>OX637643.1:10492090-11073663 GCA_951802225.1 Euspilapteryx auroguttella
GCACGCATGCATCAGCTGATGACGTGAGTATAATTTTCAGCCTGGAGATGTGCGAGGAGGAGGGCGGCGGCAGCGCGGAGCTGGCGAGCGGCGGCGGGGGCGCGGGCGGCGCGGGCGGCGCGGGGGGCGCGGGCGGGCGCGACCTCGAGGTCACCGCGCTCAACGTCTACGACTACGTGCGCAAGTACGCGCGCCACAGGATGCTCGTCGCGCAGGAGAAGGCGCTCGAGGTTCGACACTATTTACTATCAGTCAATATTATTGTTTTACTTATTAAAAAGTCAAAAATTATTTATCCGATATAGGACAATTAGTTTGACTAATTTATTAATGAGGCGAGGTGGTTCAGGTGCGCCCACCAAACGATTCAGGCAAACGAATATGAAATGAACTGACTACAGAAAGGCAGACCAATCCGAGCAGCAGAATATTGTACGTTGTTTTGCCACGCGACCCAGGCTGCTATAGCTATGAGCTGCTATACCGACAAGTCCGTCCTTAAATTTATGATGATGTTGCTAATCAATACTCACGAATTGACTAATTAAAAAACCCAGGCTATGCGAGTTGGGGTGCTCGACGTGCTGCCCGAGTCGGCGCTGGAGGGGCTGACGGCGGAGGACCTGCGGCTGCTGCTGAACGGCGTGGGCGACATCAACGTGGGCGCGCTGGTCTCCTACACGAGCTTCAACGACGAGAGCGGCGAGCCGCCCGAGCGCCTGGCGCGCTTCAAGCGCTGGCTGTGGGCCATCGTCGACAAGATGACGCATCTCGAGCGGCAGGATCTGGTTAGCATAGCACAGCAGCATAGCAGTTTAATGCTTTATTTGTTGATAATCTAGTCGTAGTGCATGCTACGATCTATTGAACATGAAATGTATGGTTTTTACATTGAATTAACACCTGGAGTCTTTTATTTGTTCAAATAAATATATTTCTGTTTGTTAATGCCAAAAACTTGATGTGTGGGGATGGTTATGAGAAGTGTGTTTTCCCCGTCAGGTGTACTTCTGGACGGGCTCGCCGGCGCTGCCCGCGTCCGAGGAAGGCTTCCAGCCCATGCCGTCCGTGACGATCCGGCCGGCGGACGACGCGCACCTGCCCACCGCCAACACCTGCATCTCGCGGCTCTACATCCCGCTCTACTCCTCGCGGCACGTTCTCAAGCACAAGCTGCTTCTCGCCATCAAAACTAAAAACTTCGGCTTCGTCTAAACTTGTCCCCCCGGTCTACTCACTCCGCTCGTCCGGAAACACTGACGGTTATCTTAAATATTTGTCTGATATAAAAATTAAGCACCTCCCGAAATACTATTGGGGTTCCAGACGTTACCCGATGACAACGCAATGACTGGGTATATTTGACTGAATAGTAATATTCAATAATTTACTTTTAACCCGTCAAATGATGAGGACCTGATTATGGATGCTGCCGAAATGATCGTCATACTATGCAAATTTTCCCGATTTTCCATAGAAATATGTTCCTGGTACTTAGTAAATATAATAATATGTTATGTGTTATATACTAAAATGAGGGTAAATACATTCCCTTGCCGATACTTATAACTATTTTCGTGTCACTTACTTGTTTACTTCAATATAATTTTTCCTTTTACAAAAATAACGTTTTTCTTTTGTTTGTTTCCCGCCAGTCACATTTTCACACACTGATTTCACGAAATTTATAGCCACATACCACACTACACAACAATATATCGTAGGCTTGCAAGGTAAGGTTTCTATAATTAGTTTAGTTATTATCACAGAAACCCTATTTACTTCACAATAAATATTTATTTACGCGATCACCAAAAAAATGGCGGCCATCGACTTCGCTAGTCGCAAACTGCCGTGCCGGCCGGTACAGGTACAGTTAGCAAAAGAATTTGTATTATCATTATACAATATATTATAAATTACTTTTATAAACAATATTTTTTCAAAGTAAGGATTATGCTCGGATTATGGTAACTTTTTTATTTCTTATAATTATAATTAATTTTTTATTTGTATAATGTAATGGGTTCATATTAAATTTGATTATCAAATAAATAGGAACTCCTTTAGTAAAGAGAATTTGATGTTATTACGTTTATTCATTATATTCAAATAAATAGATTATATATATAGATGGATTCATGTATCTTTTTCTACTTTATATTATTTGCGTAACCAACCTTTTATTACTTGCATATTTTTTAAATAGGTACGTATTCAATATGACAGGGCTGCGAGTAAAATAGAAACGGTTTTTATATGTTTATAAACGCCACGAAGAAAACAAAAACGCTTACACTTAATTATGTATGTATAAGCGTTTTTGTTTTCTTCTCAGCCTTTTTGTATAAGTATACCTATATAAAAATAAGAAAGATTCTCAGAATAAGGACAAGCATAGAAGGAGTCCTAAAATAAAAAGTCACATCATTGTGTTACGCTATTTACTCAAGTGCAACCGTTGAATATGTTAAAAAGAGACCAATATACTTTCTCCACTGGGTCGTATGACTCTTCCGAACCTTGCCCGTACCTGGGTTCGACTTTTTATTTTTAATTTTCTAAAAAGCTAGTGATGGCAAAAATAGCTTGTCCTAAATCAAGTTGTCTATACTTTTATACAAGACATGGTTCTTTATTATGGAACTTATCATAACTAATTCAGGAGTAATTGTATGGTATTATAATAACAAGAAAACAAAGACAAAGATAAAAACGCTTTATTGCTATAAAAATGCAAATAAAAATACAAAATAAAACAAACCGTAAAAAATTTTTAACAGAAAAAGAATAAGGGCAATGGGTGGCCTCATCGATTAAAGCGATTTCTTCCAGGAAACCCACTGCACACAATAAGTTATTTTAATGAATAAAACGGGTGTCTTGATAAAAATATAATAATACTTACCTATTTCTATAGATTTTCCGTTTATAAAAAACTCTGGCACATCAGATATTAGCACAGCTCTAAAATAATTAAAACTAAAAGATGTGTGCCTATAATAATATGTATATATAAAACAAGTAAAACAATTCTATTTTTGGAAATTTCATAATGTATGATATGTGCTTCTTTCTTTACACACTCATTTTCAATAATCTTGCTCTGCACTCTGCACCTCAAATGTTTGTTTTTGCCTGGGTTCTCATACAAAACAAAAAAATTCTCATACAAAACAAAAAAATACAATTACAGTTTTCTCAAAAATTATACACTATAGAGAAAAAAGTATAGGCACTAAAAAGTATGTGTATAGGTCCCCTACATAAATATATAAAAAAACATCCGTTACGAAACAAAAAATTTTGTCCATACAAAAGAAATAAAAAATAATATTATGGTTTATACAAATTCACGAAGCTAGTCTAATTATGTATTATTCATGCCATACATTGATTTTTTCATGTTAGTATAGCAAAATATATATTCATTTTACGTTTACTTTTTTGCCAACTGTACATTTTCGTAATTTTGTACCAAAACAAAACATAAACGGTTTTTTACGAAAATTGTTGTGTTTCAAGCTAAACTGACTGAATGTATCGGTTTCTTACTGAATTTAGCACAAACTTATCTATTTCTAATAAGATTCTGATTGAATTTCTGTTACGATAACAAAAACAAAGCAGCAATGACGGGCATGAATTGTTGCATCATAAAAAGTCTCATCGTCTTTTTACTAATAAATTTTACTCTAATGCTAAAAACTACATACTGTACGTGTAGCCTACTCAATTACCTGTAATTTGAGGTATAATACATGTGATAAACACTTACCGTTTATAAAATACAGAAATATTTCTCTTAGAATCACAGGTCAAAGTTCACTCAATAAAAACCGTAATGGCCGCCTGTGACAGAGCGCGTGGATAGATTTCAACTTTTATTTTTTTTCACCTTGTAATTTGCACTTTAGTCTGGTCAAAATATTCTAACTTGTCTATTACAATACTCTGATTGGTTGGATATTTTTGTCAGGGGCACCAACAGCGAAATCAGTCGTACAAAAAAAAGTATTGCCAACCTAAAAGTCTACGCACAGGGTGTGTGCGTAGGACATTAGCCGTACCAAATTCCTACGCACAGGGTATGTGCGCACGACATTTCGGGGGTTAAAGACTCCCGATATGTAATCCGCACAAGTAGTACACACCCTGTAACTAAACATAAGCTACCATACTTGATAAGTATTTAATTACAAACTTAAAATGCCGTCTTTTACGAATCCTGGATTCGATTAGCACTCGGATGTTTCAGCGATCATATACCTAATGATAATAATGTATACAGTTAATTTTGGTACTTAGTTTATTTGATAGTTAACCTACATTTTGTACTGTATTCTTTAACATGCAATTGATATAATAGTGCATTTCTATAATAGTGGTTTCGTTCCTCGTGTATATTAATTATTGTGTGCTGGCGGATTGTGGACGCGGTGGCGAGAGACTCTTGACTTATCGATAATATTTAGTCTGTTTATATAGCTTTGTTATATAGTAAAAAAATATATAGGATCAGAAAGTTTAAGGTATCATATCCCTACTGCATTGCTCTATATAATTTGCAAGTTTACTTCGACTTAAAAGGTGTTGCAATCGAGCAATCGTGTTTTTGTGATATCAGAGGAAGTATTAATGCGCCTCTTCTAAATTTAAGATTATATTAGATTTTCATTTGTTTAGTTGTAAATGATTCATATTAAACAATCTCGAAAGTGCTTAATTTGTGTTTTTCTTTGTACTCTGCACTGGCTGTAAAAGATAAAAAAATGGTAACGGTTTTGAAAGATAAAAATATAAAAGCAATAAAAACAGAGAAAAAACATGTATTTAAAATTACAATATTCGGCCGAAAACACTAGCAGTTTTTTAATAATTATGCCATTCGTGCCATTGAACATCGGGTGTTCAATGGCACGATATGTACGCACTGTGCGGCTGCCCGCACTGCGGATGACCGCTCGGCTAACCGGAACCCCAATGTATGTAAACCGTATTATCTATACGCACTGCAATGAGGCTGCCGCCCATCCGCTGCGGTCCGACTGGCGGACAGCCGGACGGTCGGACGGTAGCTGTGCGCACGACGCGGATCCACTGCGGTTGCCAGTTTGCAGCTGCTCGCGCGCACGTGTAGGTACACGCTCGTACAATAAACAAATATTGAGTTCGATACAGAACGATTTATAATTAAAGTACAAGACAGACCATTAATCTGCTGGATCACTGGATGGACTTCATCGGACGTCCATCTTGGAAATGAGCCGACTCGGCCGCAAACCTTGACGGTCGCTATACGCACTGTGCGGTTGCCCGCACTGAGGCTGACAATCCGGGCGGCCGCAAATGCAACCGCAACCTGCGGACACCCGGACGGCCATCCGCAGTGCGGGCAGCCGCACAGTGCGTACATACCCTTAGGGCACATTTTCTCATCTACAGAAAATCCACGACATTACTTGATGATTTTCTTTAGATGAGAAAATACAATGTAAAAACGCTCTGGTTCACATAGTACATATGTACTCTCAGTAATAAATAAATACCTACTTATACAAAATGTAACAAACACTACAGTTGACTTAATTCAAAATTTATTTTTGGATATAGAGATTCTCTTTACATACCGATTAAAAATAAAATAGATTTTAGGAAATTGGTTCGCATTTAACAAAGTTATTATAAATAAAGAAAAAGGCGCTTTTTCATTCGATGTTACATGCTACGCTACGTCCTTTACAGCCACGTCACTATCACGAGACGCGCGCGTTTTTTATATATTTTTTTGACAACGCAGACTTTTTTTATAATCTATTTATAATCGATTCAGTATCAAAGTCGTTGTGCCATGAAAATAAACGCTGATTTCAAAGTCACCCTGTAGATACAGTGACAGTGGCGGACACGGATGGCGCAACACTTATGTTTAAGGTCTCGTCTCTTTCAATAAGCGATATCTTGTATCCTATAATAATAATAAATTTATTGGAAAATTTCATATATCAATCAATATATATAAAACTCTTCCGTTACTGACTGACTGACTGACTGACTGACAGACAATGCAGAGCAGAAACTACTGGGCGTAGCGTGCTGAAATTTTGCATGTAGGTTCCTTAGGGAGTGTAGGTGAGCACTAAGAAAGGATTTCCCGAAATTCCCATGGGAACGGGAGAAAACGGGAAAACGGGTTTTGTGTTTAAGAGAAATCTGCGCGGGTGATACCGCGGGGCAGCCTCTAGTACATAGTATAAAACAAAGTCGCTTCCCGCGTCTGTCCCTATGTACCTATGCTTAAATCTTAAAAACTACGCAACGGATTTTGATGAGGTTTTTTTTTAATAGATAGTGATTCAAGAGGAAGGTTTATAAGTATAAAACATGCACAAAATAAAGCAATAGCTTAGGCGGTATGAAGTTCGCCGGGTCGACTAGTTTACAATAAAACTTAAAGTAAGCCTTATATTGAATAAATAATTTTTGTGTTTTTTGACGTGCGTGCGCCCTAGACTAATACCAAAGAACAAGAGCTATTTGCAGCGAAAAACCAGAACTGTTACGCCGTCCGTGTCCGCCCGGCGGTCTGCCTCAATGCACTCAGATGCACGGTAGGCATTTAGTCTGTACAGTTGGAAAAAAAAGTTATTTTCATATATTTTTTTATCCTTGTCCTGTTAAACAGAAAGATCTTAATTACACAAAAGCTGATTTTAGACTATTGTTTTATACTGACTGATTCATGTAAAAAATTTTATCAACCATTTTAAACAACTGCAAAACAAGTAACATAGGCAGCCATTAACAGCCTTTAAAGTAGAACTACATCAAGGTGTCTTAAATTAAATACCTACTAGCTAGACACTAATGGACCACATTCACACAGAGATAAAAAACTCAACCATTATTTAGATTTCTCTATTTAGTAATCTGTGGTTTTGATAAGACTAGAAACACACTGCGGCAGCAGATAGATGGTGAGATAGACCTAGTCATAGTTACACTATAAGTTATGACTAATAGAAAGATAATAATTGATTTATTGACTTTACGAATTACTTTGAGTTCACTAGAGTTTTTTATAAACACCATAAAAAGAACTATTATGCGACAGAAGGTTATTAGAGATGGATATCAGAGGTTGCTTGTATGACTATAATAAGTACCTAGTGTCTTTCTTTAAGGCAAAAAAAAAGGTACCTAATGATTTATTGGACTTTACGAATTACTTTGAGCTCACTAGAGAGTTTTTTATAAACACCATAAAGAATTGTCAAATGACAAATGTGTAATAATAAACTGGTTATTTCAGTACTGGGATAAGTGTTCCAGCACATTTCAATTAGAGCCAGAATCAAAAATCTGACTATTGTCGAGAAATTGTTGGACCATAGCAAGTATGGCAAACTATGGAAGTACCAAGAATAAAACTGATAGTGAAGACTCCGAGCAAACACAACACCAATAAAGTTAGTAATGAACATTGGGAGGATGAACAACTGAGACAGCACATCATAGTTGATGCTGTACAAAGTGGGAGCCCCAACTACTGGTTCTTGTGGCTTTTTAGCAGTTTTCTTAGCACCCTTCTGACTTTTTATCATTAACTCAAAAGATTCCAGGAAATCTTCTTGTTCCTTGCTCAATTTTTCAGATTGATCTTCACTTTTGTTTTCCTTAATCATAATATCTTTTTTATGCATTTGTTTTTTTTTCAAATTCTGTGCATCAATTTGGGGTTGTACTTGTCTTTGAACATAGCGTAAACGACAGTAGCTTTTAAAATATTGTATAAACATTGGTAAAAATATCAAGAAAAACACAACATGCAGTGCTAAAAGCGTTAGGTGGAAACATTTGTTCTCAAATGTGACTTCATCCAAGAACCTGTAGTTAACAGTCCAGGTGTGGTTAAAAACTCTACCAAGATCAAAACTGCCTTTGAGGTATTCCACAGGGTATGTTACCAAAAATGGCAGACCTACAATCAACTGTACAATTCCACAAAAAAGTATTTGTTTAATAGTATCTTTGAGACCTAAATTTATTAAATAAAAGAAGAACAATGCTGGGGCATATAGCAGAATATTCATTTTGACAGAAACTGCAAAGCTATAGAAAATACTTCCTAAGTGCCATCTAGAGTCAACAAAAAAATTCAAGGAAATGTACAACAGTAGCACAGCAATCGGGTCATTAAATAATCTAAGAATGTAAATAGAATGTATTCTGTATGATGTCAAAATTGATATTGCCAGAACAAAAGGGGGAACTTTTCTAGATTTTATATAAAGGCGCAAAACAAAAATAAGCTGTAATAAATAGACAGCAATGAACAAATACTGAGCCAACCTAATGTTTTCACCTCTGCTTGTAATAAAATAAAGCACAGAATAAATGTAAACAAAGCCAGCTGGGTAGACTAGTGGGCCTGTGTCTCCCCGTAGCTGGCTGTAATCCAGAGTTCCATTCAGAAATCCTTCACACTCTTGCATGTAAGCTTTCCAGTCTATCTCTGTGTATGGTACTCTTTCAACTATCATTATGTTTAGAACGAGTTCTGCAATTATAATTAAGGCGGCAGTAAATGGTAATTGTGCAGGACTGATCATCAAGCTTTTTAAATAGCTCCAGGTGAGTAACTTCTTCGCATGGTCCATGATGTCTTGCACCTTGCTGCGGCCACCCATGAATAACTAAGAAAAAGATATATATATTAGTCAGTTAAAATAAAACAAGTGTGTAAGTGCTTCTAATCTAAAGCAAACATACCTTTTACGCCAGTACGGAAAACTAATAATAGATTTAGTTCAGCACTTTCCGGCCTTCACGAGGCACCAGCACAGCAGCAGGCAGCAAAAATAATATAACACAAGCCACAAGCCAACGAAAATCTAAAAAAAGAAAACGCCGAGTCGCAGACAGACAAGACAACATAGGCATAGGCAACATAGGCAAGCAAGGGCATGGCAAGGCAGCAGTCAGTCAGTTCAGTAGCGTTTCCCCACCTCACTGATTCAATCCCGTACAAACTTACTACAGTCAATCAGTATTCACTCTGAGATTGAGGGCCTATTAAGCGCGAAATTCAAATTTTTTCACGTTTTTTAATTATTTTGGCGAAAGTATTCATTTTAAATATATATTAAAAAACTCTTCCGTTACTGACTGCCTGACTGACTGACTGACAGACAACGCAGAGCCGAACTACTGGGCGTAGCGGGCTGAAATTTTGCATGTAGGTTCCTGCGGGAGTGTAGGTGAGCACTAAGAAAGGATTTCCCGAAATTCCCATGGGAACGGGAAAAAATCTGGATTTTTGTGTTTATGAGAAATCTGCGCGAGTGAAACCGCGGGGCAGCCTCTAGTTTTAAATAAGGTATAATGAATTCGCGTACGTAAAAACCTATTTCCCACATTGTGATATATCGTTTTTGAAAGACAGAGTTACCGATTTTGTGTACAGTCACGGACTAGGAGGCCGTAACAGATTTGTCTATGAATTCGTCAGCCCTAGACTGTATTACCAAAGAACAAGAGCTATTTTGCAATACAGAAAAACCGGAAGTGTTACGCCGATCGTGTCCGCCACTGTACCTATATTCAAGGAACTTGTTTTTTGGCCTTTTACCCCTTAGACACAAAATCTGTAGGTCTGTCTTCAAAAAACGTTGTATTACAATATGGGAGATGTTTTTTTACATTACGCGAATTCATTTAAACTTCATTAAAAATGTATACTTTCGCCAGAATAATTAAAAAACACGAAAAAATTTGAATTTCGCGCCATAGCGAGAGTTTAAACCTTAAGGCTTCAAACGCACAGGCGGATTTTTTTCCGCGCGGTTTTTTCGCCGCGCGGATAAAAATCCGCTGTTGCGGTTTTATTTCCGCGCGGTTTGAAAGGTTGTTATTTAATTTTCAACCTTATTCTTAGTTCCCGAACGTACAGGTGAATTTTTACCCGCGCGGAAATAAAACCGCAACAGCGGATTTTTAACCGCGCGGTTTTTTATCCGCTGGTGCGGACACTTCCATAGGATTCAATATGTTACATAAAAACCGCGCGGAAAAAATCCGCCTGTGCGTTTGAAGCCTAAGGCTGCATTTGAGCTGTTCTACCAAAATTTGTACACGTTTTGAATTTTCGTAACAAAAAAAAAAAGTGTTAAATGTAATGTTTTCGTAGCTTAAATAGTTAAGCATATATTTATTAAACTATGTAGTTTTAAGAAAGTTCTCAGTATTAATGCTCGAATAAATTAAATAAGTACAATTTTTTTTCTTCATCATCTCAAATCTTGTTGTCAGGTTCGTTACATAAGTATAATTTAATTAAAAATTATATGAAGAATTAGGATGCTCCAAATGATTTTTATTTGATGGGTTATGTACAGTGGCGGACACGGTCGGCGTAACACTTCCGGTTTTTCCGTATTGCAAAATAGCTCCTTGTACTTTGGTAAAACGTAAAACAGACTAGGGCTGATGAAACCACAGACAAATCTGTTACGGCCTCGTAGTCCGCCACTGTACTATTTAAAATTTTACCAGAAATAAATTATTTTATATATAATTGCGGAAATGCGATCACTTGAAAATTTTGTGAATACTTATTCCGTCTAAAACATTTTAAAAATAAAAAAAACTACAAAATATTTTAGGGACAGTAACTAAACCTGACATTGTTGTAACAATACCGACATGCTAAAGCTGAGATCACAGTAGTCATTTTAATTTGTCTTAGTAAAAATGCACTAAAATAACATTTTAAAGTCTTGTTTTTACAATTTTGCGTAATATTTCTTTAAAATAGTTAAGTAAATTTTTAGCATGAATTAAAAAAGTTATGGCGCATCGTCAGCAATGAGGTTGTGAAAGTTAATATTTATCTGCCAAAATTATTGTGACAATCAAAAATTTGAGAGTGTAAATTGCCGTCTTCATTAAAGAATAAGAACAGTCTTCAATAATAATATTGCTTTTTATTATTATTTTAAAACGTAATTTTTTACTACCCGGTAAATGTATCGAGCGAAACTAATCAGTTCATTGTGTCACCAGCTTTATCAAGTCAGTTTCGTTACAAATCCTGTCAGGATATACCGGGTGTTTCTGACAAGGCGGTAATAAATCAAAGGAGGGATTCAGCTCACCATACCTAACAACTTTCCCAAAGCAACATGGGTCGAAATCTCAAAACAAAAATCAGCTGTCCCGTACATTGACCCCGTCAGCTGATCGAACCAATGTATGGAACAGCTGTTATTTTTTTTGAGATTTCGACCCATGTTGCTTTGGGAAAGTTGTTAGTTATGGTGAGCAGAAGCCCTCCTTTAATTTATTACCCCCTTGTCAGAAACACCCGGTATATTACAACACAAAATGTAACGAGCCTGACGTAACGCGCAAGGGTCCCGTTTAAAAAGAAATTAATATTTATTTGAATAATGCATTTTCAGATTTAAATCTTTCACTTAATTGTTCGTAGATAACATAGAAATTAGCCACTAAAATCAGCAGTACTAGTATCATATAAAAATATCTGGAAATTGTGATAACTATATTAACAAAAAGTGTAGAAAAAACTCACAACGTGCAACCGCTCGTCACAAGTTGGTGCCTGTCTTTTTATAGGTCAGGATGATCTTATTAGAGTCGGTGGCCGCCTCAGCAATTCGGGTCTTGATTTCGAGATAGTGCATCCCGTTATTTTGCCCCGAAGCGGTGATGTGATAAATATGATAATAGATCATTATCACACAAAAAACTTACATGCCGGAGTAATTAATGTCCCTGCTTAGACAAAGATACGGATCTTGTCAGCACGCCGCATTGTAAGACAACGAGCGCATATGTGCAACAAGTGCTTTCGCTTTAAGCTGCGTCCTACGTTTCCGCTTATGGCCGATTTGCCCGATAGTCGGACGCGTCCTGTCGTCAAAGCCTTTACGCATACGGGCTGTGATTTCGGCGGTCCTATTGCGTACACCCCTGTGCGCCGCCGTGGTGTGCACAGCGAGGAGGCGTATATAGTTTCATTAACATGTATTACAAGAGCTTGTTAGCTCTCTCAGCACTCCAGCTTTTACACTTTCCGTTTCTATCACTCCGGGAACTGTTGTGGTAGTGATCAATGATAATGCGCCGACTTTGGCCTGGCCTTTAGCAGTGGTAGATGCAATTCATCCTTCAAAGGATGGAGTTACCAGGGTGGCAACCGTAAAGATCGCTGGGAAAACTTACCTTCGTCCAGTCGTTCGCTTGTGCCCTCTTCCTACGCAATAAGCATTAATTAATTAATTAAATATCATATGATAGTTGATGACGTTAGTGTTACTAAGTAATAAGTTAATAAGTAATAAAAGTTATTTTAAGAACATGTATTGTCGCATTACGCTTAAGTTTTGTTTCTTTTATGCCTTATGAGACTATCTTAAAGGTGACCCTTTAAAGGGGGGTGGATATGGTTACGCCAAAGGGTTTACATAAGTTATTTGTTAGTTTTCTTTGGTGCATTCCTATCTCTTTACTTTCCGCCATCCCCTTTCCATAAAATGCAGTCAAACGTCAGTGGGGCATATACTGAAGCGCCCTCTGTAGAACTGCCTGTTCGAAATCGCGTAAATGGCGGATTGGATGCCTCACGTGTTAGTTCGCAGCTAAAAAATAATATAAAACGTACTGTAATCACTTGTGATCAATAAGAATCATCGGTAAAGTGTTGCTATTTAAATGGTCGTGTTTTAAACTAAAAATCTTGAAGTTGTAGACATTTTGTGAAGACTTTGAGAAGTGTGTGCGAGAAACCATCTAGATTGCCTTGCCGAAGACAGTAGACTTCTGATCGAGGACATCAAGTATCAGTGAGTACTGCATCCTTCCACTTTTCTCTCATTGTCTGCACCTTTTCAATAAAGAAAAAATACAGTCCACTTTTATCGTTGCGAACCAATTGCGGTTCCTTCAAACTTTTGGCGCGACCAATAAGCCGTCCGACCCGTCTCATACTATGGATTTTAAGGCAATTAATGCTACAGTATTAGTACTATTTAGTACTTAAAGGAAAAAAAATAGTACTAGAGTACTTTACGAGTTATAAGAGGTTTTTGGTGGCCGCGTTGCAAAGCATCCTTCCCAACGCGGCCACCTTTAGATTGAGCGAAAATAACAGCAAATATAAAATTTATGAATTAAAAATAAATCTACGCAAAAAGTACTTCGCAATAAACAAACTTTTGTTTTCCTGAATCTAGGAGAAACTGAAAATTAAGTAAATCCAAGTTTTACCGCGCGACTTTGAGGTTATTTCCAGGAATCTCGTAAAAACGCGTCATATGAAGATGAGAATTCTAACGAGTATACTACAGTATGTCTAAATACTATTTAGTACTTAAGGACGTCTACTTTGAAGCTTCTTACCTAATTAGGTATGAGGGTCCCCCACCCGCGCAGCTGTGACATGCGCGCGTCGAAATGCGAAATGTCGCTGCAGTTTTAAATTTTATTATTTTTCATACAAGCCGAAGTTAAATCGAGATGTTTATACCTACCGCACAATTTTTCTTTCCGATTTTCGTTTCTGCTAACAAGAATTTGCGTTTAGGTAAGGTATTTGTAATAACGAGTTTTTTTAAACCATCTGAGAAATATAAAACAGATTTCTTAATTCCTGTGACTTAAGGTGCCACAAGGATCTCACCTTGGACCTCTCTTATTCAATATATTTATAAACGACGTTATAAAATGTTTTAAATATTCTAAAACTTTACTCTATGCAGATGACACCAAAATTTTTGCACTTATAACATCGTTAGATGACTGCCTGCGTTTTCAAAAAGATTTAGACGCATTATCTGGCTACTGTATTGATAATGAACTACATCTAAATGTAGAAAAGTGTTGTATCATTAGTTTTTCACGAAAACACACAACATTCAAGTATAATTATAGTCTTCTTAATCGTAATTTACAGAGAGTGTCCGAGGTGAAGGACCTGGGAGTGCAACTTGATAGTAAGCTTTTATTTGATAGCCATATTATTAAAATGTCATGTAGTGCATTTAAAATGCTTGGCTTTGTCTTGAGACAATGCAAAGAGTTTAAAAATCCTGATACGTTTATTTTATTATATAATTCACTTGTTAGGTCAAAGCTTGAGTATGCATCATCTGTTTGGAACCCTCAATATTCATATTACATTGATATGATTCAAAGGATACAAAATAAGTTTTTGAAAAGACTTCTATTCAAATTTAAAAAGACCTTTGACATTACCTCACTTGAAAACCGAAGAAGAGTTAGGGACTTAATTTTTCTTTATAAAATCGTTAATAGGGTGCTTCTTCGAGCAACGCATTATTTTGTGATTTGCGTGGCAATTTTGAGATATCATTTTTTTATTGTTTTGACATCAAAGTCCAAATATATAAGTAAAACTAATGTTTTTAGTGGATGAGGCATCACAATAACTAAAAAACTTACTGAGATAATCAAAGTTAAAAAATCTAAAGCCACGCAAATCACAAAACATACCACGTAAATCAGAAGTAAAATTGTATTGATTTTATAGTAGTTATTGCTTCACATTATGGAATATCGAACTACCCTCAAACGCATACAAACTGGGCGTAGGCCCAATGTATGTACGTACGACATTTTGAGGATTAAAATGGTTAATTTTTAGGTAGGTTAGATGTGAATAGGTTGGTAAGACACCAGTTTTTATGAGTTCAGTCTAGCATTTTTTTTCTTGAGTAATTTTGTAGTAAAAACGTATAAAAATTGGATTTACATCATAAAACAGTTACTTTATTAGTATTTTTAAGGTATGTCCTTAAACATTTAAAATTAACATCATCCGTTGAAAGTTTTTCATCATATTACTTTAATCTCTCTCTTTAGCGGTTTTTCTTCTATTTATCTCGGCGGATTTCTTTTTTCTAATTATTCCTCTCTTGAAAATGGCATTCTTATTCTAAAATATAACTTAATAATAATAATAATATTATTATTCTCTTCGGTATCACGGGATGGAGCCTAGTCCTTTGAGAGGCGTGCGAGGGGACGAATCCAACTCGTAGAGGCCCTTTTGAGAGTTTTGCTATATTGTATATGGATCACCAACCAGGCACCGCCACTATATGCACAAATAGATCATGCACACAGAGGCGGCACCCAGAAGGTGATAGGAACTATTGTAAACTGGATGACAAGAAATGGTTTATGGGGGTGAAATGTTTAATGGACCGGTTTACTGGTGCTATGGAGTGAAATACCAGTACGCCTGCCTTTTATGCAACATTTCACTTATTAGCATGACAGGCGGTGACTCGCTGTTTACTGGGTGGGCTTCCACTAAGTCGCCGATATATTGGCAACGGGTCGCAACACTGGGCGTGGACAGCTAAGGTTGTTGAAAGGTGAGACTACGGGCAGCATAAGATGCACCCGGCGTTATGACATTTTACACTTCCAACCTGGAGCATAGGCTTCGCTCTTGCTACTCCACTCTGGCCGGCTGGTGAAGGCAAGCTCAGAGGCGGGGGGTGTGTGATGTCTGCATGTGAGTGTATGTGTGATGACTGCGTGTGTCCCCGTGGAGGTAAAAGGTCCGTGGTGTCGCCACTGACCATCGACTTGCCACAAGCCGTCCCTGCGGTGACTAATTGCAATGGAAGTTCCAGACCGAAAGTACTGGAATTTCCCCTGGGCGATGGGGTCGTCATATCCCTATGCCTTATTATTATTTTTATTATTATTATACTATTAAGTAATGATAAATTAAGTATGTAAAACTATAGTAAAAATTTAAATAATATCAATTGCGTGACCAAAAACTTGATTTGCGTGGTCCAAATTGCCACGTAAACCACGCAAATCACAACCACCAAAATCAGAATAAAACCTTTATGATTTTTTTATAATCAAACGTTTTGATTAAATAAACTGTTACTTAAATAAAAGTTACGTTACCGTATGTGTGTTTGCTACAATATTTAATTAAATGAATAAGTCCATGAACATCGCTGGAAATCAAACCACGCAAATGAAAGATTTCAGAAACCAAACCCACGCAACGTTGTCTTTGCCTTTATTTTTCTGAAACTTGATGGCTCATCACACATCACACTTAGCTAGACCGCCGGAGTGTGGCTAGATATAACTTGTATTAGGATGACATAAGACAGGGTCTCGAAACAAGGGACGTACGAGTGATTGAACGCTGATCCACGCAAATCAGAGGCAACCCCAAGACAAGTACAAATCTTTTTTTTTCTGATAAAGTTAAACTTATATAATCATGTCAATATTTTTTATCGCAGTGTCAACTATGTAGGACTTAACGTTATTTTTTTTGTAATTTAGAATCTATTAGTTTAATAGATAAAATTATCTGAGTTGCCAAATCTGGGTAAGGGACACACCACGCAAATGGAAGAATGGGGGTTTGAAATTTTTTTTATCGCATTAAATACTTGAATACATGAAAAATCAGTGATGTCCCAGCTAAAGGGGGATGAAAACATTGCCTGAAAAAAAATATTGCAATCTTACTCAACGAATTCTATTTTTTTTTTGCGATGCCGCCTAAAAAACGTGTCCTGAAGAATGACCCAATAATAAAATCGATTCACCGTACCTTTTGAGTAAATTAAACTTTAGATGTCCAAAAAAGATTATGACACGTTCTAACCGTTTGTTTATGCAACCCGTGTGTAAAACCAACTATGCGCAAAATAGATTTATAAATAGAGTAAGCGATATCTTCAATCAAAATTGTACTAATTTAGACTTATTTGGCGATACCATCTCAAAATTTAAAATAAAATGTCGTGATCTTAATATTTAATACTTTATTATAATATGAGATATGCTTAGTTTTAACTTTGTGGGTTTGTAAAATATTGTTCATGTACTTATATAACTCCATGATTACTGTTTTTCTCACAGATAGTATATTCTGTTTATGTATACTTGTGAAAACTTAACTGGCTTATGTGTTTAATAACTATTTTAGTTTAAAATGTTTTTGTTAAAAAGCTGTATGTTTTCCTTAAACAAATAAATAAATAAATAAATTCTAAAAAATATAGATGTAGGATTTAGTTTAGACAAGTTATTAAAAAGTAACAAGATCTAATGAATTTCACTCTGTAGAAATAAATATCAAAGTAAACACTTTTTGTAGTGTTTTCTCAATATAAATAAAACACCACTGGTTGTTTTAATTTTAAACAAATAACGATATAGTTTGAGTTGATAACTTTTTTTATTTGGAACTAAAATCACAACCTAAGGCCTCCTTTACGAAGACGCGGCGTGTTGTGCGGGATGTCGTGTGGGTTCCGACGCGGGCGCCACCACGGTCGCCGCCGCCGCGGGCGCCGCCGCGGGAGCCGACGCGTTTCCTTAAACGATATCGAACAAAGGCCTATGCGCGTCTTCGTAAACGGTCTCATACTATTGCTATACATTTGATTTGGGCGCAGCACGCCCCGCACGACGCCTCGCGCAACGCCCTGCGTGATCCTAAATGCGGCCTAAGGGTGGATAAAATAGGGATGACTTTTTTATTCACTCACAGATTGTATTTCCATATTGTAATTTACATGAGAACTGCTCGCATAAGTATATATATTTTTTATATAAATGTAAATAGTAACATTCCTCCAACCTTTTTGTAACCAAACTTATTTTTGATACCGTTACTTTTTAATTTATAGTAGAAGAAGATTTTAAACTTGACTTTTGTTAACTAGGCAGTTCATCTCAGCCGCTGTACACATTCACACGCATTCATTTTCTTGTAAATAGTGTACCTAACCATGTGTAAATATATCATCCCTTCTTCAACCTCTGGAGTTATTTCTACTGCAGGCGGACGGACCTAGGAGTTCTCTAAATTGGTGACCTACGACGATTGGATTACAAAAACCGCAAAATTTTCACCACCCGCCCCACCAGGGACTCTAGTCTCTTAAACTTACGATTATACTTCTATTCTATTATTATTCTACTATTACTCTATTACGATTGTGTCAAAAATTGCGAGTCTCGTAACTTTGATGGATCATTATAGTATAGCAATAGAATATGAATAGCAAGCTATAGAATAATCTGTTTTTTTTTTCACCTAAATAGTGAATCCTACCTAAATAGCGAAATTGCACTACGCAACTGTCACTTAATATCAATAATTATTGACATATATAATGTCAGTCAAACGTTATCATAACATTATCTTATTATGGAGCAGACTACCCTTTTTGGTCAATTCCAATCTGTTACGATACTACTGCTATAGTTATAGCAAACTTGATTACGAGACTACTAAATGTGTATTTTTTGCCAAAAACGTACTGTTTCTACTCTACTTTTATTCGATAGTTACGTTTTGCGCGATGAGACTAAGGGCCCAGTTCCATTGTAAGTGGCGACTACCTGCCTTCTTCTGGAGGACTCCAAGCACCTCGCCGACTAATATAATAATAATCATCATCATCATCTCACACGATAACGTCCACTGCTGGACATAGGCTGCAACCTTCACCAGGTCGTCTGACCACCTTGAGGGGTGTGAGACCAGCGTTTGGAGGTTGAATCGAGGTGAGGGTGAACCTTGAAGTGAGGGGGGGAGAATTTCCCAAAATAAAACTGAAAAGCAAAAAATAATAAGGAAACATTTTCTATTAAGACATAAATTACTGCCTTCTTAAAGTAGGCAATTTAAGTATACCACGTAATATTGTGCTAATGAAATATTAATATTGTTTTATCGGCGCCACAGAATTAACAAAGATATGATATAACTATATACCCTATGATTTAAGTTTTATTTGTGGGAATAAAAAAGGTAAGTTTGTAATGCGACGGTTTTATAAATGTAATATCGGTATCAAAATTGGTTTCTTTCAGCTCCATACAGATCCTAATCAGATGTTATGGTTCATTGTTTTGACATCTGTTGTCAAAACTTGTTACATTTGAATAAAAATAAAACGAAATACGAGAGCGCGAAAACAAAAATTTGACACAGAACCGGCCTCGGCCGTGGCCACAAGGGTACTGACGGGGTAGGGAGCGGCGCGGCATGGCATCGGACCGTGCGAAAACGATGTTTTTTTTTAGTTTTTGCTGGTTTTTTGTCTTTTCGTTAAACTTATAAATTATTTCTACAGTAGTATGTCTAAAATGTAAGGAGATGCAATTTTCAGTCCAAAAATCAAATAAAAACAATCAGCGGTTTAAAAATAAAATTGAAAAAACGGAAACAAAAATGGGGTAACTTTGAGATTTTTTTCTATCAACTAAAATTAATTAGATCCTGTTTCCCTTTAGTATGATGACTAGATTAGATCCTTAGCTAACACATATATTTTTTTCAGAATGAAGACATCAATTTTGTATGTCTCAGATTGTTTAAAAAAATCTCAAAAACACAAATTTTTGAAGCACCAAGCCTTAATGGAAAAAAATAGTACTAGAGTACTTTTCGAGTTATAAGAGGTTTAAACTTATCGGAGCTGGTGGCCGCGGCCCATAGTATGAGACCAGCGACCCACCCCAAAATCGGCTGTAGAGCTTCATCTTGGCGGAACATGATGTCGTCACCCCGAAGCGTGGTTATCTCGTCCAACGCTCGACGGTGGAAACGTGAGACCCGCGTTATGACTACACGAGGCCCCCACTTCCTGCACCCAACGACCCCGGGGTCCCCTCTTAAGTCGCCTCTTGAGACATGCAAAGGTCGCCCCGGTACTGCAGACTGCAGGGCGTTAAAGGGTTGCTAACCTAACCCATTGAAATGCGAGGGTGGTCTCGAATTTCAATGTTCACAGTGAGTTGTAATTACTACGTATAGAGACGCTCGCTCTAACAAAAATCGTGTCCGCCTTTTCCCCCTCCCTATTTCTCTCGCGTCTCATAGATTAATAGATTATGATAGTGCAGAAGTGCACAGCTCAAACACAGCTATTAAACCTACGAAACTTAATTTGATTTATTGCTTAATTATGACTTGGTAATAATTTTTGCGCAGACTTGCGGTTCTTTAGGTGTAGAACATGTGTAGTATACTAAGTACTAACCCACTTTATCGTTAGTTCATGGTCTTATTATGCAACACAGTGTACCCTATAATTAGTTTGCTTTTGAATTACAGACTTTCATATTCAACAAGCGACATGTTATTAAAAGGATTAAATAATTTTACTGTAGAAAAATTATCAGCCTCTCTAGATCATGGTAACGCAAGTTTGGAGGTGCTGATACAAACGCTAGTTCTGACTGCTGGTAAAGTATAAATTGACATCTTGTCATTTTTAGATACCTAACAAGTATAGTATAATATGTAGTTTCAGTGAGCGCCGATACCGATTTACTTATGTATAATTAAGAAACTTTTTTCACTATTATATCTAGCTATGTATTAGGTATTTAATATTTTTAGGGGTATACGGAAAAAACATAGTCGTATGCCCAATTTTGATCAATATATTATGTATCGTATCGTATCTAAGTAATACCTACTTAATGCTTTTTTAGATCACTATGACTTAAACGGTAAAGCGTATCTTATATACCCACTCAGAGGATCTGGAGAATTGACGTAAGTATTTTTTTTTATTTTCATATAATTACAATAGTTGTAACATTTTAATTTAACCCCACATTAATGAAACTAAGGCCTTGTAGTGGGTTTGTTAACGACCAAAGGTAATATTTTCTGCATTAAAGCATGAAACTTGGCACACTTGTTGCTTATGTGGCCCATACTGAGAATCGCCCGGGAGGGAGCGGGATACCCCCCTCTGGGGGGCGGGGGGAGGGGGTGAAGTTTCCTTCTACCGCGCGCGCTATCGATCCCTATTACTGCTATTTGATAGCTACTAGGGCAAGTGTGGTATCATTTTCGGATAATTTAAGGATGAGGAATCCATTTCTGAAACAATTTTTTTACATTTCTATACAAAAAAATTGGAATTTACCATAAAATAGATAATTGTCGACGCAAAAAAAAATCTTCTAATGTCGATATTTTTTGAATGAGTATAGATATCAGCAAAATAAAAATATATTTGAAAAGCTGCATTCATGCAGTTTTCAAAAATATAGGGTTCGATATACTTTTTGTTTATATTTATGTGTTAAAAAAAATAGTAAACACTGCGTGGAAGATGATGTAAAAAATTTTAATGCCTAATTTCGGTTTGAAAATTACTTGGTTAATTCAAATTACTACCAAATACTGAACAGGGTCATTCAACCTGTGATAAATAACAACTTTCTGTATTAAAACATAGGTAGTATAGGTACAAAAAAATACATTTCTCATACATTATCTACCCAATTAGCTGACAAGTATGTATGAAACATATGAATTTTTTGTGCTTTTGCCACTGGGAAGAGTTGTTATTTACGATATCGCAAGACAGCTTGAGGATGCGAGAGCATCAGAAGTGGACCTGCATAAGTCCCGACGGTGCACTTAAAAACGAGATATACTTCCTGTCGACATAAAACCGTATATTGAAAGATGTCTGTGAACAACGCGGTTAAAACCGGAAGCAATCACTGTTGGTACAGGTGACATTGATATCAATGTCAAGCTCGAAAGGTCGCAACTGGTAAAGTCTACACTCAGACCGGCAAAACCGGCAGACCAAAACCCAAACTCGGAATTCTTTCAATTAGAACTCAAAAACCGTTTCGATTGCCTAGGGCGCAGCGTGGATGATGTAAATGATGGGTTCTTGAGAAGTTGTCAATGCGGTTGGAGGTAATAACTTACTACTAAGCACACTTCATCTGATCGAGAAGAGGTGTGAAACGTCTCAGCAGACAACGGCATCGTGGAGGCATGCGGTTGGAGGTAAGTAACATCGACGTAGGATCTCATCATATCCGATCACGCAGGGAAACAGCTCTTTTCTTGTCCTTATCCTCCAGTGACCTTGTACTTTCTAATTAGGCCCGTTGTTTGCAGCCGTATCCCGGTTCCGTAAGTTACCACTGGTAACGCACATTGTTCAAAGACTTGTCTTGAGGCACCTCTTGCCTCAAGACAAAACTTGAACCTGCCACTCGGATGAGCATCGTTCAGTAAGCTTATTCAAGTTAAGCTTGAATCCGAGTTGAAGTCGACGGACGAACAGTTTGTCCCAGGTATGTATTCTTTAACAACTTCGAGTGTAATTAGTGTATGGTAGTCATTATCTTTGATTTGGAGTGGATTGAATTGTTCCTACATGGGCACTGAACATTTTCTTTGTTATGTCCATGTTCATTATAATACCAACTCGATCGGAAGCCCAACTGAGGTTAGGACATCGAGCATTGTACTAGATCCTTCGCGGTCTGGGCCATAACTAGTAACTAGTGAGTAATGTTGTCGCCGTTTATAATGATGCCTAGTTCCTTCCAGTCCAGAGTCTTGAAGACATCCTGGAATGCAGCGGTTAACAGTTTTCGGGGAATATGATTAGCGTATAATGAAATTGAAGAATTTCTGACGGGCCATAAACGCTGGTTTTACCACTTGCCTTCTGAAGTTCGGTTGTGATGAAAGAAAGATATAACGAAAAAGAAGGAAATCATTTATTTACAGCAGCCTTTGTCTCGCAAACATAACATAACATAACAATGAGACATATATTCAAACATATTTGATGCGACTTTACATGCAGTCTTGTTGTTTGTAAGATGTTGACGGCCGAGATGTCCTCGGTATAGTGTCGGGTCCATGTTGCTCTCGGGACCTTATCTTGACTGTCAGTGATGGGTTGTCGTGTCGACGTGTATAATAGAAGTTCTGTCCATAGGACTTCTCGAATTCCCCCACAATCTCAGGTGTGGATATAGTACTCTACCAACCATCCTCGGTCTTCAGCCATGCCTGGCTTTGCCGAAAAAATAGATCTCGAGCAAAAACTTTGGAGGCTTTGTTTCGGTCTATGGCTCTTCACCTTAATATTTTTTGTATGAAATCGCCTGATGTCTCTTGTAATTGATATAAAGATCTGTCTCTTCAGCTGCCTGCAGGCAAAGGCATCCGGTGCCGTTGTCTGCTAAGACGTATCACGCCTCTTCTCTATCAGATCAAGTGTGCTTAGTAGTAAGTAATTACCTCCAACCGCAGTGACACTTCTCAAGAACCCTTCATTTACATCATCCACGCTGCGCCCTAGGCAATCGAAACGGTTTTGGAGTTCTAATTAAAAGAGTTCCGAGTTTGGGTTTTGGTCTGCCGGTTTTGCCGGTCTGAGTGTAGACTTTACCAGTTGCGACCTTTCGAGCTTAACATTGATATCAATGTGTCCTGTACCAACAGTGATTGCTTCCGGTTCTAACCGCATTGATCACAGATATCTTTCAATATACGGTTATATGTCGACATGATGGATGAAGTCTATTTCTCTTTTTTGAGTGCACCGTCGAGACTTATGCAGGTCCACTTTCGATGCTCTCGCTTCCTTAAGCTGTCTTCCGATATCGTAAATAACAACTCTTTTCAGTGGCAAAAGCACAAAAAAATCCTTTGTTTCATACATACTTGTCAGCTTTGTAGATACATGTATGAGAAATGTATTTTTTTGTACCTATACTACCTATGTTTTAATACAGAAAGTTGTTATTTATCACAGGTTGAATGACCCTGTTCAGTATTTGGTAGTAATTTGAATTAACCAAGTAATTTTCAAACCGAAATTAGGCATTAAAAATTTTTACATCATCTTTCACGCAGTGTTTACTATTTTTTTTAACACATAAATATAAACAAAAAGTATATCGAACCCTATATTTTTGAAAACTGCATAAATGCAGCTTTTCAAATATATTTTTATTTTGCTCATATCTATACTCATTTAAAAAATATCGTCATTAGAAGTTTTTTTTTTGCGTCGACAATTATCAATTTTATGGTAAATTCCATTTTTTTGTATAGAAATGTAAAAAAAATGTTTCAGAAATGGATTCCTCATCCTTAAATTATCCGAAAATGACACCACACTTGCCCTAGTAGCTATAAAATAGCAGCAATAGGGATCGATAGCGCGCGCGGTAGAAGAAAACTTCACCCCCTCTCCCCGCCCCCCAGTGAGGGGTCTCCCGCTCCCTCCCGGGCGATTCTCAGTCTGGGCCACCTAAGCAACAACTGTGCCAAGTTTCATGCTTTAATGCAGAAAATATTGGTTCCCATACATTTATTGGACTTAACAAACCCACTATTGATTAAAATAAATAGAAAGTGACAGGCAGGACGATATCATGTCAATTTAAAGTACTTAGTCAGTAAGTACATTGTTAAATCTAACAACTAAGATGGTCCCAGGGTGAAGATCCAGGACACGCGGCTTTAATTATTTTTATATAACTTGAAAAAAAAAAACATTTAGTTAGATTCTGACGCTCAGACGAAGTCAGACAAAAGAGGAGATCACAGCCAACAATAAATACCTACTTGTCCTATCTGTACGATTTACTCTCTGTATTTTCTTACAAAATGGCGGAACCGTGGAATACAGTAGAAAATAATGTAAAACACTAGTTTTAATTGATGTTTTGGATACTTACCGATGATAAGTCACACCGGTGTCTTTTTTTACTCCAGTGGAGTGATTGGTGAATCAATTCATTATTCAAGACGGCATTTTCTCATATATTTTATTTAGACGCGAAAGCGTGTGAACACCTCGAGCGTAGGCAAGCGAATAAACGCGTTGGAGCTAATTAGCTCCAACGCACTGCGCAAGAACCAGTTCGGGGTTGTCGTTTCCATACGCTAGGTTCACACGGACTTCTTCACGGGGCATCGATCAGAATTATTCGGAAGCGGATTCCTTTATTTCTCACTTCCTTCACTACACTGTTTTCCATTAGGGCACATTATTAAACTAGCACAGTAATAGCCTCGGAAAACAATTTTAGAAAATTGAAAAACAAAAGCCCTACATGTTTTTCTCGAGTCCTCAGAGAGATAGGATTGTTGCTAAGGATTGATACTAAAGATAAAAAAAAATATACAAATTTATGGAGGGATTACCATACCAGCGGATTTTTATCCGCAGGTGCGGATATTTCCATAGGATTCACTACGATAAAAACCGCGCGGAAAACAATCCACCGGTGCGTTCGGGGCCTTACTACGGATTCATTCGCACTTTTGCAATAATGGTATTCGTCATCTAGAACGTCAAAGTCAATAAATAAACGCTTCGAGGGCATTAAAGGTAGGAGCGTAGCGAGCGATATACCATGTCTCTGATTATAGGTACAGTCACGGACTAGGAGGCCGTAACAGATTTGTCTATGGTTTCGTCAGCCCTAGACTGTATTGCCAAAGAACAAGAGCTATTTTGCAATACAGAAAAACCGGAAGTGTTACGCCGATCGTGTCCGCCACTGTACTTTAGTACTCATATAATTTACTGTGATTATAGGGGCTGGTCCGCATGCAGGCTGCCCGCATCCTACTTATCATTTCAAACATTATATCAATAAAGGCTAAGATGGCATCAAGTGGCAGAATGGCTCGACAACAATCTTCTAACACTGAACATCAAGAAAACACAGTTTCTTGCTTTCCACAAAACTGCAGCCAGTAAACCTCCACCTCAGTTCTCAATTAAGATCCACGGTTGCGATCCGCACCCTGAATGCGCTCTTTTTACCTGCGACTGCCCTCTCATTAAACGCTCTACCTTTCTCAAATACCTAGGTTTGACTCTAGATGAACATTTAAATTTCTCCGCACACATAGAGACATTATCAGGACGTGTCCGTAAACTCATGTACATTATGAGATTTCTTAAAGATGTAACTGACAGGAAAGTCAAAATTGTTGTCTACACTGCCCTGTGTCAGTCGGTGCTAAGTTATTGCCTGAGGTTATTGCCTACCAGTGTGGGGTGCCGCAGCCAAAACTTATATGATCATTATAGAAAGGGCCCAGAGAGCAGTATTAAAAGTTCTATTTAAAAAACCATTCTTGTTCCCAACAGACCAACTTTACTTAGAAACCGCAGTGTTGAGTGTCAGAAAGCTCTACATTCTGCTCTCTGCCCTCAGGGCACACAAGCTCTTCTTAAACTCTCCATCTTATAAAGAAGATGTAAAAAAGCGAAATCCAAAGCTACCCTTCCCTCATCCTAAAACTGTATTTGTGAAACGATTCGGAGCCTTTCAACATCCCGTGCTATATAATAGGCTTTTAAAACATTGCAATGTAGTTAAGCAAACTACGTGTCAAGCTAAGCGCACGATTAGGAGTTATTTAGATTCGCTCTCGTTCGATGAAACCGAAACTCTTATTGCATGTAAGAATTAATTTTAAGTTATTACGATATTATTACTATTATTTTACATTATTTTATTTTTATCTTATTTTACTTTATTATTTTAGTGTATTTTGTTTTTCCTTTTTAATCATTATTATAATTTTTATTTTATTATAATAACATTATTTATTAGTAGTTAAGTAAACACACTGATGAACTATTGTGTCAATATTTTGTAATACGACTTTCATATTACAGGCTTTGCCGAGTTTGAGGGTCGTAGGAAACCCTGTATTATAATATTAGTTCTTTCTGGCAAATAAACGATTTTATTTATTTTATTTTATTTTATGTATGTTTTAAGGTTCCGGGTATACTCGTCCCGGGAGCTTATTAATATGACTATTCCATCTGTCCATGCTTCCATCCGTCCGTCGGTCAAAGGCTCCTAAATCTGACTTAAATGTTGGCACGAAATTTTTTTCGATGTCCAAAGAATACTAAAAAATATTAAAAACTTCAAAAAATTACGTAAATTTAGATTAGAATGCAAGAAAACCTTATTTATTTTAACCAATTTGTAGAGCCTTCACTGAGAAACCGACCGGGTTATCAGGCACCAAATACTGGGCAATCGCAACTTCACTTAATATATAACAAGTACATCTGAAAACCTAATAAAGCTAGCCAATTTTACACAATAAATTTCTTCCAGAACCTTCTAAGCGCGAGCCCTCGCTGTTTATTCATATATCATGCGGGCAAGCACGCGTATCGCACGAGCATGGCGCGGGCGCGAGCGAGCGCGAGCGGCGGTTTCTTTACTCTGACTCTGAGGAGCGAGGGCAGAGCACGCATGAGCATGACAAGGAACCTAAATTTGTGAGTTTCGTTAACTTGCAGTGTTCAACTAGCCATTTCATAACCCATCTACGCTACGCGTAATAAATTAAACAGGAACCTAACGTTACTTTTTTTTTTAAACCTTAGGATTGCTCAATTAGGTACATTTTAGCTGCAGTGCATTAATTGCATTGCATGACATTTAATAGGTACTACATTAGAATATGTGAGTGAAAACTATAAAATATAAGATATTCCAAATTCCTATGGGTTGAAAATCACGCACAAGTCACGCAGTCAGACACGCACGGGCGTAAGTAATTTTTAGAGCGGCTTATTAGAAATATATATATGTAGGTAGGTACTTAAGATATTATAGAGCTTAATAATAAGCAAAATAATGTGAGTTAAGTAGGTAAGTGTTAATTGCAACATTTTATTCTATAGTATAGGGTATAGGGCAGCAACGGTAGAGCGGGTCGCCCTTTTAACCCCTTTTTGGGTTGGTCCCATCGACTCCAAAACCATTGTTCTCTTATCTTATCTACAAATTTTAGCTTCAATACTTTGAGTTCCAATCGACTCCAAAAATTTTAAATAAAAATTTTAATATTTTTTTGATCCCAAACGACTACAATATTAATGAGTAACATGAGTAACGTTAGCAACAATTTTTTTGACCCTAAAAAAACTGTTATTTGGGTGAAAATCAACAAGCTGATTATTTTTATCATTTCGGTGGATTTTTTTATTTTTAATGTTATTGACATATATTTAGTGTCTAATAAAACTTTAACCAGTTTTGTAAAATGTGCGTGAGTGGTCATGGAATAAAATCAAAAGTTAATGAAATATTTAGGTTTTAAATTTTTATGAGTCCACTGAAATGAAAAGTGTCCACCGAGTTGATAAAATAGTACACCGAAATGATAAAAATGTCCACCGAAATGATAGAGTTTGTACTGAAAATGAATGAGTCCACCGACATTTATAACGGCCACCGAAATGAAAGTAAAATTTGTCGCCTCATCACTGAAATGATAAACTATTTTTTTTGTGGGGATGCACAAAGTAGTTATAAGCGGCACTTGTGCATTAAGAGGTTAAGCTGGACTAATCCGAGGCGAGGAAAATTACTGGGAATGAAAAAACCCAGTTTTGCCAGAGCTATCGATCTAAAACTTACTGTCCTCTGAAACGATAACATTTTTCAGGACAAAAGTTGAGTGCTTGTCAAATGTGTAAGAAAGTAGATAAACAAACAACAAAAGTTTTTATTGATAGCCTATATTATAATAAATTAATACGCAAATCGATTTAAATCAAAATCGTGAAATCAAAATTGTAGGAGAAGATACTTTACGAGTGAAATTGGGTTCAGGAAAAGCCACCGTGATGATAAAATGACACTTCGACAATTTTTTTTTAGGTGATATAGAGAAGCTCTTTCTCAATGATTTTTTTGCCAAGGTGTAGAAGTACTTACACTAAAAAAAAATATATCCTAATGATAAACGAGCACATTGCACTACCGAAATCACGTTTGCCATGTTTTTTTTTCGCTTGGGATTTTCACCCATTTCAATCAGTGTGCTCTGCTAACATGATTAAAATCTTTTAATTATAAACCACAGCGCTGCGATGATCACAAGTAATCATTTATAACAAAAAAAAAAATGATTTTCGGTATTTGCGTCGGCTCACTTATAATATTTTTCTCGCACTCTTTTTATCATATCTGGGGGGCGATAGCGTTAACATTTAGCGCGATCGGCACCCTGATACTAACTGTGATTTCCAAATGCAGGTGTGCGGATCTTCTCTTAAGATTATAGCAACAAAGTATATCTAGAAAAACTCATGCTGTCGCCCCTAAACCGCAAACGTGCACTAGAGAAGAAGCTAATTTTTTGATGAAATTTGCGTTTCGGGGGAAACGTTTTTTACAAACCTAAATCTTACCAAACCACGTTGATTTTGATGTCCATCGCTTCAACATAAATATTCTAGGTTTACGAACTACTAATCCGACCAATTTTTCATAACAAAATCTCGGTATTTCAGTGGCCTATAAGTCTGAATCTATTGCAAATGTTGTGAATAGAAAAACGTAACCAATTTTTTTATAGTTTTCGTAACATACCTTCATTTCATGGCTATTGGAAAATAATTAGTAGTAGAAGAGTTATATAAATAAAGTGAGCAGGCAGGCAGGTGGCAGCGATTTTGAGGCAATTTTTTATTTGTAAATATTTCTTTGTTTAGTTTTTTTAAGGTATGTAATAAGATATAATGTATGAATAACTTTAATGTAAATTATATAATAAAGTTATTACTAAGCAGTTGATAAGTGTACAGTAAAAACCTACTACGGGGTACCTACGTCAAGTTTATTGCTATGCTTGGTCTTGCAACGGAATTAGGTTCGTTCATTGTAATCACAAACACAGTTACAGAAACACCTTCGAGTACCTAACTTCTACTCAGGGGGGTGTGGAGAAGACAGGTTCTAAAAAGTTGAAACAACTAAAAATTACCTGAGTAACGATACTTACGGTAAGTTACTTACCCCAAGGGTTTGTAACTAGGCATCTCATTAGTTGTCCTTTGAGTTGTTTTATACAATTAGTGATTCCTTTTTAGCCTTAAAAGCGATAACACCATCGTTCGTTTTAAAATGCTTGCCTATTTCTAAAAACCATATTTTAGCACCACTCAAAATGGATTTTTTTGCTATCGGTCAGCGAACGTTTTGTAGTCATTTGAGACATGGTATTGTAATTACCTGATTTATAAATTTTTCTTCGTAGTCAAATGAGACTGGTCAAAGTCCATTTTTTGGAGTCGATGGGACCAACCCCCCTTTTTAACCGACTTCAAAAAAGGAGGTTTTTTTTATTATTCGATTGGTGGCTATGCAGGGCTTTATCAGCCCAGTATCACTGCGACCTTTGCAGATCTTTTGTGATCGCCACTATTTTATTTTATAGTTCAGCATCAAGGCCTTTAAAAACAACAGTATGTCCTTGAAGCTGAGAGATTTTATCTCATCCGGCTGTAAGAAATGTATTCCGAGATAGATTGACCGTTTATGTATTAGGGGACCACACTCAAACACACAAAATATGCATCGCAGTTTCATCTGCGTTTAAGCAGAATCTGCACATTTTTGTGTATTTCAACTTTAAGTTGAACATGTCGCACCTTCAGAATTGAAGGGGCTTAACTCAAAATTTTGTGAAATTGAGTTACGGTCATAGAAAGGCTTAAAAATGTGTGCTCTATCCGATGAATATTAAAACACAGGCTTTTTAACGACAGAAAAAGAAATCCGATACTTATGTCTCTTTTACACTGGGACGTTTTCCTGCACCCGCTCGGAACCAGAGTGACGCAATCATTAATGTGCCAAAAGTAGGACGAACAGGTTCAGTTGTTTACAGGCTCATATCCGATTGTGGCTATATAATCCTAAACGTCATCGCTAAGTATAATTGTTATTATCATTTCAATAAAGACACTTTATGTAAATATCTGTTATTATCACAAAAAGGTCTTTACGATACCGAATTATACTAATATAAAGTGAGACTTATTTATGGTTGTGCCATTTTCATACCGAAGCTATTTGAAAAAATGTTTATAAATTCAATTAATAGTTTAGAATTGTAGAGAACTTTTAGGTTTTAGGTCCTTAAAACCATAAAAAAAATTAAAACTATCAGAATAAAAAGGGCTTATGTCTTCCATTGTTTTTAAAAAAAATAAAATAAAATATATTTTTTTTATATGAACCATCTTTTTACCGTTCATACGCTAGAAGACAACCTAGACTTTACCTTAGGAATATAAAACTTAAACTTTTTAGGTCAAATTAGCGAAATAAATACTTTCAAAGTGCAAAGTTACAATTTTATTTTAGTTTTTTGCGATTTCCCGAAAATCGCAATTTTTGAGTTGTGCCCCTACCGTTCTGAAGGTGCGATGTGCTTGTTCAACTTGCAGTGTCCAGTGATTGCTCGTACCAGAGTACGTAAGTTGTTCCTATTTAGCGCCAAAGCCTCTCTGGCAGCTTTGCTGTTGAAAGGTTTTATGGTTGCTTTGCAGTGATTTAAACCTTTGGTAAGGGCCCATAGGTTTAGGGATTCTTGGTTCCTGAGATAAAGCCGAGCGAGGCTTTTAGGTATTCCACAGAAGGGCTCAGGCCCAACAAAGGAACCTTGTGCTCCTGCTCTAGCAAGTTCGTCGGCTTTTTCATTTCCTTCGATCCCTGCGTGACCTGGATTGTTGTCCCTGCACCACCCACATAGCAGATTAAGCGCCCTTTGCATAATCAATATATATAAAACTCTTCCGTTACTGACTGACTGACTGACTGACTGACAGACAACGCAGAGCCGAAACTACTGGGCGTAGAAAGCTGAAATTTGGCACGTGGGTCCCTTGGGGAGTGTAGGTTAGCACTAAGAAGGGATTTCCCGAAATTCCCACGGGAACGGGAATAAACGGGATTTTTGTGTTTATGAGAAATCTACGCGGGTGAGACCGCGGGGCAGCCTCTAGTACTGGATAAAGTGGCTTGACAGAACCCTCTTATGGTCACGACAAGGTCATCTGCATAGCCTTAGGTGTCGATACGAAGGTCTGCCATTTTGTAGAGTAGTTCGTCTACCGCAAGGGTCCACAGCAAGGGTGAGAGAACCCCCCCTTGCGGACATCCCCTTGTAGTTCGAACAGCTATAGTGGTACCGTGCAGTGATAACTTGGCGTCACGATTTGTGAGCATCGCCCTTACCCACCGGACAGTAGTGAGGTCCACGCCCCCTCACCAGCGTCTCAGTGGGCGTGTTGTCGAAGGCCCCCTCTATGTCCAAGAATGCGCACAGTGCTATTTGTTTATCCTCAATTGCTCTTTCAGCTTTGTCAACAAGATTCATTAGTGCAGTCTCCGTTGATTTCCCGCTTTGGTAGGCATGTTAGGTAGATGTATATTCTGTTTCGCTAGCGCTCCGTTACGAATTTTCTTGTCCAAAACCTTCTCTATTGTTTTGAGAACAAAAGAGTTCAGGCTTATTGGTCTAAATGCTTTAGGAAGTGCGTAGTCCGATCTTCCAGCTTTAGGTATAAAGAGGACAGTAACTTTTCTCTAGTTGTTTGGGATATGACCCGGCATAACTTGCTCTGGAGAGTTTTACTAAATCGGGCAGAAGTACGTCTATGCCTTTCTGTAGTAGCACAGGCTTGATACAATCTTCTCCGCTAGATTTAAATGGTTTTAAGGTGCTTACTGCCCATCTTACCTGGTTTGGTCTTTTAACCCATGCAGCCCTCTCCCAGTCCTAATTGGGGGCTGCGCGGGCTAGGGACCTCAAGCGACGGGTCACAGGAGCCCCGTGCCGGGAAAAATGGGTTGACGCTAGCAGTTGCAGAGTCTCGTCTTCGCTAGTGGTAAAGGAGCCGTCAGGTTTTTTAAGTAGACATATTTGTTTAGGTTTACCTTTGGAGACTACTTTATGGATCCTGGCACTCAGAGGCGTGCTAACAATTTTCTCACAGAACCTTCTCCAAGATCCTCTTTTGGCTTTCCTAATCTCTTTGACCGACGAAAAAAAAAGGAGGAGGTACTCAATTCGACACGTATATATTTTTTTTTTTTAATGTATGATCACGCATAACTTTTTACAGAGTAGTCCAATTTTGATAATTCTTTTTTTAATCGACAGGGCATACCTTGAAATTGGTCCCATAAAAATTTTATGGGACCAATTTCAAATTATGGGAAATTAGGGGTGACTTTTTGGTTGGCGGGTCGATTTATCAACTCACAGGTTGCATTTCCGTGTAACACTATAGATTTTGATACCTACTTACAATATCTTTTGAAATGAAATAAAATCAGCCGAAAGACGTCCACTGCTGGACATAGGCCTCCCCCACAAATCGCACTACCGACCGGTCTTGTCGTCCCTGTAAACCATGTCGTCTGATTACCTTATGCGGTGTGACCACTGAACACCTTGTGGGAGAAGAAAATAATAAAACTCTAAAAGCACTGAAAAGCATAAAATAAAACTTTTTATCAAAAAATAAAACCGCCGAAAAAAAAACTGATAAAAACTTTTTATCAAAAAATTAAACCGCCGAAAAAACTGAAAAGCATTAAATAATAGGGAAACATTTTCTATTAGGCCTTAATTTACTCACTTCTTAAAGTAATTTTGGATTACCAAGAAATTTTAAGTCGGTGCCACACCACACACGCAAATTCATTATCTACGTAAAGCGCGATGCGCAGCGGCACACGTTTTTCGGTTATTTCTTTGAATTTCAGGTAATTTAGTGATCTTTATTCATTGATTCTGTGGCACCGACTCAAAATTTCTTGGTAATCCAAAATTACTTTAAGAAGTGAGTAAATTAAGGCCTAATAGAAAATGTTTCCCTATTATTTAATGCTTTTCAGTTTTTTCGGCGGTTTAATTTTTTGATAAAAAGTTTTTATTTTTTGCTTTTCAGTTTTTTTTCAGCTAGTCACCCTTCACAGTGTGGTCCCACCCCACAAGGTGGCCACACAACCTGGTGAAGGTTGAAAGACTAAACAGGATGAGGGTCCCTCACGACCGGTCGGTGAGGCGATTTGTGAGGGAGGCCTATGTCCAGCAGTGGACGTCTATCGGCTGAGATTATGATTATTAACATTCATATAAAAAAGACTCTTAATTATACGTAGCAGTTTTCACGTAAATCACAACACGGCTATACAATCTGTGAGTGAACAATAAAGTCACCCCTATTTTTCCACCCTTAGGGTTGGAATTTTATTTCCAAATTTTTATGGGACCAACTTCAAGGTATACCCTGTCGATTAAAAAAAGAATTATCAAAATCGGTCCACACAGTAAAAAGTTATGCGTGATCATACATAAAAAAAAAAAATATATATATGCGACGAATTGAGAACCTCCTCCTTTTTGTTTTTTCGTCGGTTAAAAAGCATAAAATATAATCGAATTACTAAGTTTATAAAGTAATGTAGGGTATACCAAGTAATTTTGAGTCGGCGCCACAGATTCCTCGTACAAAGATCACTAAATTAGGTAAGTACCTTAAATTTAAAGAAATAACCATAATTCGTAAAAAATTCGCAAAATCAATCTTTACGTAATTAAGGAATATGCTTGTGTGGCGCGCCGACTTAAAATTACTTGGTATACCCTACATTACTTTATGAACTTAGTAATTCGATTATTATTTTATGCTTTTCAGTTTTTTTTTCGGCGGTTTTATTTTTTGATAAAAAGTTTTATTGTTGTACTTACTCTGTTTATGCTTTTTGATAGGCCTTCCAGTTGAGAGTCTTTTTAGCCCTATTAAACAGACTTCGAGTTTGTTTCCTTAGTTTACTCAGTTTTGAGTTCCAGCAAGGCACTTGTCGATTTGAGGCCTTGGTTTTGAGCGACCAGAACCAAGGCTCAAATGGACAAGTAAACAAGCACTCTAGCTCCTCCCATCCCGTTGGGGTTATTCCATTAGTCTCCAAAAATCATTTTTTTTTATTTCCATTTAGTCTCCAAGCTGATTTATTCTTATTCTTATTTAATTATTTTCCATTTCCTATAGTCTCCAAAATATTAACAGGCAAAGATGGTATCGACGGCAAAACAAGCAAGAAAAACCAGTTTTAACAGCATTACAAAATAAAAATATAGTAACCGATACAAGATTATCGCCTAGATTTAAAAATATTTGCACTCGTTGTCAAAAACATTACAAACTGTCAGCTACCTGATAAAGGGCGGCTAAGACTAGGTACTAAGTTTTACGGAAACAATAGCCGTGCGGTTATTAAACCAATCACAGAGCGCTGCTCGGTAGTCCTTCGGCGAAAGTACCGTTATTTAAAATTTAAGAAAAATGAGTGCATGTGGTAATCTATTTTTTCTAATCCAGACTGATCTTTGACTTGAGGAGAGATTAGGCTAGTGTCACTGTGGCAGTGCTTAATGGAATAAAGTTAAAATCCAGGCGCAGGACCTAGCACAATCACGCCGTTTAAATATGCATTCAACATTTCAACTCACGTAAGTTTGGTTGATAATTATGATAAGCTAAGTATTACAGTATAGAAAATATGCAAGAAGTGTTTAGAAATTTATTAGATGTTTAATAAAACGTTATTTACCTATTTTACCCTATCGTTACTTATATATTTAGCATAGTAATAGTGCTTCTGATTGTTGTCAATGTGAAAATTGTATTCCCTTACCTAAGCAAATTTTAACAGTCATAAGTATTAATTTTTTGTGAAGTTCAGGATAATTCATATGTAAATATTTATTAAAACTGATTATACTAAAAAACTACGTTTTAATAAAATTCCTAAACTTTTGTTGTTGTCTCTACATAGTAAAACTTACCTGGAGACTAAAAGGAATAGTTGTATGAAAAAAAAATGTTGTACCTACCTTTACCACAAAAGTGTTTTGGAGACTAATAGGAAACGTTGTATGGGGCGGCAAAATTTTGGACATCAAAGGTTTTGGAGACTATCGGAATAACCCCCCGTTGATAAAAGCAGCAACCAGGTGCAAAAGGAGCATAACTCTGGAACAGGTAAAAAGTCAATATTTTTGTTAAAGACATGCTCTGGGTCTATGTCTGTCTGAGGACAGAATATTACCAGCTGCGTTTAGACCCAGAATTTGTGAGTGGTTGACCGAGGGTTCTTGGATCAAGGCGAGGTCTATGTTGTCCTCCAGTAGACAGCGCTCCACAACAGCAGTCGCAGCGACTGCATGGTAAAAGGTTCGCCTGAAGGAACCTCGCCGATATGCCCGGGGCCATCACTGCATTTTGTTTTTGGTGGGTTGACCGGGTCCGGCTTTCTTCCCCCGTTGCGGACGGGATCGTCCACCTTGGGATTGGAAACCCCTCCCTGTCTCCACACCCCCTCACCCAGCCCCGCTTGAAGCGGTACCTCAGCTTCCATCTCCCGTTGCCGGCCTGGGTGTGGTGGCCCAGTGGCAGTCCTCCCCAGTCCAGCTGAGGTCGACGGTTGTGAGTCCGTCATACTCGCAGCAGCTGGTAGAGCCCCAACCGATGATGGGCTGTGGTCGGATTGACCACCCTTGACTTTAAATGTTATCATTCGAAACAAAGCTACACCTAGCTAGAACGCTAAAGCCCACTGCAGCGAGAGAAATTTAAAAAACTTTTTCCTGCTCAAAAATCCACCCTATACTAAGCAAATTTAGAAGAAAACGTTTTTTAAGCTTTTCTCGCTGCAGTGGGCTTAGCGGTCTAGCTAGGTGCCATTCGAAGGCTTCATAGGCTTTGACAAATTATGATTAAATCTCTGAGCACCAATTTTTGTTGTTTTGTATGCATAGTTACGAAAATAATTGAAGCTCAAGGAATCGTATTTGGAGGTTCGCGCGGCCATTGGACTGAAGGGTCATTATCTGGTCAAGTAAATAGAGCTAGTCGAAATTTTATTACTCTGAATTTTTTTACAAATTGAACCTTGCTTTGACAAAAAAAATCAGGTCTCTATCCCTTCCAGAAGTCTAGATCTCAATGTCCGCGCCGTTCTCCTTGTTTTGGAGCGCTCAGTACTTAACTACGACGCAGCAACCGCGCCCCCTGCCGGATTGGTTCCACGCAAGCACGCAAGCAAGCCTAGCGGAGCCGCGCGAAAACAATCGCGCCATTAATTTAAACACACTTTCTGATTGGTTCTCGTAATTTAAAAACTGTTTCCTATTTGATGTACATACTTTTACTTTCTTTAACTTTTTTGTATAAAATGATCTGCTTTTTGTAAATAAAATTATTCACTCGTCCTGCTTCTACAACTAAACTACTGGAGTTTTATTTAGCACCAACACTCGCTAAAAACCCTTCATAACTTCTTTAATTATGCTTCGACAAATTCCTGCTTTTTGCCATTCAGTTTTGACAAATATCGACAGAATCTGAGCGTACTTAATCATTTTTATATTTTAGAATTTGGTTGCGCGGTCGAAACGGCAATTAGTACATAACAATACCTAAGTCTCTCTAAGTATGGATAGGTAAGTAATAAGTTAGTTATTATGATTGTGTGTTTAAAAGGTGTATAAATAAGTATAGGTACCATAAAGGTAGGTATATAACGTTCTATTAAGTCTATGATAGGTACCTTGAGCGTAGCGTTCTATAAAGTAGGTATATGATAGGTACAAACATACACTATGTGTGTGTGATACACACGCTTTTAAATTTTATGGCTTGCGTCATGGCATGCCGTGCCCAACGTATGGGTAAAATCATGGATTGGTAAGTAAAATAATATATATCTTCATATCACTGTCGTCTGTTTCAAAGAAAACAAACGACTGATTTATTTAAACCCAACTCAGGTTAAGTATGCCCGCCCGCAGCATCGCTTGCGCCTTTTTTATGTAATACTTAGTAACTGTGTAATAACACTTACCTATTATTAATTAACACACTGAGATTACCATATACCTACACGGTTATAATTTTATCACCCCGGAAAATTTTACATATGATTCGCTTATAAGTAAACTTATCTATTTAGTAAGCTGTGCTAACCGTTGAACTGTTATTACTGTGCTAACACCTCAAGTTGCGTTCAACTCTGATAGTGTTCAGGCAAGGGAAGAAGGAAGGAAAGGGCTCAGTGGGGCTTACAAGTTGGTCTGTCCGGTTTAGAATGAGTTTCAAAAAATACAGTATTTCTGAAGAAAAAAAAAACAGTATAAGTAGCCGCCGCCGGGTTCGTATTCGCACCCACTAAAACCCCGCGGGTGTCCACCTCGGTTGTTGGCATGGGGGTTATGGAAGATCTATTCGAGCTGATTCATCTCCGCGACCCCCTCCAACATCGGCTGTTAAGCCAAGCCACTTTTTTGGGGGACATGGTGGTCGTCCCCCCGGAGCATGGTTTGCTCGTCCAACGCTCGACGACGGAAGCGGAAGCTCTTCTCGGGGCCGTTTTTAGGATGCACAATCCTTTTACGTACTTAGGTAAGTACTTACATACATTTAAAATTTCTATCGTATGTGACTTTTATCTGTCCGTAATCTGGTAAGTAACGCTAGTAACGCTATATATATTCAGGTAGGTAAACCGGGTTATTCCATTAGTCTCCAAAAATCATTTTTTTTTATTTCCATTTAGTCTCCAAGCTAATTTATTCTTATTCTTATTTAATTATTTTCCATTTCCTATAGTCTCCAAAATATTAACAGGCAAAGATGGTATCGACTGCAAAACAAGCAAGAAAAACCAGTGTTAACAGCATTACAAAATAAAAATATAGTAACCGATACAAGATTATCGCCTAGATTTAAAAAATATTTACACTCGTTGTCAAAAACCTTACAAACTCTCAGCTACCTGATAAGGGGCGGCTAAGACAACTAGGTACTAAGTTTTACGGAAAAAACAGCCGTGCAACTAGGTACTCAGTTTTACGGTTATTAAACCAATCACAGAGTGCTGCTCGGTAGTCCTTCGGGGAAAGTACCGTTAAAATTAAAAAAATGAGTGCATGTGGTACTCTATTTTTTCTAATCCAGTCTAATCTTTGATTTGAGGAGAGATTAGGCTAGTGTCACTGTGTCAGTGCATAATGGAAGAAAGTGAAAATTCAGGCGCAGGACCTAGCACAATCACGCTGTTTAAATATGCATTCAACTCACGTAAGTTTGGTTGATAATTATGATAAGCTAAGTATTACAGTATAGAAAATGTGCAAGAAGTATTTAGAAATTTATTACATGTTTAATAAAAGGGTAGTCACCTATTTTCCCCTACCGTTACTTTTTTATTTTGCATAGTAATAGTGCTTCTGATTGTTGTAAATGTGAAAATTTTATTCCCTTACCTAAGCAAATTTTAACAGTCATAAGTATTATTTTTTTGTGAAGTTCACGAGAGTTCATATGTAAATATTTATTAAAACTGATTATACTAAAAACAACGTTTGATTAAAATTCCTAAACTTTTGTTGTTGTCTCTACATAGTAAAACTTACCTGGAGACTAAAAGGAATAGTTGTATGAAAAAAAATGTTTGTACTTACCTTCACTAAAAAAGTGTTTTGGAGACTAATAGGAAACGTTGTATGGGGCGGCAAAATTTTGGACATCAAAGGTTTTGGAGACTATCGGAATAACCCGGTAAACCTACCTTAAACTACCAACTACCTATCTGAAACATTGTTCATAAACCAAACATTACATTCATGCAGTTCTTTATAGCTCCGAGGTACCTGGGTGTTATAAATACAAGGGACATGTTTAAATATCAGCAGAGCATTGTGTTTTTAGGCTTCTTCGTTCATTGTTATAACTTGAAGATTAAAAAGTGCATTAAAATGATAGCAATTTCATATCTAATAGTACTCGTCACAATAAAAGGATCATGGTCATTAGAAAATTATAATTGTGAGATTTTTAACCCCTTTTTTTTAAGTTTTAGTAATGATATTTTATTGACGTTGCCTTCTTCATTGATATTCTAACTTTGTTCAACACGATCCTCATTTAAACTTGCACTTTGTAACTCAGCACAGAATCCATTGGAACAAAAATTATTTGATTTCTTTGAAAAATGGCGTAACGGATCCTGCGATGCCCTGGGATACTGGATGCCGAGACTTGACCTGATTCAAATATCACCACTGGAAGGAGAACTGCAAGACAGCGGAGTTAAGTGAGTTTTATTACCGCCTTACTACAATGCTTGACTGTACTCTACGGTTGCCAGCGTTTGAGCCCCGATGCGGGACATTTTAATGTTGACACGATGGCATGCATTCTTTCTGGAACAACTGCAGAGAAAATACTACCTAAGTAGAGTTTTTGCGCAGACTTGCGGTTCTTTAGGTGTAGAACATGTGTAGTATACTAAGTACAAACCCACTTTATCGTTAGTTCATGGTCTTATTATGCAACACAGGGTACCCTATAATTAGTTTGCTTTTGAATTACAGACTTTCATATTCAACAAGCGACATGTTATTAAAAGGATTAAATAATTTTACTGTAGAAAAATTATCAGCCTCCCTAGATCATGGTAACGCAAGTTTGGAGGTGCTGATACAAACGCTAGTTCTGACTGCTGGTAAAGTATAAATTGTCAACTTGTCATTTTTAGATACCTAACAAGTATAGTATAATATGTAGTTTCAGTGAGCGCCGATACCGATTTACTTATGTATAATTAAGAAACTTTTTTCACTATTATATCTAGCTATGTATTAGGTATTTAATATTTTTAGGGGTATACGGAAAAAACATAGTCGTATGCCCAATTTTGATCAATATAATATTATGTATCGTATCGTATCTAAGTAATACCTACTTAATGCTTTTTTAGATCACTATGACTTAAACGGTAAAGCGTATCTTATATACCCACTCAGAGGATCTGGAGAATTGACGTAAGTATTTTTTTTTATTTTCATATAATTACAATAGTTGTAACATTTTAATTTTACCCCACATTAATGAAACTAAGGCCTTGATTACAATATAGAAAGTGACAGGCAGGACGATATCATGTCAATTTAAAGTACTTAGTCAGTAAGTAAGTACATTGTTAAATCTAACAACTAAGATGGTCCCAGGGTGAAGATCCAGGACACGCGGCTTTCGGCGCACATTCAGCTGGGCAGTAACAAAACTAGTACTTGGATACAAGAGGTCACATTTGATTTCGATGTAGGAGAAATTGAGGTAAATGTTTCTAAAATTATTTAATACTAATTAACATTTTAAATTACGATAATAAGGTAAGTACTTACATATTATAATCTAAACAAGTCTATATATCTAGGTACCCTAGGTATTTATTTTAACTTGCCTGGGATTCCGAAAACTAAATCGTATTTAAACATTATTGTTATCAGGTGGACTTAGTTGGAAGTACGTGGCCCATCAACTCTGTGTTAAATAAGCAAGGTCTGAACATCCTGGCCAAATACCATGACTTCCTAGTATCTACCGCAGAGGACTACTTCGCCCTTTATGCCAACGAGTACTTGTCCTCCTTCACAGTCAGCCAGCTATTAGATCCTGCTAACTAATGATGCTAACTAATAAATGTAACATAAACATAAACATAAAAACGCTTTATTGTCATAATAAACACAGAAATAAATAACATAAAATAATACATATTGTAAAAATTTTATATTACAAAGGACAATGGGCGGCCTTATCGCTAAAAGCGATTTCTTCCAGGCAACCCAAAGAGAAATTACAAAAGAGTAAATTGGGTGGGTCAATGTAATTTAACTACTAACCACATAATGTAAACTTAACTATATTTGCATGAATAACACATAATGGGATATTTTAATAATCCAAACAATTCTTTTATTTAACAAAAACTAAAGTAATTTAATAAATTATATCTAAGTAAGTAAGTAAGTATACTGATAATGTAAAATAAATAAAAAGCGACATAAGGTTACACTTGTGCTCCTGTAAGAGCAGTCACGATAATCGAGATGTCAATGTTTTCTAGTATTTTGTTAAACCTCGTAAACAAATTTTTGGTAGCAATTTTGAGCGCAATCTTCTTAGTTGTTTCAATAAAGTTATCGTATGTAGATGATGTTTTAATTGGAATCATCAGAAGCTTGCTGTACTTGATCTGAAATTTGAAAAGACTTGTTATTTTACCTCCCAGCTCTGTGCTAAAAATATAGTCACTTTAGGAGTGACAAGTGACTAACTTACAATGAAAGTATCAAAAAATGTCTAGGTCGCTACCCTATCTACGGAAATAGCTGTCTCACCACTTATTTATGACTAAAATATAATATATTATTGATTATCGGGTAAGTAAGTATAGGCAATATTAAAATGTACATACCGAGACGGGATCGGCATATGGTCTCAGCTGCAGGCCACTTAGTCTAAAGAATGTTTTGCCAGCGCCGCGGACTACACTAGCTGCTGTAGTTATCAGCACTTTTAAGTGGCTTACTCTAATGCTGGAAATCAAATCACTAATTGAATTAATTAGGTACTGTACACTCTGAGGGTACCTAGACCTACCTAAGCTGATAATATACCTGTTCACATTAACAAAAATAACGAAACTTACGTTACATGAGAAACAAAGATCGATTTAGTCCCGAAGTAAATGTCAGCTGTAACAGAAAACAATGTTTTTAATACATAGAAAAAAAAATATTAAAGTGTACATCAATATCATCAATACATAGTATAAAATAAAGTCGCTTCCCGCGTCTGTCCCTATTATATGTATGCTTTAATCTTTAGAACTCTTTTTTTTAATAGATAGTGATTCCAGAGGTAGGTTTATAAGTATAATACATGCACAAAATACTTATAGTTTTGGCGGTACGAAGTTCGCCGGGTCGACTAGTATTTTATAAGTAACTATATTATAACTCTACGTTCATTTATTAATATATATTTTTTAATAGTCTAAACTGTGTCCCACTGCTGGGCAAAAACCTCCCTCTCCCGTATCCACGTTTCCTCTCCTGTGCCACCTGAGTCTAGTCGGATAGAGGAATCGATATCATCCCGCCATCTCCTTCTCGGCCAAACACGCTTTCCTCTTCCATCAGTTGGCACCCACTCGGTTGCGCTTTTCGCCCACCGGTCCGGGCACATGCGACAGACGTGACCACTGACCAGTCCAGCACCACATAAGCTTTTAGCAATCGCAACACCAACCAATCATTTATTAATATTATTAGATAAGTTATAAGAATAAGTTGTCGAAAAAAAATAAAAACTCATTAGGTACTTATCTTATTTTACTTACTATTACCTTCAATTTTCAGAGAAGGAACGGTAAAATTGAAATCTATCCTTAAGCCATTTATTTTAACAGTTAAACTCTGTTTTTTGATGCTTCGTAGTCCGGTAACAATTATATTCTTTATGCTCAACGTGTCCTTACTGTAATAATTATAAAAAAATAATTCGTACTGTATGTATAAGTATAGCACGTACAGTTGGCAGCAAATAAACCTTATAATATGTTCCTAAAATATAAGTACCTAAGGAGCCATGCCAGCCTAAATGATATCATCCGTCGGGCTTTTGCCACCGTCAACGTACCAGCCATTCTGGAACCGAATGGCTTACTGCGTGACTATGGAAAAAGACCCGATGGTATGACGGTCATTCCCTGGAGCCATGGCAGGCCGCTGGTGTGGGACGCTACTTGCGTTGTCACTCTAGCGGCTTGCCATGACTGGTGATCAGCGGGCTGGCTCATACCTTGGCCAGCGCATCAGCCTGGCCATTCAACGTGACAATGCAGCCAGCCTGCTGGGCACCGTGCCGCCGGGTAGTGGTGATCTGGAAACAGTTTTCTATTTATAATTATGTGCTTTCTAATTTTTTATCATTTTTTAGTACTTAAGTATATTTTTTTCATATCATTTACTCATTCATACATTTGTAGGTACTCACATGTTAGTTTGTGCAGGAAAAATACTTTTCAATTCTATATCTAAATCGCTAGCACATAATGGATCGAGGGAAATTCCTAAAGAAGTATCTTCCGAGGTGCGGATGAAGTCACGTAGTTTTTGTGCGGTGATCATCCGATTGACGTTCTCGGTCGCCACCTGGTCGGAGCTCGTTAGTTCAACTTGTAGAGGAATCATTCCTAATTTTACCATTCCAGTTATCGCACCCAGATATTTCTTTTCGACTTCCTCATCTTGAATTTAAAAGTATTAAGTAGTACGTATAATATATAACGAGGATTACCTACCATTTAATTTCGGTTTAAATATTATTTTAATGTAATTTTAGTACATTCTTTAAAATAAATAATAAAAATATACAAACTTTTTAAAGCCGCTGGCACTTCCTTTGGTAATGCAAATAAAGCTATGACTAAAACTAACAACGCCATCCTAACAATAGGTACCTAACGAAGAAAGATTGTACAAGCATGCAGATATTTATTTATTTTATTACACACTATATAATTGATTTCACGTTTGATTCAGTTTACATAATATTACACTGGAGGGTAGAATTAGAAAAACAGAAGTAGAAGGTTATATATAAATATAATAACCATAATGACCATACCAACCAATGTAGTTAAACTAGCTCTTTATTCTTTCAGCATACTCGGATTCAATAGAATTTAAAGCGGAGCTTTAGAGTACCGTGGCGGTCTAGGACGGCGTAACAGATTTGTCAGATTTGTCTTTAGCTTCGTGCGCCCTAGAGTCTAGGGCGCTATCTAATACAGTCTAGGGCCTAGACTGTATTAGCAAAGAACAAGAGCTATTTTGCAATACAGAAAAACCGGCAGTGTTACGCCGTCCCAGACCGCCATGACGCGCCATTGTACCTAATTAGAGTTTATTACATCCTGTAAATGATGAATGTGATAATATTTTCTATTCTATTGGGGCTAGGTCACATAGTTAGTAGGGATATAAAATAGACCTAAGTACTTAGTAGTAAGTAAGAAAATATTCAAAAATTGTTTTAAACTTGGGTGGGTTGGGTGTTTTATTCACGCAACTTGCTGCCCTCGGCGTCTAGTAGAAGTAAAATATCTGATGAATTTATATTCTTCAGAAACTTATTAGCTTCTGTAATAATTATTTTAATTACATGTGTAAGCACTGTCTTTTTAATACTATCAATATCAGCTAATTGAATAGCCAATAAGACGGTATCACTGCATTTCACCTGAAAACATAGTCAAATGACTAACAAGTACCTACTAGGTATGTTGGAAACAATGTTAAACCAAAGGAGCAAATAGCGCTCGAGAGAGAGTAGAGTAGAGTCTTTATAGTTCTGTGTGCTCGACCGACGGTCAGAGCCGACGTCTCGGTCGGTCGTAGATATCAGGCTTGCTAATCTTCTACGCACGTAGATAAGCTACGTTTGCTACACAGGCAGGGCACGGTTTGCTATCCTATCAAGACGTTAGAGTAAGATGTTATAAGAACCTACGTATGTATGGCGCAAACTTACCCAAACTTTTTTGGCACTTATAAAAAGAGACATGCCAGTCAGCTGAAATATTTGGCTTTTAATATTTGCTTTCAGAGAGATTTGTGTACTTGCAGTAGCTTTAAGAACCACGTTGCTCAATCTCATTCTAAAATATTATATATAAAAAAGTATGGTTTATAAAAAGACCTGGGTATACATAGTATAAGTATTTTATACTCTGTGGTATAAGTATTTAGGCTTACTTATTTACAACTTGATAAAAACTTTTTATAAAAAAATTAAACCGCCGAAAAAACTGAAAAGCATTAAATAATAGGGAAACATTTTCTATTAGGCCTTAATTTACTCACTTCTTAAAGTAATTTTGGATTACCAAGAAATTTTAAGTCGGCGCCACACCACACAAGCAAATTCATTATCTATGTAAAGCGCGATGCGCAGCGGCATACGTTTTTCGGTTATTTCTTTGAATTTCAGGTAATTTAGTGATCTTTATTCGTTGATTCTGTGGCACCGACTCAAAATTTCTTGGTAATCCAAAATTACTTTAAGAAGTGAGTAAATTAAGGCCTAATAGAAAATGTTTCCCTATTATTTAATGCTTTTCAGTTTTTTCGGCAGTTTAATTTTTTTATAAAAAGTTTTTATTTTTTGCTTTTCAGTTTTTTTTGGGCAAATTTTTTGACCCCAGCTAATCATACTTCACCGGGTGGTCGCACCCCACAAGGTGGCCACACAACCTGGTGAAGGTTGAGGGACTAACAGGATGAGGTTCGATCACGACCGGTCGGTGAGGCGATTTGTGAGGGAGGCCTATGTCCAGCAGTGGACGTCTTTTGGCTGATTTTTTTTCATTTCCAAAGATATTGTAAGTAGGTATCAAAAGTTATAATGTAACACGGAAATGCAACATGTGAGTGGATAAATCGACCCGCCGACCAAAAAGTCACCCCTATTTTCCCACCCTTAGGGTGGGAATTTTATTTCCAAATTTTTATGGGACCAACTTCAAGGTATACCCTGTCGATTAAAAAAAGAATTATCAAAATCGGTCCACACAGTAAAAAGTTATGCGTGATCATACATAAAAAATATATATATATATATATATATACGCGACGAATTGAGAACCTTCTCCTTTTTGTTTTTTCGTCGGTTAAAAACACGTAAATTCACGTAGCAACTTAGGCAGAAAGTATTAAAACTAAGTAAGTAGGTGCTTTAAGCCCTCCTTTATCCAAAGAGTGAAATTTTTACCGCTCTGTAATATATGTAGGCATATATCAGGCAGGATCTAAGTCAATTAATGTATGATACTGATACCTTAAAATATTACCTACAATTTTAGCATTTATAATACTTACAAGACACGAGGAGGAAAATTGAATCCGTCAGTGTACAGTTTCCCTGAAATAATAAACATAGGCAGCTTAATATAGGTACCTACTTGAATTCATTTCATAGAAAAAGAATTAAAGCCTAATATTTATTAAATACTAGCTGACCCGGAAACTTCGTATAGCAAGTGTAATCGATTATTTTCCCTGGACTATGACAAACGCTTCAAAGCCAATATCAGCTAAATCGGTCCGGGCGTTCTCGAGTTTGAGCGAGACAAACGAACTACTTTATCGATATATAAATACAATAATATATTAGATTAAATATTATAATTAGGTAGATAGGATACTGGTAATTATCTCATATTACACCTCCGGTAAAATACAAACTTGACTAAAATTTCATAGATATTCGAGACAAGAGGCTAAACAGCCAATGCTGGAGGGGGTCGCGGAGTTGAACGCAACGATCGAAAGATCACCCGTGACTCCCTAGCCAACAGCCGAGATGGCCACCGGCGGGGTTTTAGTGGGTGCGAACCCCACATAACCCTGCGACTCCCCCCGGGGTCGCAGGGTACTCGTTAGGAGTTTCCCCGCCTAAAAAAAAAAAAGGGGTACCAGGTACTTCCGCTGCTCCTGCTGCTCCGGTGAGCTTTTATGAAACCAAATTCCATATAAGTGCACTAAGTCTAAACATTAGAACGTATATCAAGAGACAGCCGTATGTTGAGCCATGAAATGAACCAAACCGCACCCTTCCGCGGCAAGGTGTCCATCATCAGACCCATCCACAAATCCAACGATTGCGCCACCGCGACTCAGTCAAGTGATTCTACTCTCTTAAACAAATTTACTTTACAGAGTAAAGATTTCGTTAGTATTAGTATTAGGGTATAATCACAGAATACCTAATCAATATATAGAAAACTCTTCCGTGTCCGTGACTGACTGACTGACAGACAACGCAGAGCCGAAACTTCTGGGCGTAGCGTGCTGAAATTTTGCACGTGGGTTCCTTGGGGAGTGTAGGGGGAGCACTAAGGAAAAAACGGGATTTTGGTGTTTATGAGAAATCTGCGCGGTGCGCGGGTGAAACCGCGGGGCAGCCTTTAATAGTTAATGATTAAACGACGATAAAACCCTTTTGAAGAATTATAGGCCCATCTCGCTTTTGAGCCATGTTTATAAGCTGTTTTCCAGGATCATCGCCAATCGTCTCGAACGAAGGTTTGATGACTTCCAGCCTCCCGAACAAGCCGGCTTCCGAAAAGGCTTTAGTACCATAGACCACATACATACGCTGCGGCAAGTTGTACAGAAGACCGAAGAGTATAACTTGCCGCTATGTCTAGCGTTTGTGGACTATGAGAAGGCCTTTGATTCGGTCGAAACATGGGCGGTGCTAGAGTCCCTCCAACGATGCCGGATTGACTATCGGTACATCGAAGTGCTGAAGTGTTTGTATAGCAACGCCACCATGTCTGTCCGAGTACAGGAACAGAATTCGAAGGCTATTCCCTTGAACAGAGGCGTGAGACAGGGAGATGTTATATCTCCGAAACTGTTCACCGCCACTTTAGAAGACGCCTTCAAACTTCTAGAATGGAAAGGGCAGGGCATCAATATTAACGGCGAATACATCACTCACCTTCGGTTTGCCGACGACATCGTAGTCATGGCAAGGTCGATGGAGGAACTCAGCACGATGCTCGAAGGCCTCAACCGAGTCTCCCAACAGGTGGGCCTTAAAATGAACATGGACAAGACGAAGGTCATGTCTAATGTCCATGTTCTGCATACCCCAGTTATGGTTGGGAACTCGGTTCTCGAAGTTGTCGACGAGTACGTATACCTAGGACAAACCATCCAGTTAGGTAGGTCCAACTTCGAGAAGGAGGTCAATCGCCGAATCCAGCTCGGATGGGCCGCGTTCGGGAAACGACGAAGGTATTTAACCAATGTGTGCTGCCAGTGATGACATACGGTTCTGAAACGTGGTGCTTCACTATAGGGCTTATGAACAGGCTCCGAGTAGCTCAACGAGCCATGGAGCGGGCTATGCTCGGGATTTCTCTGCGGGATCGAATCAGAAATGAGGACATACGCAGAGAAACCAGGGTCACCGACATAGCCAAGCGGATAAGCTCGTTGAAGTGGCAATGGGCAGGTCATATAGCCCGCAGAACAGATGGCCGCTGGGGCCGAAAAGTTCTCGAGTGGAGACCACGGATCGGCAAGCGCAGCGTAGGACGTCCACCGACCAGATGGACGGATGATCTGCGCAAGGCTGCGGGTCCACGCTGGATGCAGGCCACCTGCGATCAGTACAGATGGAGAGCCTTGAGGGAGGCCTATGTCCAGCAGTGGACGTCTTACGGCTGAAATGATGAAAATGATGATGATTAAACGAACTTACCTGTACGTGAAGTTCTATCATAATTATACGAGTACTTTTGTCCGAAGAGATTAGCTTATTGTATTAAATACCTTCTATTTTGAGTGATGGGATGTTTATATTGCACTCGATTATTTTAGTTTCCAAGTTGGCTACAATGTTATTAATTTTTATTCCCAGCAATCCAGTGATGGTCAAATTCTTGAAATGTATTGAGCCCGTACTTAAAAAAAAACAACTGCTCTTTATCAAATGAATTTAAAAAATATGTTGGTACGTAAGTATTTCACTTATATTTAAACATGCCGTTAATGATGGCGACATGCATGCACAATTGCTTATACATTGGGGTGATTATCAGAAAATGGCTTAAAATGACTAATTTCTTTGGCGCATTTTTAACCGACGAAAAAACAAAAAGGAGGAGGTTCTCAATTCGTCGCGTATATATATATTTTTTTTTTTTTTTTTTTTATGTATGATCACGCATAACTTTTTACTGTGTGGACCGATTTTGATAATTCCTTTTTTAATCGACAGGGTATACCTTGAAGTTGGTCCCATAAAAATTTGAAAATAAAATTCCAACCCTAAGGGTGGAAAAATAGGGGTGACTTTATTGTTCACTCACAGATTGTATTGCCGTGTTGTGATTTACATGATAACTGCTAGGTATAATTATGAGTCTTTTTTATATGAATGTTAATAATCATAATCTCAGCCGATAGACGTCCACTGCTGGACAAGGGCCTCCCTCAAAAATCGCCTCACCGACCGGTCGTGCGTGATCGAACCTCATTCTGTTAGTCCCTAAACCTTCACCAGGTTGTGTGGCCACCTTGTAGGGTGCGACCATCTTGTGGAGGGTGATTGGCTGGGGTCAAAAAAATTAGCCCAAAAAAAACTGAAAAGCAAAAAATAAAAACTTTTTATCAAAAAATTAAACCGCCGAAAAAACTGAAAAGCATTAAATAATTGGGAAACATTTTCTATTAGGACTTAATTTACTCACTTCTTAAAGTAATTTTGGTTAACCAAGAAATTTTGAGTCGGTGCCACAGAATCAACGAATAACGATCACTAAATTACCTGAAATTTAAAGAAATAACCGAAAAACGTATAGGTAGTTAAGGAATTTGCTTGTGTGGTGTGGCACCGACTTAAAATTTCTTGGTTAACCAAAATTACTTTAAGAAGTGAGTAAATTAAGTCCTAATAGAAAATGTTTCCCAATTATTTAATGCTTTTCAGTTTTTTCGGCGGTTTAATTTTTTGATAAAAAGTTTTTATTTTTTTAATATTTACTCTACAAAAAATAACATACATTGTAGACGTAGTCAAAACCTACAAAATAATGTTTTTCGCCCTAAAATTGATCGAGCCATTTCGAAGTTTTAGCGTTATAAAATATGACTGCCAAAGAAATTAGATTTTGCCCAAAGAAATTAGATTTTTGTCCAATGAAATTAGAGAAACTGCCAAAGATCTTAGAATTGCTCCCAAATAAATTAGAAATGTTGCCACAGAAATTATAATCGTGTTCAAAGAAATTAGTTTTAAATTTTATAACAAGCAAGTTTTTAATATCTGCAACAAACAAGCGGCAGATAATAAAAACAAAAAAAGGTTTGTTTCAAATTAACTTTAATTATTGGTATTTTAAACATGCATAATAAAAATATTTGTGTTTATGTTAAATTATAAGTCTTTTCTTATGACCAGGTGTTTCCTTAAAGATAACGGCGATATTCAATATTTGATTGATTTGATTGATTTTGATCAAAATCAAAAAATCAATATTTGATTACGCAGGCTTGTTATGTTGTCATACCAATTAATAAAACATACTTCGTCTATTTTAAGTCTTTCTTTTTTAGTTCGTTTTTTCCTTCCTAAATTACTGTCTTGAATGTTGCTTCTCGATCAGGCGATTAGAAATTTTAAGCGCACATTTCATTTTACATCTTGAAATTTTTAATAAAAATATGAGCAGAATCAACAAATATAAAAAAACTTCCATCGAAAGCCCTTGTTTGTTATGGTTTACTATATTTGTACATGAAGTTATATTTATAATACTCGACTTGACATAAGTTTTATAATTTCTTTGTACTGAATCTAATTTCTATGGATTAAAACTAATTTCTTTGGCGCAAAATGCCAAAGAAATACAACGAAATTAGGGACAAAGAAATAAGAAATCTTGTATTTTTTTTATTTAAAAAAAAAGCATTAGCGCTAATAAAACCTCTTATTGCCACGTGCATATAATTTTAATAATACAATTCACACAAAAATTGAGAATTAAATGATTGTAAATATGAACATAAAAAGGGATATCGAAGAAATTAGACACTTACTGGACCAAAGTCCACAGGTGAGATGAAAATAAATTTTAATTTGTCGCCGTGATACCCGAGGCAACTCTGCTTCCTGTATTTGTTGGCGGGGGACTAGCTAGAGCGGGGAGTGGTCAATAGACAGAGGTGCGTCTCGTTAACCTTTTAACCGCCAAGCACTTGATATGAAGTAGTCACAAAGTTCTCCCACCACGCCAAGCACTTCTCTGGAAGTAGCTTACATTTTTACATTTTATGACCCAACTATATGTTCTAAAGAGAAAAATCCAATTGGATACTGTCCTTGAAGCTTCTATGAAGTAATTCATGTTAACAGATTTTGTGAAAAGTTAATTAACTTAGAATAATAAGACGATAAACTTTAAGAAACTTTCAAATGAAAAATAGTGTGCTCTCCCACGCCAAGTACTTTACTGGAAGTGGTCTAGTGTTGTGACATTACTCGGAATTTTCGATGATTCCTAACAAATATATTTTTTAAATTATTATAACTATATACACTTTTTTAACCATCTCATAACGTGTACGCATAGTGCGGACTGGAATAATATAATCTCTATTAGAATTTACTATTGATTCCTTTATTGTACAGTGGCGGACTAGGAGGCCGTAACAGATTTGTCTATGGTTTCGACAGCCCTAGTCTGTATTACCAAAGAACAAGACCTATTTTGCAATACAGAAAAACCGGAAGTGCTACGCCGACCGTGTCCGCCACTGTACACATTACAAATCCTCGCCTTTGAAAAGTCGACAACAATTAATAAGGTAGGCGGGCGGCTCTAGCGAAGCAACCCGTTCATCAGTTGTTTGATATATCCCGTACGCCAAGCACTTGAGGTGAAGTGCTGCTGTGACGTCACATACGCAAGACAAGTTTTTTAGTGCTGTGCTAAAGAGTGGACATTTTGGTACATTGTGTCTAGACTGTTGGTACGCTCAGCGTAAAAAATAGTGAAAGTACATCTACAGATGAATTGCGCTGCGCATTTTCCAATGGTTCTAATTAGAAACTAATAAAATATTGTTGAATTTAATTAAGTCAGTTTGGATTTGGTCGTAAAAGTACCTACCTACTAATACTACGTTTACTTCGAAACGTGTACACTTAGATCTACAAATGGTCATCACAGATTTTTTACAAACATCCATACATAGCTGGGTAAACGCTATAATAGACACCATAGAATTGAATATTATAGTATACTATAGAACAAAATCACGTCTTTTAAAAAAAGCTTCCAACATTTTAAACGGTATTCACAAAGTAATAGGAAATACCCAGCAAAACTAAAAAAAATAATATTGGCAATTAATTCCATAAATGGGTTTGATTTGTTTGCTAAAGCTTTAGGTAGCAGAATTCTCAGAGACAAATAGATGTCGCATTATGTTGCCTTTGTGTGTAAGGTATGTTGGATAGGCACCCCGCCTATGCGTTTATGCTAAAACAAAAGCGTCGATTCCAGGTAAGAATACTCTGAAAAAAAAACCCTTTACAAAAATGTGATTTATGACTTTGTTTACCTTAAAAATTATTCTTTCCCACGGCTTCTACTACTGGAATACAGATTTGCAGAGAACCATTGGGACCTTACCTCATAAGTTGTTTTTTTTTAACTAGTTAAAAGTTCATTAAAAAAAACTCTACAACATATAATATATTTGTTTACGTATGTAAATTGAGATACTTAAGAAAATTCCTGATGAAAATTAAAAAATCTCTTTGATGAAGTGTAGAGGTTGTAAAAAGAGACTTTATAGTATTTTACAATTATTTGTAATTTTTAATTTAAATGTTATTTATGTCCTCAAAATTAAAACAACCTTTGATTTTACATAGTTCTTTATAATGACGTTTTGGATACGATGTTATCTATGATTGATTTATGGCAATGGTCGAGGGACGAACAACTAAAACATACAAACATAAATTAAATTAATTTTTAGATTTTAAATTTATAGAAAGTATAGTTTTAATTTTGTACATATTTGTATTTGAGGACGATAGAGAATAATTAAAAAAAAAAAATGCCAAAAGAAAACTAAGTATAGGTACTATATATTTTTTTATCCAGAATTAATTACGTATTTATACAAAAATAGAAAGAACGCGCGTGCGGTCGGTGCGAAGCCTAGATCCCTCTGGAGGGGCACGATAAGGACCGATGCGCTCGCGACACTATAGGCTCCGTCCGCCCCATTTATATTGTCTTCATAATGTAAGGCCCCTGCAAACGCAAAAGCGGAGCATTTTTTAATGGTGGCGAAAACACCAAGGGAACATTATTTTGTTGTTACGAGTGTTAGACAAATTTACCCAACAACTTCCATGTCCCAATACAACTCAATTTAATAAAGCTTGACGGCTATTGGTTTTTTCAAATTATAAGCTTTATAACACTAATACTATACGTTTTTTTAACTAACAACTATAGCTTTTGGAGTATAAATTGAGGTGTGTTTCCATGCCCATTGTCCAGGTATGATTCAATGAAATATCCCGCCACGCTCATGACAAAAATGGTGCCTTAAACTGTAACGAGAAATGCATCACACATGACATGTGACTCATGAACTTAAAATTATTAAGTTACTTGAGTGAGATTATTTTGATTGGTACATAAATGGTTTTATTAAAAACTAGTCCACCCGGCGAACTTCGCACCGCCTAACCTATAACTATCTTGTGCACGTATTAAACTTATAAACCTTCCTCTTGAATCACTCTATCTATTTAAAAAAAAACCGCATCGAAATCCGTTGCATAATTTTAAAGATTTAAATACGATTAAATAAAAGATAAAAAAATATAGTACAAAAAAACTATCGACTCTGTGATTAACAACCCTTTAACGAGATCGAACTTCGCAGTTTTTGTGTCTCTCCAGCGCCGAGTACTTGATATGAAGTAGTTAGTGACGTGCCACCGCTTTAGTTTGTTATATAATTCAGTTGAAAGTAATCAGACAAAACTCCATAAAAGCAAATTCTAATTGGGTTCTAGCATTACAAAAGTTTAAAAAACGGGAAAATGTTTAGCTTTTCGTATATTAATCACTCCATTGTTAATTTATCTCACATAAAAATTTTGGTTGATTTTGTGTGTCGATTGAATTTTGCAATCACTAATGTTTTTGAAGGTAAAATGCCTTGGCGTGGGGGAGCAACCTTCGTTTATTTCCAGTGGCGCCGAAAAGGTTAAAGCAGTGTAACATCAATGGTTTTGTCGCGCCAAAGAAATTAGAATTTTTTGACGGACAGAACTTTTTGGGGTCGTAAGCCAAAATCGTAGTAAATAATAAACCAAAATTAAATCACAATTTCCTCAGATGTATTTATAATGTAATACATTTATATAGCATTTGTAATGACGCGCCAAAGAACTTAGAATTTTCATCTTCAAAAAAACATTGTGAAAATCCTGTAATATATTGTGCTGAATTATGTGATGCTCTAATACCCGTATTCTAAGTCGTTTCCTCCAAGCTTCCTTCACTCACACCTTACTGGAGGATCCCTTTTAAAAAACTGGAGGAACTCTTTGGAGGTGGTATTCTTAGTTGTAATTTTTTATTGACTCAAGGAAAAGATGAGGTTCCTTATTCGAGGATGAGTTCGAGTCGAGGACGAGAATAACGTCATAAATGACGTCACAATTCAGAGAAAAAGTTATTTTTTAACGATAGGTGCAAGTTTTAAAACGAATTTGACAGTTCTTAGCATTCAATCAGTCAGTCAAGTCAGTTTGTGTATGGCGGTTCGTATTTAGTATTTACAAACTTTTAAGTTTACTTTCGTAGATAAAGTACCTAATAAGCCGCGCACATAAAGAAACGATTTGAAAATGGCGGCCAAACATATACTATCTCGCTAATAGTAAAGTATGAAGATGTATGTAGTTTAGAAGAGAAACAGCCTACAGCAACGGCAGCCATTTTTAGATTGTTTCTTTATGTGCACAGGTTATACCTAATTTTAGATTTTAATTTTTTGCTAGTTTTTCTTCACCGCTTTGAGTTAAGTATTATGCTCGTCCGCAAACCACCACTGTCGAGACATCAGTGATTTACAACTGTTTATTCGATATATTGGACTCTTGTGATAATGTTTGAGTAATTTGAAACTTTACGAGAAAAACAGTAAACAGGATTTTAAATTTATTAAATTTTAATTTTAATACATTTATTAAAATTTAAAATTATTATTAAACTCAAAAATACTCGAACAATTTCATACAAAAAAAGTCCTCAAGGTTGGGTCGAGGCTACCTTAAGTTTGACAGTAGCTTCCTTACCTCCAGTGAGGACAACGTTGAGTGGAGGTAAGGTGGAGGCATCATTTTTACGACTAAAACTACGGATTTCCTCGAATAAGGTTGAGTCGAGTGGAGGAAGCTATGAGGAAACGACTTAGAATACGGGTGTAAGAACCTACCGACTTACTTATTGTACAAAAAAAAAACAGTATTCAAAAGACAGCAGTTAATAGAGATATAAGCTTGGACAGACCTAAAACTCGGTTCCTGATAATCACCCTTGGCTCTAAGTATACTTCATAATGGCTAGCTTGAAAAACTGCCGACATTTTAAAAAGTTTAAAAATAAAATGGAAATTTAGTAGGTAAATAAGTATTTTTCGTCACAATATCTTACCCAAAACTCGGAACCAAATTGTTAAGTTTCTGATTAACGTTTCCTACTCGAAATGGATCTAACGACACACCCATACTTTGATTCAAAGTTTGAACTAAATTGCGCATTTTCTCCGTGACATCGATGTCATTTTGTGTGTGTTTTCTACTAATTATATAACTCCCAGTTCTTGCTCTCAAATTAATAGGCCCAAATGAGAGTTGCTTGTAATCATTATCTGAAATTCAAAAGTAAGGAAGACAATTTAAGGCACACAACGGCATGGCATCGCCTCGTTGTTTGGTATCATTATTACAATCAATAGGCGTCCACTGCTGGACATTTATTTATTTACTTTATTCATTTAACAATAAGACATAGGACTCCCCCACAGATTGCCACAAAGACAAACATTGTGGAGGGAGTTCGATGGTATTAAATATTAAACTTTCAAAAACTAGACATCATGTTTCCAACAAACTACATAGACGTGCTAACACTACATGGATGGACACATGGACACGCCGGTAATGTAATACAAAACAAACTTTTAGCTACTCACTTTGGGCGGACGTACAGCAAATAATAAACACTGTAATTACAAAAGTTAAACACGTTATTTCCATTTTATAGTTTTACAGAACACACCATTAATATAGTATGAATCACGGATTTTATAAACAACCAAGCTTGATGAAAAGTTACCCTGATAGTGTGTGTAATTTTTACACAACACTAATTTTACGATTGACTTAAAATATATTGGTTGTGTTGTTTTTGGTGTACTTACTTACATTTTACATAAATTAGAAACTTACGTACAGTATACATACAATCATAATGATACATTTAAACCTACCTAACTTAACACACTGCTATAACATATTTTTTTGACCGACGAAAATACTCAATTTGACGCGTAATACAGGGTTACTGGTAAGTAGAACTATCATTATGGTGATCATACATAAAAAAATATATAAACCATTTCAGGAGGTGGCAGTAGGGGGGGGCATTACCAATGATTTAAGAAACGGTTGGGTTTTGACCTGGGTAAGGGCTAATATTATTGGTAACGAAATGGTTTATATATATTTACTAGTTGACCCTGCGAACTTCGTACCGCCTTACTTATTACTATGTTGTGCATTTGTATAAGATATAAACCTTCCTCATAAATCACTCCATCGTTTAAAAAAAACCGCATCAAAATCTGTTGATTAGTTTTAAAGATACACGCAACAGACGCGGGAAGCGACTTTGTTTTATACTATTTAGGCTTCAAACGCACAGGCGGATTTTTTCCGCGCGGTTTTTATGTAACATATTGAATCCTGTGGAAGTGTCCGCACCAGAGGATAAAAAACCGCGCGGTTAAAAATCCGCTGTTGCGGTTTTATTTCCGCGCGGGTAAAAATTCACCTGTACGTTCGGGAACTAAGAATAAGGTTGAAAATTAAATAACAACCTTTCAAACCGCGCGGAAATAAAACCGCTACAGCGGATTTTTATCCGCGCGGCGAAAAAACCGCGCGGAATAAAATCCGCCTGTGCGTTTGAAGCCTTATTGATATGTATGATCACGCCTTAGGCTACGAACGCACAGGCGGTTTTAGCCGCGCGGATTTTATGTAACATACTGAATCCTATGGAAGTGTGCGCACCAGCGGATAAAAAACCGCGCGGTTAAAAATCCGCTGTCGCGGTTTTATTTCCGCGCGGCTAAAAATTCGCCTCTACCTTCGTGGCCTATGAATAAGGTTGAAAATGAAATAACAACCTTTAAAACCGCGCGGAAATAAAACAGCAACAGCGGATTTTTATCCGCGCGGTTTGTTGCCGCGCGGATAAAAATCCGCTTGTGCGTTCGAAGCCTTAGAGCATTCAAATCACGCATAATATGTAACCGCTGCTTCCACGCGACCGCAGCGCCAAAAACGCGGCAGAGTTGTGAAGCCTTGTCACAAGTTAACGACAGAATTTTTCGCGCAAAAAACTTTGTTGTTGTCACGCCCTCAGAGTAAGGAAACCGCCGCTACGCTTCAATAGAGTAAACCTTTTTTTGTTTATTTGCCCTGTCCTGGTTACGCTTACAAAACTTACTATGTGATCAAAAAAGACAGAAGATGGGTTCGATTTTGAGCCGCGTGTCAACTAAACTGTCAGACAGGGTTGTATTGAATCCAGTTCCAATCGATATCGAGATACGCAAAAATGCAAACATATAATAAAAATATGTCAGTGTCACAGAAAGGTTTTCGATCTTTTCCTTTTTTTTTCTTTTCTTTTTCGAGTTTTTTTTGTCAGAATTTTATTTAGGTATAGATAGATAGATAAAAAAAAGTATTCATCACACAGCACAGATAGAAATCATTTGACATAAGAAAAATCTAAGTAAAAATATATAATATATAATACATAATATTTTTATAGAAAAACAGTAATTACTGTGCGATGAAAGGGCTCGGGCTCAGCTTCTTATCACAGAAATATGCGCACTAAGTAGGTACTCCTAATTAACGGCACATACATCGCAACGCTGTTAATCTGCCAGGACCCAATAGATGAGAGTACGAGTCCCAAGAGTGAAGGCACTGTACGCTAATATACAGGGTGGCCCATAAGTCCTTTGAAATTTAAATTTCGAATAAAGTTCAAACAGTGCGCAAGAATGGCGCGCGGGGTACGGGGGAAGCACTAACGGTCTTTCGGAATTCAGTCGCCATGGAGCGTTTCACTGGTGCCGACCGTGCTTTTTGTGTGCGCGAGTTTTATCGCAACAATAATTCTGCTACCGTTGCGCGGCGTACATCGTTTAATATCCTAATTTTATTATTGACTTACATAAAGGCTTGGAAAAAGAAGCAGGCCTTTGCCCAGCAGTGGGACATATAGGGATAAATAAAAAAAAATAACAAATCACTCAACAAACAAATAGTATAACTTTTTTTAATATTCATTGGTGACGAATCAATATCATTCCAAAAATGGTTCAAAAATCAGATTAGGATTTGCAATCTTCACCAGATCGTCTGTCCACCGTTTGAGGGGCCGCTATGGGCTTTTCTGCGTCTTCCGTCCGGTGCGATTCTTCAAGCTATGTGCCCTGCCCATTGCAACTTAAGTTTGCAAAATACTTCTTTGCTAAAAGCTAGTCGTTTCCGGAGTTGCAAGCCCCTGAAAAAAAAAAATGAAATGCATACATATTATGCTGAACTTAACACTAACCCTGTTATTCATAAAAAGTTAAAGAACATTTTAGTTATTTGACATATGTCAATTTAGACTGGATGACACGTATTTACCATACAACAAACCAAAGAAGTAGACCTCCAGTAAAGCTACTTAAAATGTACTGTATTTTTATGAATAAGAGGGTAAATGTCTAAACGTATTATTCAATAAAGATACAGTTTGTTGTATGGCAGAGAGAAGGTAAATCACTACGTTATAAATTGACATAATAGGTACCTATGTACGTCAAATAACTTTTTTGTTTTTATTTTGCCTAAATAAAAGGGTAAGTGTGAAGCTTAGATTTTTTTTTGGTATTATTTTGATCTTACCAAAGAAACTTCAGTTTCACTGGGAAAGATTAAAGTGAAATCTCAATAAGTTGCAAATCTCAAAGCATTCGGGCTTGAAGTTCCGAGTTCCAAAAATTTTTGTAATATATTTTTCCCTGCGATCAGTGGCAGTAAACCAGAGCCTGCGGATGTTTTCAGTGTTCGGAAACCTGGAAGAAAATGTTTATTTAATCATTCATCGACTTGATTATCGATACATTGTTTTGACGGCCTTAATAACCTCAAATAAAAACTGATTAAATTCTACATTTTTGGGCTTATTTTTGTTCTAATATGAATGAAATAACGTTGGACACTTATATTAAGCATTCAGAAGTATTGTCTCTAATTCTCATATCATGTTAAGTTTATTTTGTAGGAAAAATACTAACGCGTGAAAACTGATTCTTTCGTCCAAGTTTTCTTTATTTCCATAAAGTGATCTGCAATTGCGCACCATGCAAGACATTCTCCTAATGTTTGTTTTTTTTTGTTTAACATACACACACCATTAAATTACGAAATTATTTGAAAAAATAAAAATATCTGCCGATGTTTACCTTTGAAAATGCCACAAACCATAACGCGACATAGAGGATAGAGGATTGCTAATGTTACCATCGTAGATTTTTAGTGACTCTTTAATTTTGTAGGATTATAATAAGGAAATAAGATATCATTGACAATTTCTTTGGCTACGCCTACGCGTGACGACACTAAGGTTTGATGAGGGTTTGATCCACAGAACAAGGAAGATGCTCTCTCTCTCTAAATAGAAATCGCGAGTAGGCGGAGCCCGCGTGCCTATCATTAGCTCTGCAGTGCCTATGCGTAGTTTTTGACAGATTTGATAAGCTCAGTTGCTTTATGCTTCTTGTAAACAAACCACCAGGAAAAATATGAAAAAAAAACCCACTAAAATGCCATATTGTGATGTGTTGGAATGCAAAAATTAAAGTTGGGGACTTAAAAGTACTAATTATGCCGTATCATTACATCGGTATGTAATATTTCACTGTATTTTTAAATACATTTGAAATTATACATGAACAAGAAAACAAAACCTTAAGTGAGAAAATGAAAACACCCTAATTACGGAGCAGTAAAATTGAATTTTTCATTGAAGCCTGTGACTGTGACTGTACCTTCTTAGCGTTCTTCTTTATCTATGGTACCTATTAGACTCATGACTTTTTCTAGAACATTTTGACAACAGTATAATGGAAATCAGTTAGAGATTGCTCAACATGATGAAAATCTATCGATAATTTTCTATGATAAAAATCTATCGATAATAATAATTTTCAGTGAAAAAAAAAATAGGTATTCGCTTCGACTTGAAAACCTCTACCTTTTTTTTGTTTAAAATGTGATTTACTTTAAAGTTAAAATCTTGAATACGAATGAAATTATATGAATCTTTCAACATAGACTCTTGCGTATGAATGAAATCATATTAGCATCATCATCATATTACAATAATGTTATAATATGTAAAAAATAAAGTCGCTTTCCGCATCAGTCCTTAGGTATGTTTAAATCTTTAAAAATACAGCGGATTTTAATGCGGATTTTTTTAATAGATAGAGTGATTCAAGAGGAAGGTTTATAAGTAGAAAACATGCACGTTCTAATAATAGGTTAGGCGGTACGAAGTTTGCCGGGTCGACTAGTATTGTATAAATACAAGTCGTCACTCTTATAGTGGGCTATATTTTATTTTTCTTTTCATTTATTTACAGCCTGTGTTACTGGATCACCTTGGGCCAAGCTCAGAACCTAATACACATATGCATAAACTTGAAGATGGAGCCATCATGAAAGCTTTTTAAGCTAAGAGGAGTTTCAATAAACAATACCTAGAGAAGAAAAAATGCTAAATATTATGTATTAAAAAAACTAAGATTAGTTAAGAGTTTAAGGCAAGTAATAAATAAGCAAGTACTTCGATATTAAATAAGATAAAATAATATAAATATAAAACCCATCTTGTTTTATTGGTCTATCTACCCATCCACCTAAATTGTTTACTTTGGTTAAAATAAAGCTTCATTGAAAGTATAGTACTTACTCCAAAATGCGCATGCAGATTCGCTAATTGTCGATTTCACGGAAACACCTGAATCAAAAATCATAATTCTACTAAATAACGCATGCAGAAAATGCACTTAACCTCCTTAAATACATATCGTCTTCCGTCGCTTGGGAATACGACCGTTGTCGAACAGTGACGAAGATTTCTATGAGCATTATAACTTTTGCAGTAATGTAGGTATAAACAAAGTCAAATTCTTTATTCAATATAGGAATTAGAATACAAGATATCACTTATTGAAAGTCAATTAGACTACATATAATCTAATCGCTATTGATACCTTATTTGGTAAAGTATCCTATACTGTGAGAGGCGAGGTAGTTCAGGGTGCCCACCAATTGGCTCAGGTAACAAATGTTTGCCTTGCCTTACGACAATAGTCGCCTGGAGAGGCCCCCAACAACAATTTTACAACTAAACACATTGTTATTTCTGAATCTCTATTTATGCGAAGCATAACTGTCGAATACAAAACGACATTGGAAATAAATAAAAAATTAAACTGTACACTAAAATAAACTTTGTTCTATAAGCGACTGGTTTTTTCATATGATAATACCAATACATCGCCAATCACCAAGAAGGCCGTTTTGCGTAGAATACACAAAGATTTTCGTAAAAAAAAAGTAATTGTTAACTGTAGCCATATGAAAGAAAGTTGTATATCGATAGATTTTTCTCATCGACAAACTTTCTCCCGCAATATGTACATCCCTAGGTTAGTTTTTCATTTTTCGACGTAGCCACCTAGTGTTTAGTAGCGGTAGTACAAAAGCTGTAGTTCCATCTAGCGTCGAATAGTAAAACTAGGAACAATGCGTGAGGATTTTAAAGCAAAGAGGATGTATAGCTTTCTACCATGTCTTTAGAAAAACCTAATTTCATTCTTTAATCATATGTATGTCATCATTATCTTAAGTATTTCATAATTGTTATTTGATTTTGATCTTTTTTTATTTGTAAAAAAAGGTTCATAGTCTACTTCAAAGTTTTGTGATTTCATAGTGAGCGTATGGTTTATATGTGTGAGTTTGGACACACTGGTTTCAGTACTAAAAGCTCATGATGCTATTTCTATTGTATTCTCTTGTTCTGTGGTTTGAAAGAATAAGAAGAAAGAAAGAATATACATTTATTTAACGAATTAAAAGTTAGGAGGTAGACATATAACATAGAACAAGTTAAAATAAAATAAAAATAATAAAAACCAGTGTCCACCTGCCTATTACCACAACCTAATACAAAGTTGAGCTAATATATTCGTTAAAACGGAGTATTGACTCAGCATATGCCATGGCCGAAACCAAGGCGCTGTTCTTCCGCCAACACCGAAGAATTAGGTTCGTTCGTCGATTACAAAAAATAGATTACTTAAATAAATTGAGTGAAAGTAAGATTTATATAAACTTAAAACATAATTAATATTTAACAAAATGGAAACGAGAACAGATAAAAGCAGGATTGAATAATGCAATAAAATTAAATATATGAAAAGCACAAAGTACTAAGTCTCAGCTGTTTAAATGAAAAAGAAACTACCTATATGACGATACCCGCTTCATACCTCTGCGCATCAAGCAAATACTTTTTTAGATTTTTTTTAAAAGTGGCCATCGTGCGACTTTCACGAAGTGGCGGGGGAAGGCTATTCCAGCACTTGGTAGCGGTGAACTTGAAGCTTCCACGGAATGCTGCCGTTTTGAAAAGTGGACAGCGTAGTTGTTTGGAAGTAATTCTAATCTTCGTAGCCCGAGACGCTTGTCGCCAGGTGAGTTTGTCGTACAAATATGATGGTTTTCCGGTCCTTATTATACCGAAAAGCATACAAGCAGTATAGAGACGCTGTCGTTGTTGCATGCGCAGTATGTTCGCGCCAATGTGAAAGGGGGTCACGTGGGTTCGAGGGGGAATATGAAAACAGAACCTAGCACACGCATTTTGGACCCGTTGAAGCAGTTTCTGAGTTCTCTGCAGCAGACAAGGACCTATTAGAGTGAGGCAGTAATTAAGCTTTGACAATATAAAGGATTCGCACAAGTTTATTCTGAGTGGAGTGCTAAGGAAGTCTCGTATTTTATAAAGTATCTTAAGCCTATAGAAACAGTTTCGAGCAACTTCAGTAACATGTTCTTCGAAGTGCAGCTCGCAGTCCATAGATACGCCCAGATTACGAGCCTTAGCGACGCATTCAATAGGAGTCCCAGAAATGCAGACGTTAGGATGTTGTTGCAAAATAGTACTCACCTGTTTACTGGAGCCAGTTATTAAGAATTTAGATTTGATAGGGTTGAGAACTAGTGAGTTACGAAGAGACCAATCCGCAATTCTATTCAGATCTTCGTTTACTCGCATTACTGCTGCACTTACCTCACCCCTACCAACGGGCGTGTAAATCTGAGTATCGTCGGCGTAAATAGTTTGATCTATTGGTCTTCATTTAAATCTGAGGTCACGCCATTTGACGCATCCATCGGGCCGGTGATGTTCTTCTTTAGCAAAAATAAAAAATATAGATATGTTACAACAAGTTTATATGTATTATCGATAATATCAAAGCTAAAATATAAGATAAGAGAATACGAGGAGAATACTTTATTCAATCAATAATTTAATCAAAATAAACACCATATATAGGTATGTACATAAAAAAGAAGACTAGACATTTATAAGCTTTTAAGTAGGTATTTAATTATTGATGATACTACAAATCGGCGTCCGTAAATTGATAAACATGTTCATAAATATATTTATAAATATTTTTTTATATTTTTATGAACGATAATCATTAACCGCGACCAACGTTTTCAGTTTTTGCACTCTGCCCCCTCTTAATCGTATACCTTTTTTTTAAGGCGGGGAAACTCATAAAGAGTACCCTGCGACCCCGGGGGCAGTCGGTTCGCACCCACTAAAACGCCGCCGGTGTCCATCTCGGCACAAGGGGGTCACGGGTGATCTTTCGATCGTTATGTTCAACTCCGCGACCCCTTCCAGTGACCAGTGACAGGGTATACCTTGAAGTTGGTTCCAAAAAAATTTCATAATAAAATTCCAAACCTTAGGATAGGAAAATAGTAATGGTTGGTTACTTATGTATTTACGTACAGATTGACAGAAATCACAGAAAACTGCTAGTAGTATTTATATTTTTTATATAATAACTAGCTAACACGGCGAACTTCGTTACGCCACAGAATTTAGGATACTAAACACTTGGCTCTATAGACTATGTTCTTTTGAGTAGCTCCATAGACTATGAGGGGTTTTCGTTTTTGACAGTTTTAGTGGTTCTAGGAGAATGCTAATAGATGGCACTGTATAGCCAATGTATGTAGGTGTAATGTCAACGTCAAATCTGATTGACCTGACTGATTGAATTCATATAAAATTTGACATTTAACCTGCTTGCTAGTGCCATCTTAAGGCAGTATCTGTAACTAAAAGTGACAGTTCGAAAACCGCTGATTAAAAATAACAAACAACCACTACAACCTTAGAATAATAATAATAGCTGTAATATGTATACTCTAAGACTACGAACGCACAGGCGGTTTTTGGCCGCGCGGTTTATATGTAACATATTGAATCCTATGGAAGTGTGCGCACCAGCGGATAAAAAACCGTAAAAACACTTTTGTGCGTTCGGGGCCTATGAATAAGGTTGAAAATTAAATAACAAACTTTGACACCGCGCGGAAATAAAACCGCCTGTGCGTTCGTAGCCTAAGACTACAACCATGATCCAGAATAAGTTGGTCTGTGATCCAGAACCACAACAAACCACTATCTCACCACTATCTCTAGTTGGTCTCATAGATAATATTGAATATACACAAATAGATATGCGACTCTGCATTTTCGACGTCAGCGCCCCAAGCGGTAATTCTCCAAACCACATCATACAACATATATACCTATAGAATAGGCACCTACCGCACCTAGCTAGCTTGGTAGGTACCTATGTAGGTATTTTATTCATGTATACATCTTTTTTAGGTTGAGATTAATTTCACAAGCGGACAGAAAGTAAAATGTAAACTTGGTTACATTTTACTTTCTTGCTTTACAGATTAATCTCAACCTTAAAAGATGTCTGCATGCTTATTATCTTACAATAAGTTCTTAAGCAAAATGTAACTCAAACTTAATTTGAAATGAAAATTCTATAGGTATTTAATTAATAATATTTATTATTTTCTTCTTTTGGTATAATAATAATATGCAATTTTTTGAAAATCATCTATATAATCATAGCATTTACCTTTTGAAATTCTATTTGTGCGCCTACACCATGTTTTCATGTTTGCTTGAGGTATAGTATTGCGATTCAAAGTGGGAATGGCAAAATTTTCTGTATTTGAATATTTTTTTGTTGTCCAGTGCCAAAATATCACCACTAATATTCAACCATGTGCGGAATCTGTCTGGTTGTCTCTCCGGGTTCGGCAAACTGTGTAAGACTATGTTATCCAAACCTGAAATGAATATGAATACTTAATTAAGATTTTTGTTTATTATTGTTATTTGGTTACTGTACTTTTATAGCCATTATTATGTTTGTAAAATAAGTGTATGTTTGTCATTACAAACTAATCCGGTGATGTTATTTTGATCCCCTGAGGAATGCTAGAATATTTAAGGCTTGTTGCTAATCATCAGTTCCGTGCTTCAGAAGATATGGTTCGTCCGCCCTATATACTTTACAATACTTCTCACTGAATCAATGATACATTATGAGCTAGGAAAGAATCTGTCTATCGTACTTATTACTAACCTATTTTATGCCATTAATTGCTGTTTGAATAGAATTATGTGGAAACGATAGTAAAATTTAGAATGATGGAAAAGTTTTACTTACGAGTTTTAGAACACCCTGGTACGCAACACCGTTGAGCAAGTTTGTTTTCAATATCTAACGGGATCCAAATCGCCAGCAAAATCAGAGTCCAGTAAACAAAGCAGCGTAAAATCGAATAAGGGAAAGATATCGGAGTCCAAGAAAAGCCAAGTCGTCGAAAAAGAAAATCCAAAAAACGCATTGTTCAAACGAAAACAAACAACAATTGAAAAAAAAATGCCCGACCGGCCGGAAGGTGTCGTCATGATATTGTAGTGCTGCCAATTATCAATCGACTATCGATTAATAAAGAGTAAAAATAATATACAGTATGTACAGTGGCGGTCTAGGATGGCGTAACACTTCCGGTTTTTCTTTATTGCAAAATAGCTCTTGTTCTTTGGTAATATAGTCTAGTGCGAACGAGAACATAGACAAATCTGTTACGCCGCCCTAGACAGCAACTGAACATAGTATGTTCGGTATGTTACATACCCAGCACATAATCAAGAAAGAAGAATATGCAGAAAGCCTAAAGCTTAAACTATGCAGAGAAAATTTTAAATTACAACTTTACAACTATGCCAAGCCTTGGCAAAATATACATAGAGTGATTTCAGAAGAAGGTTTGAATGTGCGATACAAGCACATTATTGTAAAAAGTTCGGCGGTTAACAACAAAATAGTTCCTAATATAACATAGTAAAGCGATGTATTATTTTAGGGGCGCAAATTTAAAATCCGAGCGCAGTGTCAAGGTTTCAAAAGTTTATTCCCGAGGGAATTATAGCTTGAAACTTGAACAAGCTAGCTCATGTTATATATGTATTTTTTGTTTTATCCAACGAGAATTTTTTCTAATCTAAAACATAAAAAAATGAATACCTAGATACCTACCTACCTAATTCTGTTGACCATAATCCACTTCACTTTAATCACTTATTTTTGTTACATTACATTTAGTGTTACACAAATGCATTTTCGTACATTCATAATTGGTCAGACAAATCAATAAATAAACAATTAATAATAATATATCATGTAACTATTGTAAAATGATTGTATCATGTTCTACGGAGGGAGAAGTTTATTGGGCCGGTTATCTGGTTCTGGTGCTATTGCGTAAAATTCCCCGGACGTATAGCTAGACTACAGCTAAACTCTAGCTCTGCTACATGTGCTTACAATCGATAGTCGATTTTACAATAGGCCACAACACTGCGTGCTAGGTGCAGATAGTGGTGTTGCAAATAAAAATAAAATAAAGGGTTACCGTTTGATAAAAAAATATTATTTCTCAGCGACATCTATCGTTGATTCTCCAAACTACTATTTTTCCTTGAAATTGTAGCGGAAATCTTTTTTGTTCTAAGCTATTTGGCTGTGTAGTGTAGATTAAACTCTAAAGTTAGCTGAATAAATAATTTGTTTCTCTGGTTCCAAGTAGGTACCCGCCTAAACCCTAAACCCAAAAGGTTTTTGTCTTTTGTTATTAAGATTAAAAAATGGCTGGTAATTTCTGGCAGAGTTCGCATCATCAGCAGTGGCTGCTTGATAAACAAGATCTTGTTAGGGACCGAAAACATGATCTAGGAATTCTGTCTGACGAGGAATACCAGAAGATATTTAATTTTTTTGCCAGCATCATACAGGTGCTAGGCGAGCAGCTGAAGTTGAGACAACAAGTTATTGCTACAGCCACGGTATATTTCAAAAGGTTTTACGCACGGAATTCTTTAAAGTGCATAGATCCCTTACTGTTAGCACCAACTTGCGTATTTCTGGCTTCAAAAGTGGAAGAGTTTGGAGTCATTTCAAACTCCCGTCTCATTACTACATGCCAAACAGTTATAAAGAACAAATTCAGTTATGCTTATGGGCAGCAGGAGTTTCCGTACAGAACAAATCATATTTTGGAGTGTGAGTTTTATTTACTGGAAAACCTAGATTGCTGCCTAATTGTGTACCAGCCATATCGGCCACTGCTGGTTTTTGTGCAGGATATTGGACAAGAGGATCAGCTCCTCAACTATGCATGGAGGATTGTAAATGACTCCTTGAGAACTGATGTCAGTTTACTATTTCCACCATACCAGGTAATGAATGATCTGTCTATTCCGATAAAACTAAATTATTAATCATTCATTCCCCATATCGATACCTTAATCCGCAAACCGGCCAACTCCAAATTTTGAGAAATCGACTTTTTTATGTCAAAAAATAAAATAAAAAATAACGCATGCTTCAAATTAAGAACAACTCCAATATAATTCATACTTTAAGCTTTAATCGCTGTGCGAAAAACGAACATCTCCAAGCGCTTCAAAAAACGTAAATCTTGACGGCCAACTCCATCTATTCGGCCAATTTGTATAGGAACTTGCGTGTGCGCGTCGAGCTCCGTTGTTTTAATAAATAAAATAATTATAAAAATGCCCATTTATTGGATTAAATAAGCTTTTTGTATTATTCGTTTATACCTTTTTTTTAACTTCAAATAAAAAAATACCTTAACATTTTTTTTTTCAATTAATCTTAGTTAAAGACCTCTGCTAGTGATAATGGCGTACTCCAAATCCTTCCATTTCTTTATGTTTGAAGCTTTTCCTACCCACAAATTTTATTCCTGATGTCTTGACTACTTTGTTTGCCCACTATTCACCATGTTTGCATACATTTGGCTTTCCTTGTCCAGCACTGATATTGCGTGTTAGCTGTTGTGGAAACCCATTTCTGTTTGAGCTTTATCGTATCTTATTAGGCATCGACAACATTGTTTTTGTGACTATACATATTTACTTAAGGCTTAGGTGTTTCTGAGACTTTTACAATATAGTCAGCCTGACGTAGGCAACTCATGATCCTGCCATTAATGTTGATGTTTTATGCGATATGTTGATACCCTTCTTCGACCAGTCCAAGTCCTTTTGGATGTATTCAATACCGCAATAAAGCTTGATGGACATAGTGGGTAACCTTGGCGCTTACTTCTACATATTTTAATGATTGCTCCTTGTTGATTCAGCATGATCCTGCTCACTATCTGCTTCATAAAGTCGATGAGAATTCTGACATAAGTTTGTGGGGCATAATAGTCTCGAGGATCTTCGCAAATGCTTCGTGAGTTAAAGAGTCAAAACGATACCTTAATCCGCAAACCAGCCAACTCCAAATTTTAAGAAATCGACTTTTTTATGTCAAAAAATAAAATAAAAAACAACGCATGCATCAAATTAAGAACAACTCCAATATAATTCATACTTTAAGCTTTAATCGCTGTGCGAAAAACGAACAACTCCAAGCGCTCCAAAAAACGTAAATCTTGACGGCCAACTCCATCTATTCGGCCAATTTGTATAGGAACTTGCGTGTGCGCGTCGAGCTCCGTTGTTGTTTTAATAAATAAAATAATTATAAAAATGCTCATTTATTGGATTAAATAAGCTTTTTGTATTATTCGTTTATACCTTTTTTTAACTTCAAATAAAAAAATATCAAAATTTTTTTTTTCAATTAATCTTAGTTAAAGACCTCTGCTAGTGATAATGGCCTACTCCAAATCCTTCCATTTCTTTATGTTTGAAGCTTTTCCTACCCACAAATTTCATTCCTGATGTCTTGACTACTTTGTTTGCCCACTATTCATCAGGTTTGCATACATTTGGCTTTCCTTGTCCAGCACTGATATTGCGTGTTAGCTGTTGTGGAAACCCATTTCTGTTTGAGCTTTATCGTATCTTATTAGGCATCGACAACATTGTTTTTTGTGACTATACGTATTTACCTAAGGCTTAGGTGTTTCTGAGACTTTTACAATATAGTCAGCCTGACGTAAACAACTCATGATCCTGCCATTAATGTTGATGTTTTATGCGATATGTTGATACCCTTCTACGACCAGTCCAAGTCCTTTTGGATGTATTCAATACCGCAATAAAGCTTGATGGACATAGTGGGTAACCTTGGCGCTTACTTCTACATATTTTAATGATTGCTCCTTGTTGATTCAGCATGATCCTGCTTACTATCTGCTTCATAAAGTCGATGAGAATTCTGACATAAGTTTGTGGGGCATAATAGTTTCGAGGATCTTCGCAAATGCTTCGTGAGTTAAAGAGTCAAAAGCTTTCGTATAGTCGACACAGGCAAGTATAGCTTTTGGAAATCTACACTACAAGAATTGATCATGATGAAAACATGGATGCATGAGGCAATAGATTTTGTAGGCAGGCTTCTAACTGATAGCCCCATAGTTTTCACTTCTAACTTGTCTCCCTTTTTGTACATCAATATTATGTAAGATGAATACTATTTTTCAGCACATTCTATTCCATTAGAACTAGGTTGAATAACCGAGCCTACGGTGTTTTCAAGAACCGTTTACAAACATTAATTGCTAAGCAAGATTGTTTCCGTCTGCAGTTTTTTAAGATTATATACATTTCTTTAAGTTATTATTATGCTTTTATATTTATATTGTTGCTCAATCTTACCAATCTGTGGTCGCAAGGGATTGTTCTATATTGTTCATAGACTTCTTGTCAGGCTTTTTTTCAAGTATTCATCTTCTAGATCTCCTAATAAAGGATGTTCATAATATAGGCATTTTACATTACATAAAACTATATGCATGTAATTTTTTTTAATTAATATTATGATTTTTTTAGAATAAAATCCTGCCAAAAAAAAATGCCAAGAGCACGATATATCATTGATTCTATCGTATAAAATCGAATAACTCCCAATTAAAGTTCCATTCGAGCTAAATAAAATTGAACAACTCCAAAAATGGCCATAACTACGTAGAAAACATTTTTTTTTAAATAAATTATAACAATAATCGTAGATTTTTTTATTTTGCACCAACGGGATCTTCAAAATTTTTCTCTTTAGTAAAATGTAATTTTGAGAATGTTTTTAGTGTCTCCTGTAAAATTGACTGTCATGGAGTTGGCCGGTTTGCGGATTAAGGTATCGAATTTAACCCGTGGAACGATTGACTACCCTCAAACACATTTAAATTATGCACAGTTTATGTGCGCACGACGCGATGAGGTTTAAATAAAGAAGACTCTCCAACCAATTTTTACACACATAGTTTTGCCTGAATTCACAACAAATTTGTTAATTGTACTTGTAAACCAATTGAAGAAGTTGAAACTGTTACATTGGTACCTTGGTGTAAAAATAGATAAAAGTTTTTCTTGGTCTCATCATATTGACTATTTGTGTACTAAGTTAAGAATACTATTAGGTAAATCTTACCACTTAAGTTTTAAAGTTTCTAAAAGTACATTAAAAATTTTATATTTTGCCCTAGTCGAATCAACTCTGGATTACGCCCTCGAATGTTACGGTCTGACATTTAAAACCTATATCAATAAACTTGAAACTCTACAAATTAAATTCCTTAAATTACTTGTAAACAATAAGACAAAAAGAAACTGTAAAGGCGAATATAAAAAATTATTTAAAATATGTAAAATCTTACCGATAAGCTTAAAACACAAATACCTTTTTCTCGTAAACAACCATAGCAGTCGATGGCGTAATCTAGACTTGATACAACATAGTCATAACACACGAGCACATGCCAGGGGAAACTTTGAAGTACCTAGAATTAACAACTATTTTGGTGACAGAACACATAAAAAATGTTTACCTTACCTACTGATATCTGAATCTGGAGCCTAATAAAAATAAGTTTGCCAGGATGCTGAAGAGTTTTCTACTGGACAAGGTGCTAGTGCAAGATTAAAAAATAAATCTTTATTATATCTATACTAATAATAATAATATTATAAAGAGGAAAGATTTGTTTGTTTGTTTGTAACGAATAGGCTCCGGAAATACTGAACCGATTTGAAAAATTCTTTCACTGGTAGGAAGCTTCATTAACCCCGAGTGTCATAGGCTATATTAGATTTTCAAAAAAATTAGGGATCCTTACCTAAACTCAAATAATGTAACCCAAGGTGCAATATTTTTTCCGTTGTTTACAATGTTGACAGGCGGTTTGTTGTTGTTTGTTTTTTATTCGGCCATTCTGGGCAGCCAAAAGAACAAAGTCTATAGAGCCAAGTCTTTTATAGTATCTTATATTCTATGGCGTAACGAAGTAAGCCGGGAAAGCTCGTAGTGTAAATAAAATTGTATTTAATTATTTTGTATAATTTGTGAGACTCATTCGATCCCGCAGACAAACCGTTTAAATGGTTTTGCGGGACTATGAATAGCTTATAGTAATAAGAAATGTTTAATAAAAATATATATAAAAATAAAATAAATATACATTATTACCAACTAATATATTTATTTTAAACATTTTCAGAAAGATTTTTGCAACTTAAATTTATTGCCAAATTCTTTTTATTTTTTCAGATAGCCATAGCAGCTTTACATATAGCCTGTGTCATGTTAGGAAAAGAGAATTTGAAACCATGGTTTGCTGAACTGAATGTCGACATGGACAAGGTATTTTTTCTATTGCTTTGTTTTGTACTAATTTTATTTAAAGTACCTACTAAGAATTTACTTATGAAATTTCATACATTTAATTTGATAAGAAATAATAATTATATTTGTAATTTAAATTGTATACTTAGTATACTTTTGTATCATACTTGTGTGGAATAAAGCATTTTTTGTCTTATCTTTATCACATCTTACATCTATTCCTATTCATAACTTTCATATTTTATTTTGGCTATTCCATTCCAGATTCAAGAAATTGTTAAAGCAATTATCAACTTGTATGAAATGTGGAAGAGCTATGATGAAAAGAAAGAGATCCAGGCTCTCCTTTCAAAAATGCCAAAGCCCAAGCCAGCTCCGCAGAGATAGGACATGGCTGACCAAAGTTGCATTGCCAACTTGACTTGACAGTGTTTGCTAACTGTGGAGATACCAGTACCATTATAGTAGGTACATAGGAAGTACTTTAGTGTTACTAAATGAAAGTGAATACATATATAAGAACAGAACATTACAACTTTTCTGTGATGATTCCATTGTCTCTCAGTTGACCATGTCAGAAAATCTGATGGCGGTGTTCTCTTCCTAATTCTACTAGGTGAAGACTTAAAAGTTCCTTGAGCTTAGCTAAAATGTTTTTATTAAATCACCACACTTTTTTTTGCCTGTGGAGCATTGGTTGTGCTGGTACATGTATTGTAGGTTTAATTACTTATTGTGAAATAAACTATATGATTATTTCAGATTTAGTTTTTTTTAAAGCACAATTTACCCATGTGTTATTTAAACATCATTCCATACTTATTTATGTATACCTATTTTGAAAAGTTAAGGTGATTTTTGTTTATGTTCATCCAGAATTTACAATATAGTAAAAAATATTACCACAATACAGAACATTTAATAAAATGTTCTGTGATAACCACACCATTAAATTTTAATAGAATATCTTGCTTTATGTATGTATAGTGCTATAACATAAAATATTAAGGTAACAACAAAAAAAAAATGTCTTGACAAACAGCCAATTAAAATATGGTTACTTAAAAACTAATGTTTTTTTTAATGTAAATGACATTCTATACTTATTTATTACCTTCAAACAATTTATAGTCTAAGCTACATTTTAATGTTTTATCACACTAATCCCCAAATACAAAAATGCTACTGAGGTCCATAGTAAGAGCAGGCGGAAACGCGGGCACAAACTAATGTGAGCAAAAAATTGTTCTTAAATAACACCACAAATCCGAGAAAGATACCTTTAGCAAACAATTAATGACAAATTCCAAACAGTTTCATGTATCTTTGTCATTGCAGTATCATGTGAACAAGTGCTACTTATTGCAGATGCTCTTTGTAAAAGAATGTCCGGAAAACATTACCTACAATCAAAACACTAGTAATGTGACCATTCATTTATATATTTAGAAAAAAAAAGGTTTTGTGATATAAGTATGGACTCCTGAAATACTCCAGAAGAATACTCCAGATGAAACGAAAAAAAAAGGCAAAGGAAATCTGGATTTCCACCCGATATTTTGAGTTTTTGTATTTTTTTGAGTATCAGCTAAGTACTGTAACGAATGAATGTATTTTGAGAATAGCTGGTACTATTAGGTATTCTGTGGAATAGGGGATTTTTATACTAACTTTTAAAAAAATCATAGTATCGTCAACACAAAGAATAGTTTTTTTTTATAAATCTTTACTAAGTATAAACTATATGCACCCTACCTGGCCATACTACTCGACTTTATAACAGAGCGGCGACCCGAAGCGAGCGACAAGTGTCTGTCTGAGGCGATGACAGTGACCATGCTGTGCGACCTGTGTCTGATCCTGCTCTTCGGAGTCAACGCCATTGTCTCCGATGGAGCTGTGAACGCAAGGTAAGGACTTGGGCCTTAACAATTATTTGGATATACACCGTGCACTAAGTTTCATATATGTCCATGGCCTACCAACAAGTAAAATGCAAATTTCAGTCTCTAATCAAATAAAAGACGGCGTGAGATGCCCTACTAAAAAATCTTCTTCTCACTTCTGAAATATTATATCCCTTTATTGAGCAGTTCACAGGCGACAACAATGGTCCCGCAAGGGGACTGCTGCTGCGGCGGCTTTGCCACCGAGACCCCAGCACCGGACGCCGCGCCGCTTCTCTCACAGATGCCAGGGCTGCTGGTGACGTGCGACGCGGCGGGCGCGGCCACCTGCCAGACCCTGTGCCTCGCGCTCGCAACCGCCACCAAGGCAAAGGGCCCGGAGATTCTGTGTGACAAGTTGTGTCACGCTAATGAGTTAAAGGTTAGTATAAAACGTAGTTCCACTATACTATTTCTTTAAAAAACGATTTTTTGTTTAAGGTAAAATTTTTGTTTTCCAGTTATCAGCGTTCTACAAAGTGTGCGACCTGCCATGGTCGTTCGCCGGGATGACGTCGGAGGCGCCGCTCTGCTGCGAGAACTCCAAGCCCAAACCCTGTCTCTCTGTGGAAGCGGACGCTAACTACGATCCCACCTACTCCGTAACGGTTTCGATGTAATTTTTGACAAAACTGAGAGAGTTCATGATCTCCAAATATAAGAAAGACCTGACAAAATACATCGAAAAATAAAAAAACTAATGAAATAAAACAAAAGTGTGCCTTTGTGCATTTTTAACTGGTATATTTGTAAAATCAGCGTAATACAATATGTTCCGTAGGAAAATAAATTATTTGAAAATTATAGGTGTGTAATTACGTGGTAATTAACAACGTGTTTTTTTCACTAACATGGTTAAATAATGTTAGTACCGAAACGGACGGAATACGAAATATATTTTGAATTACCTTTACCGAAGCCGATTGTTTACACGAGTCCTCTCCCTGTGTTACATCTCCACTAAGAGTCTCCTACTTATCTACATAATTCAGGGTTAAAAGTAATCAAATTAAAACTACAGTAATAAAATAGCTAAAGTTCTATATTTACAAATAAAGTCGTAAAACTTACGTGTAATAACCACGAGTACAAGAATCGAGTTTTATTTTGTTAATTCATTACTAATTTAATGGTATGTACCTATCCAACCAAACGGGATAGGTACTCGATCCATGACAATTTACAAGAAGGTGAGGCTTTAAGAGGCAAAGCACAGCTAAAGTAGCACCACCCGCGAAAAATTTAATATTTTCTAAACCAAGGCATATATCAAAAATGTGAAACAGTATTCCACTCTACGAACAACAATACTGGAAGCGTAACTCTCCTACAAAACCGCTTCGATTTTCCCCCTGCTTTTGGCTAGTACATAATATCGCTACTAGATGGCGGTCAAGTGTTATTTTATAAAATACTAGAGGCTGCACCGCGGTTTTTCCCGCGCAGATTTCTCATAAACACAAAAATCCCGTTTTTTTCCGTTCCCGTGGGAATTTCGGGAAATCCCTTCTTAGTGCTCACCTACACTCCCCAAGGAACCTACATGCCAATTTTCAGCTTTCTACGTACAATAGTTTCGGCTCTGCGTTGTCTGTCAGTCAGTCAGTCACGGAAGAGTTTTATATTATTGATTTATTTAAAAGTGATAATAATATTAGTATTTTTGTTTGTCTTTATGGCTTCTACAACACTTTATAATGCACTTAGGCATATTTGTAAAGATAAAACACGGTCAGATATACCCAAAAACACAGTAATATGCTCTCGACGCTGCAGCAAAACGACTCAAGGTGCAACTAGGAACTGACGCGGCATGGTGTCCGTAACCTAAGCCCCGCCCACCAGGGCTTCTTTTTCGTGTGAGCATTTTATTGGGCTATTTACGCTTCTTGAGTATTGGTGTATTAGCAACACTTTGTAGTTTTATTTGGTCTTTAACCGTAAAGCTATACAACAGTGCCCTAAAAATACTAGGCTAAATTATCTAGGGGGTTATATATTATATCTATATATTTGCCTTAGTTTAGAAGATATTAAATTTTTTCTCGGGTGGCGCTACTTAAGCTGTGCTATTCCTCTTAAGAAGCTTAAACATGTTTAAGTATAATATTCGTATATTTAAATACACTAAATACATAAAAATATAAATCATCAAACATAGACACCACTATAGGCAGACAACTTAAGACGAGAGGTGAGCTGAGCGTAAAAATCACATGCACCAACGTTTGAATTGAATGGAACATTATCTCATTATCGATTTTTAAGAGACCTACAACGTTGGCGCATTTGAGTGTAATTGTAAGATTCAGAGATACTTAGCCTCGCCGCGGCCGAAGCGCGAGTCGAGCTCCTGCGCCTTCTTGATGATGGACTGCTTCTGCGCCTCGTCGAACCTGTTCGCCTGCAGGTCCACGTCGCGGCTGAACGGACGGCGCTCTTTCTTGCCATCGTTGTCCTTTTCGTCTTTCTGTAAAAAAATAAAAATGTTAAGTATTCAGCAGTGGGATAACATAGGCTAGTAATAATAATAATAATAATTCTGTTTGAGCTTGATGTAAAGAAGCGTCCTAACAGAGCTCGGCATGTGCTGTCGGGACAGTTTGCCGCGCGCACGTGTATTCGCGCGCGGCAATCGCGGTCACAATTTCTGCCGCGCGAGACACAGCGCGCCAGAAATTGTGTCCGATCCGAATGTTGATGCCGCGCGCTAAATTCGCTCTGTCTCTGGACGCTCTTTACAGCCCAAATTTTAAATGAAGCAAAGTCTATACCAGTTTGAAAGCGGTTTACCTTTTTCTTCTTCTTCAACTTTTTCTGGTGGATGTCCAAAAGGCTTTCCTCACGCTTGTGTTTTTTCTTATGTTTTCTGCAAGTAGACATGAAACTTTGTTAAACTTTTATTTTTTTGTCAAACTGCGACAGCCCGTTTATGAATTTATGAGATAATTGTGTCACACCATCGCCGTCGCTACATAATTTTGCTCGATTTACAAGTTTTGTAGCCTAATATATTAAAATTCTGTTGAAATACATTAGTTAAGAGGAGTTTAGCAAAATTAAAAAAAATATATTGTACGGATCTGAGACCAAAAGCTCTCCGCAACTGACTCATTTTTCGTTTCGCTCGCGCCGAGTCGCAGACACAGCTCGAACAGAAAAGGAGTGGAGTCGACGAATGAGGATCAATATAAATATGTAGATAGTTATGGAAAATTCAAAATAATTATTATCCACGCCAATTATAATTATTATTCATGACAAAACTTTTTTTATTATGAATTATCTTTTTTTATTATTAAAATCAGACTATTTATTACTGAATCAGAATATTTTATTTTTTAGCACATGTAAGATTAATGCTAATAATATTGTAATTACATACGATGATCATAAGAATTTAAGTTAGTTAGTGCACACCGCTAAAAGTTGCAATTTTTACTCTGATGGGTGTGACGTCATCTAGTCTGAACTAAAATCGAACGAACGCAATTTTCTGCGAAGGCGACTCTTTTTATTATATTTCATTTTAAAAGTTCATTGTTTAACATGTATAATTTGAGTTCTAAATTTGAACGTAATTAAAGTTTAGTTATCGACAAAGTCAAGTACAAATTAAGATGCACACAATGGTACAGGTTTCTTTATATAGGCCACTAACTTGTCGTTTCTGAACATGTTGTAGGGAAGTAATCATATGGATGTAGATTAAATTCAATTCCTTCTGATACCAAGCCGGCCTGTAAAGAGAGATGCAGTTTTATAAGATAAGTAAATATAGGTATAAAGCAGTGGCTAAGGTTTTTGAATGTCATTTTACAAATGGTTTCATACATAAAGAGAGGTGTTTGTTTCACAAACTATACGTTTAGTTTGACTTCAGCATAAAACGTTCCGAGTGAACGTCTGAAGGCCTGGCACAACTTAAGCGTTCAATTACATCTCATTCGCTAATGACGTCGACTCATTCACATCAGTAGTCGACAAACCGTGATGGCGTTTAAAGCAGCGTATTAGGAGTGCAGAGGAGGTGTGACATATCTACGTATAATTACCTAGAACTTTAGGTCTTTATGCAAAGTTACGAACTTCATACGAATCTACACATTTTCTATCAAATTAAAGAAATAAAAAAAATACAAATCCTTAGTCGGAAAGGGCAAATTACCTTTTAAATATAAAGAATATTAGTAGTAATAGTAAATTTATAAAACAATACAAAAAAAGACTGCACTGAAAGTTTAAGTTATTAGTTTAATTTAATTGCATTCCGATTTTAATTGTATCCAAACCGGCATCGCAGTCGTTGGCGAGGCTATCTTGATTCCAATCTCGAGAACTGGCCAAAGGTGACACAATGCAGGAATAGAAATAATTGCAGAAATAGGGTAGGTTTCCAGCAGTTAAAACTTTAGATGCTACATAAAAAAAACCATTCTTATAACCTCAATTTCTGCTTTTTAATATCTTTATATAAGAAAAGTATGGCATTCATTTGTTAGGATGAACGCAGTATTATAAGTAAATCTTTACTAATACATGGTAATAATAATAATAAATATGTAATAACACATCACACTCAGAGTCCCTAACTAGGAAGAACCTGTATCTTGGATGCCCGAAACACACACAGAGACGAACATCACACCTAGACCCGAAACAAACATCGATATTCATCATATCACAATATTCGCCCCGCCCGGGAATCGAACCCAGGTGCACACGCTTCTCAGTACACACCCCTGCCAACTGAGCCACGGAGCAGTCAAACAACAGTAATAGTACTAAAAATTATCTTGCTTAATACTTTTCTTTAGTTTAGCGTTATTACTTGTAGTCAGGATTTAGTTTCCAACTTAATTTTTGTTTTGACTACTTTGTGGTTATAATAATTAAGTATTTTCGAAATCGCTTAATTAAATTTTTATTTCACTTAATAAGAATTTTCGACATAATGACATCTGTAAGTTGAGGCAAAGGCGACTCCACAGATTCCGTTCCGCTGCTGTTTTGTTTATATTTTATATAGGGTAAACTACACGATCATTGTCAGCCTTCAAGATTGTCATGGTTTTATTTAGATGCTGAAAATAATGATTTTTGTCATTTTACAGCATTAACTACAAAAATCATGTCATTATAATACATTATTTTATTAAACTATTAACGCAATTTTAAACTAATGACTGATTAAAGCGGAGGGTGCCAATATTTGGTTTATGGTTTAAAAGTTTCTATTAAAATATCAATATTAAATGGTTATACGCACAAAACAACAATACCATATTTTGACGATTTAGCATTTTTATTTTGCAGTTATAAATTTAGCCAAGAGAAATTTGTAAAAGTGACAATCATGGGGCAGTTTACCCTAGGTCGAATATTTATCAAAGACCACGTGACCTGTAGGAGAACCGGCGTACACGTCCTCCCTCTACGAGCTGCACGCAGCATCTGAAGTATTGTATAACAGTGACAGAAGTTCAATGATTGCATACGAAGAGACAGGGACAGTCATCTGTCAGTCGTGCAAATCGGATTCTTGGTTCTGCGCCACCACCTGGTTTTTAGTGAAAAGCAATTAATATTTAATATCTTTTTAATTATAACTTTTAAATCAAATTCAAATTACCAGAATTTAATTTACTTTATTATCATTATTCCTATGTAGTTTCAGCAAAAACTAATTAGTAATTTCGAAGAACTAGCTATTCCCGTTTTGTGGAATGGTTATCTTTGACGAAATAATGTATCGAGGTTTTTGTATCCTCGTTGTGTTTCTAAATTATAAAAAACTTTGTTATATCCTCAAGAAGGTTATATTAAAGTTTCAGATCTCTACCGTCTGTAGTTTATGAGAATTACTTGATTTAGAAACGCCTTCCCAGCTCGTATAGCGTCTTAAATTTCAGAAATAATGCTCACAAACATTACGGACAAAAAATATAAAAGCAATATGCAGCAGCAGTTAACTGACTTGGCAGCTCTTTCCTGGTCCAGGTCCCGCGCGGCGATGACGCGCTCGCGCGCCGCGCGCAGCAGCGCCTCCGCCGCGTCCGCGCCCGGCTCCAGCCCGGCGGCTTTACGCGCCTTGGCGTCCGGCGTGTCGGTCCAGCTTGATCTGTTAATAATAATAACGAATCACACTAGGAGCCTGTTCGTACCACGCGTTTTCTACGCGATTTTTTTTTCGCAATTTTATACCTAACTCATTCAATCCTATTCAAGTTTCCGCACTGCGATTAAAAAAAAACGAGTAAATAGTATTTGCGAATAAAAAATCATGGTGCGGGCGGGGCCTTAAAGCCCCTAGCTAGGAAGAACCTGCAGGTTCTAGGGCTAGGGTGACTAAAACACATACAGAGACGACAATACCCCCAGACAGGGAAACAAACATCGATATCCATTCATCAAAACAATGTTCGGCCTCACCTCGCCGGGAATCGAACCCGGTGCACCCGCGACTCAGTCCACATCACTGCCAAGTGAGCCACGGAGCAGTCATAAATGACTTATTAATTGAGTCTTGTAACTACATCACATAAAAGATTCAAGCATTTATGGGAGAAACTTGCATATTTGCGTGTGGCAGTAATGGAAAAATAAATAAATCTAACCTATCCGACATATCGGGACCTTCCTTAGCCCGAAAACTTCGTGCTTCCAAACCCAGTATCTTCGCTTTCCCTTCAGGTAACTCGAGCATCCACTTCTCGCGCGACTTAACATCAGAATGTTGATGCTGTTGTCCGTCCATCTTCTTTAGTTTTATGTCCAATGCGCGCTCTTCTAACAGCTTGTGTTCGTCCTTCCACTTCTGCTCGGCTCCCACCGGAAGTGGACCAATGCCGTCATCCTCATCGGAACTGTCACATTTTATTGGTTCCATTTCCGCATCAGCTAGTACTTTACGCATATCTTGCGGAATAGATGGACCTGTAAAAACGTATTAAATTATGAAATAACTAATTGTATAACAGATTTAGTAAGTAATAAGCAAGAATTAGAAGCTTACCAATTTGTTTTTCCTTCCGATCAAGATGCGGAGGCAGTGCGGGTCCCTCTACGCCAGGCGAGACGCTTCTCCGGAAGCGTTTCTCCAAGTGGGGCGGCAGCGCCGGCCCGCACGCGTCCGCGGCCGGCTTCGACTTCAGTCTGCTCCGTAAATCCGGCGAAACGCTCGCTTCGGAGGCCTGCGCCCTTTTCAATCTATGCCGCAAGTCACTTGCGTCTATAGCCACAGAAGACTTCGAATTATCGTCACTAGATAGCTCACCTTCTTCACTGCTATCTTTCTGAGCAACTTTTTGAGTTGAAGACACTTCGAGCTCTGTCTTATCAATATCGACACCCGTTATCTCTTTGCCTATATCAGTGGTACTGCTTACTTCAACAGAAACATCACTGTCTTTATCTTTAGATTTTGAGCTCTTTTTCTTGTGCTTCTTCTTGTGTTTCTTCTTCCTAGTCTTGCTCAGCTCCTTTTCCAAGTTTAGAAGCTTTGCTCTAAGACGCTCGTCGTCGGATGAATCTATTTCACTAGACTCCTCAACCTTTTTGATTTCTTTTTCCTCTGACTTCTCTTTTTCTTTGACAACAGCAGGGATCAAGCTGTAGTAAGAGCCAGGTTGGACCTCCTCTTCACTCTCGTGTTCGTCAACTGCTATTGGGCTCTCTGCTTTAGGTTTTGGAGTTTCCCGGACAGCTTTTTGGACAACAGATCTTTTTGATCTTGGTTCAGGAGATGAGGACAAGTCTCTGTCTTTCGACCTGCCTCTACTAAATTTTCCAGGCCTTTCCTCATCTCTGTACTCTTTCTTTTTAGGAGGTGATGGAATAGCTTTAGGTGGAGTGATTCTTTTCCTTTCTCTGGAGCTAGTTGTCGAGGACTCTTTGTCTCGGGAGGACCTGTGCCGGTCGCGCGATCTTTTACTTCTGTCGCGACTTCTTTCTCGTGATCGTCTCCTAAATGGTGAAAACCTTGATGATCTGTTGCTCTGGCGGTCTTTAGAGCGCCTTTCAAAGCGATTTTTGTCATTTCTTCTTCTATCAAAATCTCTATGAAACCTGTTATTTTCTGAAGGTCTGTTTCTTCCCGATCTAATGCCAAAATTTATATCCTTTTCATGATCATTAGGTTTGATGTTTTTTTTACTTTCACATCCTTTGAATCTACCAGTCTCTGAGTCACTGCTAGATTCATCTGAGATCATGGTGGGACCTAAAACAAAAAGAGGGTATTATTAAATGAAAACTAAGAATTTCAATACATACAGTTATTTATTTACATATCAACAGTAATTTACAAGAGATAAATTTATATTATAATAATTATTTTTGGAAAGCTTAATCCATCATTTTCTTAATTTTCTTAGCACTGTATCGCACAGACTTCAGTAATCCTGCAGTTAGGATGCCCTTGAGTGACTGGCGCACACTGGACTGCCAAACCAGATCCTTTAGTATTTGTTGCAATATCACAGGACAGTCTATGTCATAGGCAACTGCTCGGAGCACATCTTCCATATCCTGCTGAATACCACCATGATTCCAGAACTTTACTATTCTCTGCTGAGGGACCATTGGCAACTGCATCAAATGATGAAGTTTAGTCTCCGGGTGCAGGTCCTGGTGACACTGAGCCTCTCCGGTAGGAAAATCTACATAGGCATGGAATTGCTGCAAGATAGGTCTGTAGAGTTCACGGAAGTTCAGTAGTTGTGGTTGTACTATATTTTTTACTTTATTCTTGTTTTCCCCAAATGTCATTCTAAAGTCACCAGCATAGCTTAGGTTTGAGATAGAAAAGTAAAATTCATATTCAGAAAATGTTTCAGGCAGTAAAAGCAGCGCTGTGTGTACTGCAGACCGCAGGTTGGCTTGGACAGCACTCTGCAGATGTGAGCTGTTTGTCTGTTTGATAATCTCCACTGGCTTGTGGAGGCGTCCAGCCAGGTACAAGTCATTCCAGTCTAAAAGATCTACTATTAGATCTTTCTGTGACACTACTCCATACTTGATCATTACATTCTCCTCCTTCAGCTCTACTAGTGTATTAAAGTAAACCTTTGCGCCCCAGTTCTCTTGAAATCTTGCAACAAACCCTTTGCCCAGAAATCTTAGAGCAGAGTAGTGAGAGGGATTCATTTCTATGTTGGCGCCATGCCATCTATGAGAATTCTCAACACAGTAAATTAAATCTATCATGTTTTGGCTTTTCTGGTTGCCAGCTTGAGGTTTCACTGCAGATCCATAAGCAAAGCAAAACGAAAAGTTCTGAGGAAATTTAGACAGGATCCTATAGTAAATTGGGGATACATTTTTAGCGATGCCCACTGTCTTAACCGCTGCTGACGCCATAGTAGAGGATATTATTGAATTGCTAACCTGTTGGATAATTAGCACGAACAAGCCTTTACGGTGATGAAGTCAGCCCTTGAGTTCTTCAACTCGATATTTGAGGTTAGGCTAATGTCGAGATGTTTTTTCAACACAGCGTCTTGGTTTTTAAACTACCTTTCTTCAGTTGATCATATTTTGTGAGTTTTTTATCGAATATTTCGTAGCAGGAACCTTTTAAGTATGTATTACAACCTTAGAAAGCAAGCAACTCCACTGCATAGAAAAATTTTACTCTCTAGCTCCACTGCTCCACAAACAAACAACCAGAGAGAAGGTAAATCACCAGTGTTGCCAATGGCTATTTACCAGATTCCCCAAGATCACTGGTCAAATTCCCCAAATTTGGGGAAAACAATATCGTAATTCCCCACAAAATCCCCTCACCATAGATAGTGAACTATTTACGAAATAACTTAAAAAATCCACCATTTATTAATGACATACACTTGAAAAATCGCAATATCACTTAAAAAAATCATCCGGTATATTATAATCCTCCTCCGGTTTTCTCTTATATTCAGTCCTAAATGTAAAAACTAGGTTAAATATTATGGAAAAATTAATGGAGTGTAAATTTAACATAATCGAACAAAAACTTTTCTACTTAAAATAACCAAATATGTACATAGGTACATTAGCAACGACTGGGGATAACCAACTAACTGATTGTAATGTGGGGTGACACATTTTCATTATTGTATTTCGCTATTATTCAGTAATTAAAACGAAAAGGTAAATAATCACTTCTCTAAAGATAAGTTTTAGCTTTTTTACCATTAAAATAATTAAAGGCAGTAATTTATATTAATTGATTATGAATGTTTTGGTTAAAAGTTTGTTTTGAATTGGTTACATGCTAAATTCCCCGCATATTCCCCACACAGAGCCTCTCCCCACAAATTCCCCAATCGCTTTGGGATTCCCCGCAGTTTGGGGAATTCCCCACACATTGGCAACGCTGTAAATCACTACGCAAACAACAAAAGTCCACAACAACAACCAGACCAGAGCCACAGATTGATTAGGTCGCCACAAATTAAGAAAGAAGACCGTTTTTGACCTTATAGGAAAGGTACATACTTATAGAGCGCTAAAGCGTGAGAGGCAAGATCCGGTCCTTACGGTAAATCAGTGTGTAAGAAAGAGCCAAAATCATTCACTCTCACTCATCTGCGCCAGCCATAATCGTCTCGTTATTTGTTTTGATAAATGCAGAAACTGTGCGAAATTATAAATAAAACTCTATCTATCTAGGTATACCAATATTAAAAAGAGGAAAGATTTGTTTGTTTGTAACGAATAGGCTCCGGAAATACTGAACCGATATGAAAAATTCTTTCACTGGTAGGAAGCTACACTATCCCCGAGTGTCATAGGCTATATTAGATATTTTGACAGTTGGTGGTTGTTTTGTTGTTTTGAAATTCGCCCATTCTAGGCAGGCAAAAGAACATAGTCTATAGAGCCAAGTCCTTTGTAGTTATCTTATATTCTATGGCGTAACGAAGTTCGCCGTGTCAGCTAGTTGTATATAAATGATTTGCCTGATGTCACACGTCATAATTGTACACTATTTGCTGATGACCTATCAATTACAATAAAATGCGACGACAAAAATGAATATGGAACCGAGATAAAGAAAACTATTGATGATGTTGTGACATGGCTCAAAAATAATAATTTATCTATTAACTTTAAGAAAACTAATCTTATGCACTTCATTAATAAAAATGCAAATAAATCAAATTTAAATATAAGATATAATGACGAACCTATTAAAGAATCTGACTCAATAAACTTTTTAGGAATAAATATTGACTATCAACTAAACTGGAAATCACATGTGGAAAAAGTGTGTAAAAAAATAAATCAATTTGGTCATCCATTGTACAGGCTGACTATTACGTCAGGCATAAAAACTGCTCTTACAGCCTATCATGCTTATGTAGTCAGCAATATTAGATATGGGGAAATTCAGTCGACTTATAGAGGTTGTTCATTGCCCAAAAAAAATGTGTGCGCTCCATGTGTGGCATTGGTCCTTTAGACTCTTGCCGGCCATATTTCATTCAGCAAAAGATACTGACAATCATTTGCCTATACATCTACGAGTGTTGTGTATTTGCCAAACAACACACATATCTATTCATTCAATTCGATAAAGACAGTAGACATAGAGACAGACTCAGAACTCCTTATTGTAGAACTGCATTATGTTCAAAAAACAGTTATCGTATGGTTATTGCTTTGTATAATAATTTACCAGACTTTTTGTATGGCTTACCATTTAATAAGTTTAAAAAAAAATTATACGAATGGTTGTCCGAAAACTGCTTTTATAAAATACAAGAGTAAGTACCTGTGGGCCCCCTCGACGACCCATAATCCTAGGCGGTGTGCTGGTTAATGACTGAAGAGGGTGGAGGCTTGAAGGAAACTCAGGAGCTTGTATTTTCTCTTTTCTTTATTGGAGGCCCGGTGGTCGGCAGGAAGCCCAGACCCCAAAAATGGCCTTACTTATCTTACAAAATTACTATTTACATGAGCTTAGCCTAGAGCGCGTGTGAGACCTAGCAGGCCAATCGCGGGCGTTTCCTCCCTCACCCCTTCACCCGTAGGTGACGAAGGCGGGGGTGAAGGGAGGCCTGCGAGATCCCACTTACACACAACTACCCTCTCTAAAACTGATACAAATATAAGCTACCTGCTATTCCCTAAAGGTTCATAGCTTATGTACTACTTATTTACTATACTGAATATCAAGTTATTCTATATTTATTTCTATATGACTAGCCTTTAATTACTTACTATTTACTAATTAGGCAGTACCTAGCCTACCTAGGTTGTATTTCCTAATAGGTTACCAGAATAATATTACCAATTCCATAATACTTTATTAAAACCTCAAAGTTTATACCAAATGCTATTCACAAACTTATTCTATAAAAATGCCCTACAGGGTTCTTTAATATTAAAAATCTTAAACTAATATCTATTTACAGAGTCTACATGAGGCCGTTACACTTGTCGCGAACATATACTCCCGCCGCAGCTTGTAGCTGGAGTCCTTAGGAGTTCGCGACCCGGAGTATGGCGAGCTTCTTCGTCGGCCGTCGCAGCACGCCCTTGTTGGTCCGCACGTCCACTGCTCGTACCTCGCCGTCTGGACCCGGGAAGACTGCTTCGACTTCGGTTTCTTGGCAGCGTCTTCGGCACCAGGTTTCACAGGCTTGACGGCTTGGTGGCTGGCTCGTGGCTCCCGCCGGTGTTGGAGCTCCGGCAGGCGTTGGAGCTCCCGCCGGTTTTGGAGCTTCGGTAGGTAATTGCGCGCCCAGCGCGCGCAGATCTTGGCGGCGAGCGGTTGACCCGAGCGGCTTGTGCTTCGCCCGGCGACGTCGCCGTCGGCGCTTCCGCCCTCTAGCGGCGGTCTCAGTCATCAGGCCAAAGTGGTTGTGGCCTGTGAACGAGAAAAAACTATTAAGGTCTTCGCACATTACACCAACTCAACACCGACTCCACTCCAACTCAACTCAAAGTACGGCATAGAAATGTAAGCTTTACGTCGTGTTATTTAAGAGTAAATTTTACAACGTGTCAGTTGAAAGTGGAAGACGAGTAGACGACGCGTGGTCCACGCGTTGTTAGTAGAGTTGTGAGTAGAGTTGCTGCCGCGTTGGCGTGGAGTTGTTATAATGTGCGAAGACCTTTAATATTTAAAAAATTACTAATTTCAAAGTTGTCACCCTTCGACGGCTGTGCTGGCCGCGCTTTTCGGATGCGGCAGGCCTGGCACATCTTCAGCTGGCTGCTGAAGTCGGGCGATGTCTGGCGGGTCGAGTTGTAGGCCCCGTCGTCTCTTGTCGGCTTGTCTGTGTGGTCGTCTCTCCGTAGCGGGCAGGTTTCGACGCCTCCCGCCGGTAATCGCGCAGTCTTGACACTCCGGAAGTGTAGAGCTCGCCCCTCGGCGGCGTTGCAGGAACTTTTCGGCTCATCGCCCGGGTTCTCTAGGGCGAAGTGTTCTTGCATAGGCGGCTCTATGTCTTCCTCGGAGTCACCCTGGCTGGTGACTGCGTGATGAACCCGTTGCCGCTCAGCTCTGCTTCGCGGCCCCTTGACGCCGTGGATGACCCAGCCGAGGTCCATCTTCGATGCCACAAGTTGATCTCGCTCGCCGCTACGCGTAGTGTGCGCGACGAGCAGATGCCAGTTGTCTTGTCCGAGCAGGATCGTTGGCGTGTACTTTCCGTATTCAATCTCCTCTTCTATGTCTGCCAGATGCGCGCAGCCCTCTATGTCCCTTCGCTCGAGCGTTTGCGGCGAGAGTCTGAGGCCGGTCATCGTGCGCGCCGATATCTGTAATGAGTCTGAGTTAGGGCCACGTATATTAAAACAGACTCGCCTGGACTTATTCTCACTGCGTTTCGTCCCTCCTACTGTCTCGATGCAGAAGGGTGATGGCGGTCCCGCTGCGCCGATCCGCTTCGCCACACTCTCGTCTATGAGTGTGCAGGTTGAGCCGTCGTCCAGGAGTGCGTAAGTCTTGCAGGCACCCTCTGGACCGGAGACTTCGACTGGCAGCACTTTCAGTAACGCCGTCCTCTTCTCTGTCGTAGCCGAGGCGATGAAGTGCGCCGGCGACTCGGTCGGCTGTGCTGCGGTCACAAGGCTCGTCTCTGTGTGCAATAAAGGATGATGAGCGTAGCGGCAATTATTAAGTTCACACTGTTTGTACTTACATGTGTGACCCTTGTGGCGAAGTTTGAGGCAGCGGAAACACAGGCGGTTTACTTTCGCAAACTCCCATCGTCTTGAGACTTCCGCTTTCTTGAATGTCTGGCAGTCCGGCACTCTATGACCCACTTTTCGGCAGACCGGACACTCAGTTTTCTTTTCTTCAGAGTGGTAGCTGTTATCCCATCGCTCCGTAGCCGCTCCCTTTCTGTGTTCTTGCGGCTGGAAAGGGTTTTCGGCCGGCGCGTAGCTCCCACAAAGTTCACTCTCTCGCTCGAGGAAGCGGGTGATCGTCAGCAGGTCCGGTTCCTCGGCGGGCTTCGCTGCGGCGAAGTCGTAGTAGCGGTAGCGGAGAGTCGCAGGCAGTTTTTCCACCACGCCGCGCACTATCTCCGGGTTGTACAGATAGTGCGTCCTGTTGAGCGCCTTCACTGTTGAGGTAATGTTGATTACCTTTGAGGCGAAGGTGCAGATATCCCTCGGCGTATCGGCGAGCCGTGGGAGTCCTCGAAGCTTCTCCATTTCTACGATGACGAGCGCGTCGGGACGTCCGAATCGTGAAGCGAGTAACTTCATTACCTCGGCAGCGGACGTCGCCCCGACGAACAGGCATTGCGCTGCATCGCGTGCGGCTCCTTTGAGACTTCTCCGTAGTCTCATCAGGTTGGCTTGTTCACTAAGTTGATTTGCTGTCTCTTCGTAGGCAGTCTTGAAGGGCAGCCAGTCCGTTGCGGCGCCCGAGAACACCGGCAGGTCCATCACCTCGGCGTTGACGGGTTGCATGGAACGGGCGGCCATGGCTAAGGCGAAAGCTAGTTCCCTATAGTCGAGCGCTGGCGGCGGCGGTGATCGCTCGACGTAGAGGACGGGAGCCTGACTCTCCAGAGTCGGTTGCTGTGTGGTGATCTGCTGAGGTACGTCGTGACGCGGCGATGGTCTCGACGTTGGCGGCAACTCAGCAGGATCTAAGGGCGGCAGCCCTCCTGAATCAGCGGCGGCGGCGGCTCCTTCGTCCTGGTATGCACCTGTAGTCAGAGCCAATGCGTTGGTCTGGACCCAGGTGTTGGTACGCTCGTCTCTGAGCGTGGCATTGTCATCTATTTCCTCTTCCTCCTCATCCCTCTCCTCTTCTAGGCAAGCGACGCGTGCAGCGGCCAGCTCTACTTGTCGCTGCAGGAGCTCTTGTCGCGCCTTTTCTAGCTCGCGCTTGCGTGCTTTTGATCTCGCCGAGCTGTGTTTGCTTGGTGCCCTCTTGCAACGCGGCGCGGCTGCGGCTGTGGAGAGCACGGCGGTGGCGGCAAAGGGCGCGGCGAAGGCGGAGGCGGGATGCGTGGCGACGGCGGCGGCAGCCGCGGATGGCGCGGCGGCGGCGGCGGCAGCGGCGGATATCGCGGCGGCCGGTGAAGGCGCGGGCCTTGCGGGGATGGCGGTCCCCGCAAGGGGCGCGGGGGGGGCGGCCCCCGCGTCGGCAACCCCCGCGGAGGGGGCGCTCCCCGCGGGGGGTGCGGGCGCGGAGGTGCCGGCGGGGTTGACTTGCCCCGCGGCAGACGTGTGTGTCGCGGGCCCAGCGGAGGGCTCGGCCGCAGAATGCGCGCTTAGTGCTGCTTCCCTATTGGCGGATTGAGCGGCGGCGCGGGCAGCGCGATCGAGGGCGGCCGGGTCTGGGCGCGCGACGTACGGCGCCGACTTCTTGCTTCGGGTGACGGGCATCCCGGTGTTGCTCCTGAGTTTCCTTCTGTGGCTTGACTGTTTCTTCAGATGCGGCTTGCAGAGATCAGTTTTCGCTGGACCGCTTGCGGCTTGATTCTTCTATTCGGCTCTGTAGGACCAATTTATTTGGGCCTATGTTCCGCTTGCGGCTTGAATCTTGTATCCGGCTCTGGAGGACCAATTTATTTGGTCCTATGTTCCGCTTGAATCTTGTATCCGGCTCGAAGGACCAATTTATGTGGGCCCCCTCGACGACCCACAATCCTAGGCGGTGTGCTGGTTAATGACTGAAGAGGGTGGAGGCTTGAAGGAAACTCAGGAGCTTGTATTTTCTCTTTTCTTTATTGGAGGCCCGGTGGTCGGCAGGAAGCCCAGACCCCAAAAATGGCCTTACTTATCTTACAAAATTACTATTTACATGAGCTTAGCCTAGAGCGCGTGTGAGACCTAGCAGGCCAATCGCGGGCGTTTCCTCCCTCACCCCTTCACCCGTAGGTGACGAAGGCGGGGGTGAAGGGAGGCCTGCGAGATCCCACTTACACACAACTACCCTCTCTAAAACTAATACAAATATAAGCTACCTGCTATTCCCTAAAGGTTCATAGCTTATGTACTACTTATTGACTATACTGAATATCAAGTTATTCTATATTTATTTCTATATGACTAGCCTTTAATTACTTACTATTTACTAATTAGGCAGTACCTAGCCTACCTAGGTTGTATTTCCTAATAGGTTACCAGAATAATATTACCAATTCCATAATACTTTATTAAAACCTCAAAGTTTATACCAAATGCTATTCACAAACTTATTCTATAAAAATGCCCTACAGGGTTCTTTAATATTAAAAATCTTAAACTAATATCTATTTACAGAGTCTATATGAGGCCGTTACACTTGTCGCGAACAGTACCTTAACTTGCGTTTGAAATAAGATACTTACCTTTAAATTTATCATATAAATTTAGATATTAAGTTGTACATAAAATAATATGCATGTCAAAAATAACTAATTTTAAGTACTTACATATACAATTATTTGCTTGTCAAATGTTTGGCGGAGTGTGTGAGACATAATTTATATAATATATTTTACGTGTAAAATTCCATCTTTGTATACCATATTCCTTGCAAATAAATATTTTTCATTTTCATTTTCTCCTGAATGTACATACATACAGGTCAAACATACAAAGCCCTGTAGGTCTGGGAAGCCCTGTAGGTCCGGGCGTAAGAATAGGTCTACGATATACCTTGCCTGTCGTAAGAGGCGACTAAAAGGGGTCTATGGGGCCGTGGGTGTGAAGGGCGGGGGCCCGACACACTCATCAAACGGCCCCAAGTTGGGCGGCGGCACAGCTTGTGGCACTGTGCCGCCGCAGCTACAAAGGCGAGCCGAGGAGGGAACAATATGCCCTCCCCGTGCACGAAGCTGATATCAGTTGAGCGTGGGAAGAACCTCGGACGCCAGAAATGCGTGGTTCCCGGGGTCCTTTCCCAAAAGCGCCAAGACGGCCGCCGGGGGGTTTTAGTGGGTGCGAGCCCCAAATACCCCCAACGCTCCCCTGAGCGTCGGGAAATGCGTTAGGCTTAGAGTATACATATTACAGCTTAGAGTATACATTACAGCTATAGAGGGAGTACATCCAAGTGGGAACAGTAGACACAGGTGAGAACAAAAAGGCGTTCCCGCCGCGAGCGTCTATAGTCTGTGATGATTGCTTGTACCGTGCGGTCCTGGAGAGATTTTGTTCGTATTTCGCCGACACTATGGTGAAATGTGCAGTTGATTGTTGCAAAAATGATAACAGAAAACACACCAAATCGAAATCAAGTGTTACATTTCACCGGTAAGTCGATTTTCATACTTATTTTTATAAAAACAATTCAATAATCGCGGGGTTGAAGGAGACGCGAGAGGCGGGTACGGACAAGCCCGCCTCCACACCGCCCTAACCACACTCCCCACTTGCTCCCCACTCGAGATTTTAGTGATGTGCCGCGACCAACGTTAGAGTCGATGTTTTTTTTATCAAATGTTTATAATCTGCAGAGTATAGTAATGTAACTGTATCACTAAAATCTTATGATAATCTTCTAGCTTTTATCTACTATAAGATATAAAAATCAATCGGGGTTTGTTTTCTCGCTAAAACTCTAGCCGGCCGGGCGGATTTAAGGTGGAAACTCTCGGTATGGCGCAAAATTCATAAATCTTTGTGTTTTTTATTTATTATGACGAAAGTATTCGTTTTTAACAGACTTCAGAAAAGGAGGTTATCAGTTTGACTTGTATGTATGTATGTGTGTTTGTCCGCGATTGTCTCGAGTTTGGCTGAACCGATTTTGATGTGGTTTTCACAAAAGTATTTGTTTTATTCAGGAAAAGGTTTTAGTACAGTGGTGGACACGATCGGCGTAACACTTCCGTTATTTCTGTATTGCAAAATAGCTCTTGTTCTTTGGTAATACAGTGACGAAACCATAGACAAATCTGTTACGGCGTCCTAGTCCGTGACTGTACCTATTTTATTGAAGGCAGGGGTCTCTTTTTGTGAAAAGGAAATTATTAATAACTAGAGGCTGCCCCGCGGTTTTTCCCGCGCAGATTTCTCATAAATACAAAATTCCCGTTTTTTCCCGTTCCCGTGGTAATTTCGAGAAATCCCTTCTTAGTGCTCACCTACACTCCCTAAGAAACCTACATGCAAAATTTCAGCCCGCTACGCCCAGTAGTTTTGGCTCTGCGTTGTCTGTCAGTCAGTCAGTAACGGAAGAGTTTTATATATATTGAAAATTTGAATGACTTTGCGTATCTAAAAAAGCCGTTTCCCACATTGGAACGTTGCAACGGTTTTGGAAGACAGACCTACTGATTTTGTGTATGTATTGTATAGGGTGAAAGACCAAATCAAGTTTCTTATACTGGGTGTTTCTGACAAGCCGGTAATAAATGAAAGAAGGGATTTAGCTCACCATAACAAACAACTTTCCCAAAGACACATGGGTCGAAATCTCAAAACTAAAATCAGCTGTTCCATACATTTGTTCGATCAGCTGACGGGGTCAATGTACGGGACAGCTGATTTTTGTTTTGATATTTCGACCTATGTTTCTTAGGGAAAGTTGTTAGGTATGCTGTGCCGAACCCCCCATTTCATTTATTACCGCCTTGTCAGAAACATCCTGTATATACACAAAATCGGTGACTCTGTCTTTCAAAAACGATAATATGTGATAATAACGATTAGCATGTGGGAGCTGGTTTTTTACATGCGCGAATTCTTTTAAACTTTTTTACATACCTACGCGGAAGAAGAGAGAGCTAAACTATCAGTACTGATGAAGAACAATCTTTCATCAACAATAAACAAAATTTTGAACAAAATTTCATCTTAATCGTGAAATCAATGTTTTTCGCATTTTTTAATTATTCTAGCAAAAGTATTCATTTTTGATTAAGTTAGAAAATTTGAGTTTCGCGCCATGCCGAGAGTTACTTACCACCTTAAAGATATCTGCTTCAAAATTGAGTTGTAAGATTTCATCCGAACAATCATTCATACATACATTGCAATGCAATTTAAATAAATGCTTTTAAAAAACATAAATTGTTAATAAAAGAAAACATAAACAAAACGTTTTTTTTTTATTTAATAAATCAACTAGCTTTCCTGCAAGATTTCTTCTGCGTAAAGTATTAGATGCAATGCAAAATAAAACCGGTAAGTATACTTATGCACCCAATGCAAATAACTTATCGACATCTCGTTAATTGGTACGTAAGTAGTTGATTAACATCCCTAGCTGTCATGCACATATCTCTATAGGTATGTATAGCTCATCTGTCTACACTGCGCACTGAGTGATTGACTGTATAGGCTTGTTCTTGTGTTATTATTATTCTGAGTATTACAGCTATAGAGGGAGTACATCCAAGTGGGAACAGTAGACACAGGTGAGAACAAAAAGGCGTTCCCTCCGCGAGCGTCTATAGTCTGTGATAATTACTTGCACCGTGCGGTCCTTGAGAGATTTTGTTCGTATTTCGCCGTCACTATGGTGAAATGTGCAGTTGATTGTTGCAAAAATTATACCAGAAAACACACCAAATCGAAATCAAGTATTACATTTCACCGGTAAGTCGATTTTCATACTTATTTTTATAAAAACAATTCAATAATCGCGGGGTTGAAGGAGACGCGAGAGGCGGGTACGCAGAAGCCCGCCTCCACACCGCACCTAACCACACTCCCCACTTGCTCCCCACCCCACTCGAGATTTTAGTGATGTGCCGCGACCAACGTTAGAGTCGATGTTTTTTTATCAAATGTTTATAATCTGCACGGTATAGTACTGTAACACTAAAATCTTATGATAATCTTCTAGCATCTATCTACTATAAGATATAAAAATCAATCGGGGTTTGTTTTCTCGCTAAAACTCTAGCCGGCCGGGCGGATTTAAGGTGGAAACTCTCGGTATGGCGCAAAATTCATAAATCTTTGTGTTTTTTATTTATTATGATGAAAGTATTCGTTTTTAACCGACTTCAAAAAAGGAGGTTATCAGTTTGACTTGTATGTATGTTTTTATGTATATATGTATGTTTGTCCGCGATTATCTCGAGTTTGGCTGAACCGATTTTGATGTGGTTTTCACAAAAGTATTTGTTACATTCAGGCAAAGGTTTTAGTACAGTGGCGGACACGATCGGCGTAACACTTCCGGTTTTTCTGTATTGCAAAATAGCTCTTGTTCTTTGGTAATACAGTGACGAAACCATAGACAAATCTGTTACGGCCTCCTAGTCCGTGACTGTACCTATTTTATTGAAGGCGGGGGTCTCTTTTTGTAAAAAGGAAATTATTAATAAATTTTAAATGACTTTGCGTATCTAAAAACACCGTTTCCCACATTGGAACGTTGCAACGGTTTTGGAAGACAGACCTACTGATTTTGTGTATGTATTGTATAGGGTGAAAGACCAAATATCAAGTTTCTTATATATACACAAAATCGGTAACTCTGTCTTTCAAAAACGATAATATGTGATAATAACGATTAGTATGTGGGAGCTGGTTTTTCACATTCGCGAATTCTTTTAAATACAATCTTTTTACATACCTACGCGGAAGAAGAGAGAGCTAAACTATCAGTACTGACGAAGAACAATCTTTCATCAACAAAAAACAAAATTTTGAACAAAATTTCATCTCAATAGCTTAAGGTGGTAACTCTCGGTATGGCGTGAAATTAATTTTTTTCGCATTTTTTAATTATTCTGGCAAAAGTATTCATTTTTGATTAAGTTCAAAAATTTGAATTTCGCGCCATACCGAGAGTTACCACCTTTAAGATATCTGCTTCAAAATTGAGTTGTAAGATTTCATCCGAACAATCATTCATACATACATTGCAATGCAATTTAAATAAATGCTTTTAAAAAACATTATTTGTAAAAAAAAAAAAAAAACGTTTTTTTTATTTAATAAATCAACTAGCTTTCCCGCAAGATTTCTTCTGTTTAAAGTATTAGATGCAAAATAAAACCGGTAAGTATACTTATGCACCCAATGCAAAGAACTTATCGACATCTCGTTAATTGGCACGTAAGTAGTTGATTAACATCCCTAGCTGTCATACACATATCTCTATAGGTATGTATAGCTCATCTGTCTACACTGCGCACTGAGTGATTGACTGTATAGGCTTGTTCTTGTATTATTATTATTCTAAGGCGTTAGGCATTTCCCCCCGGAACAAAAAAAAAAAAAGGTCAAACATACATACAGGTCAAACTGACTGGTCAACTGTCCTTTTTTGAAGTCGTTTAAAAACGAATACTTTTGTCATAATAAATAAAAACCCAAAGATTTATGAATTTTGCGCCATACCGAGAGTTTCCACCTTAAATCCGACCGACCGGCTTGAGTTTTAGCGAGAAAACAAACCCCGATTGATTTTTATATCTTACTAGAGGCTGCCCCGCGGTTTTTCCCGCGCAGATTTCTCATAAACACAAAATTCCCGTTTTTTCCCGTTCCCGTGGGAATTTCGGAAAATCCCTTCTTAGTGCTCACCTACACTCCCTAACGAACCTACATGCAAAATTTCAGCCCGCTACGCCCAGTAGTTTCGGCTCTGCGTTGTCTGTCAGTCAGTCAGTCAGTCAGTCAGTCAGTAACGGAAGAGTTTTATATATATTGATAGTAGATAGAAGATTATCATAAGATTTTAGTGTTATAGTTACATTACTATACCGTGCACATTAGAAACATTTGATAAAAAAACATCGACTCTAACGTTGGTCGCGGCACATCAATAAAAGCTCAAGTGGGGAGTGTGGTGAGGTGCGGTGTGGAGCCCGCTTGTGCGTGCCCGCCTCTCACGTCTCCTTCAACCCCGCGATTATTGAATTGTTTTTATAAAAATAAGTATGAAAATCGACTTACCGGTGAAATGTAATACTTGAATTCGGTTTGGTGTGTTTTCTGGTATCAGTTTTGCAACAATCAACTGCACATTTCACCATAGTGACGGCGAAATACGAACAAAATCTCTCCAGGAACGCAAGGTGCAAGCAATCTTTCTTAAAGGGAGACTCCTAGTTGTAAAATTATGATTAAGAAAGTGAATAAAATTATCTTATCTATCTTTATCTTTTAATCTTTACAGACTATAGACGCTCGCGGCGGGAAAGCCTTTTTGTTATCACCGGTGCCTACTGTTCCCATTTCGATGTGCTCCCTCTATAGCTGTAATATCGGCTGCCCAAATTCAAAACCTAGTAACTGGTGTTTTTGCAAAAAACCCGTTTTTGTCATTTTTCGACTTACTAGGCGGTATCGATTCGATATGGACCTTAAAACACCCAGTTTCCTACGTAATTTTAAAAATAAAATTAAGTAAGTCTACCCAATTTGGAAAAGTAATTAAAATTTCCATGAAGTACAAATTCTAAACATAGCATGTCGAATTACAAATAAAAAAACCTAGCAACTCAACCGACTTACTAGGTTATGAATGAGGGGTTTTCGTTTTTGACATTTATAATGGTTCTTGGAGAATGCTAATAGATGGCACTATATAGCCAATGTATGTAGGTGTAATGTCAACGTCAAATCTGATTGACCTGACTGATTGAATTCATATAGAATTTGACATTTAACCTGATTGCTAGTGCCATCTTATGGCAGTCTTTGTAACTAAAAGTGACAGTTCGAAAACCGCTCATTTGAAAGCTGACTTACTATGTTTTGAATTTGGCGCCGATTATAAAATCAATCAAATTTTGATGGAATTTAGTAAGTTAAAAAAACAGTAAGTCAAAGAAGGAAAATTTGGCTAAATTAACCCCGAGTCGTAACCAAATCGTAAGCAAAACTAAATTCTGCCACAAATAAACCGTTTGTATAGCTTTTAAATAAATCCACTTCAAAAAATAACATTTGTCACTCGAAACGTACAACTAAACATATAAAATGCTATAAAAAGTAGAGAATTAACTCAGAGATTGTATTAACTAAGTGTGAAATACTATGTTTTGAAATTGTTTTCATTATCATATTTGGGTAAATTTCCAAAAAAAAAAATATAGTGGGATCAATTTAAGTGTAACTATAACTTCTAACACGATTACAAGTACTACAAACTAAAGTCAACAATATAGTCAAACTTTTAGTCAAACACCTAAATCGCTATTGCGTCTGGTTTCTTCAGGGCAACGAATTAAAGTGGCCGACCCGTTTTTTGGCTCTCCTGAACATTTTTGTTAAAACGAGTTACTAGGTTTTGATTTTAAGCAGCCGATATGTATACTATACTCTAACCGTCTTATTCATAAAGATACAGTACATAAAGTACATTTTTAGTAGCGTTACTGGAGGTCTACTTCCCTGGTTTGTTGTATGGTAAATACGTGACATCCAGTCTAAATTGACATATGTTAAATAACTAAAATGCTCTTTAACTTTTTAACCGACGAAAAAAAAAGGGAGTGGTTCTTAATTCGTCGCGTATATATATTTTTTTTTTATGTATGAGCACGCATAACTTTTTACTATGTGGATCGATTTTGATGATTCCTTTTTTAATCGACAGGGTATACCTTAAAGTTGATCCCATACAAAAATTTGAAAAAATAGGGGTGACTTTATTGTTCACTCACAAATTGTATTGCCGTTTTGTGATTTACATGAAAACTGCTAGGTATAATTATGAGGGGGTGCTGGCCAGAAAACCTCCACGCGGTACACCCTGGGCAACAGCGGACGATCACACTTTTCGTTTCCCGTTTGGTGTGATCGTCCAGTGGCCAATAATCTGGCGGGAGTGGCGCTCCACATGCTCTCTGCCCTATCAGAGAGCATAGTGTGGGTCGAGAAGGAGAGCGGGGCTTGAAACTTTCACCACGGCATATCCTCGGCGCCGTGGGGGGACTAACAAGCCCTGCTGAACGAGGAGGCAGAAAGAAGTCAGGAAAAGAGAAGCGGAGATGGCGGCGTGATGGGTGCGGGAGTTGGGAGCTCCCCAATGGCGCGCCCACGTGGAGATTGATGGCTCGGCTGATGAGAAACTCTGCGCTCGGCTTGATGACTACGTCCCTGACCGTTGGGATCACAGATCCACCCGGCTTATCTGAAGACGCGGGGGAGTAGATGCCGGGCTGTCACTTCTCCACGCTTTGCGGTCGGCTTGATGTCGCCGTCGCTGCCGCAATGGGCGTGCCGATGGGGCGCTCACACACAATGCCCCGTAGGAGAGGGTGGCAGTGTCCTATCCAGGGAACTGTCACACACGATCGCCGGGTGGATCGCTGGAAAAGCAAAAAATAAAAACTTTTTTTCAAAAAATTAAGCCGAAAAAACTGAAAAGCATTAAATAATAGGGAAACATTTTCTTTTAGGAATTAATGTACTCACTTCTTAAAGTAATTTTGGTTTACCAAGAAATTTTGAGTCGGTGCCACAGAATCAACGAATAAAGATCACTAAATTACCTGAAATTCAAAGAAATAATCGAAAAACGTGTGCCGCCGCGCATCGCGCTGTAGTTAAGGAATTCGCTTATGTGGTGTGGCGCCGACTTAAAATTTCTTGGTAAACCAAAATTACACTTTAAGAAGTGAGTAAATTAATTCCTTAAAGAAAATGTTTCCCTATTATTCAATGCTTTTCAGTTTTTTCGGCGGTTAAATTTTTTGATAAAAAGTTTTTATTATGAATAACAGGGTAAGGCTCCACCCTACTTCCTTAAGAATTTTTAAGTATGTTGTTAATGACGCTTTAAACTACAACTTAATTACTCATTTTGCTTGATTCGTTATTTTTAGGGAATTAGAATTAATTAAAGAACCAATACATATTATTTCAATTAATCTGACCTTACTAACCCTGGGACTGTTTCTTTGGATAGTATTGCCAGCCTAAAGAGAAAAACGCGAGTCCTTAGGCACATACCAAAGGGTGCTCGCAGTGTTGCAGCTGGTGAACTGTCGAGGGCAATAGAACAGTGTCTACAGAGCAACTGTACAGATGATTGGATTTCATTATTCACATTTTCCTTTACCGCTTTAAGAGTCCCTGACAAAAGCGATCTGCGCTCGCTGACTGCCAAAGTTAAAGATAATGTGACATCTGGTAACCAGGGTCATATTAATATTAATACACCTATAAGTGCTGAAGCTTCTGGTAGTCGGCGTTCTGTAGATAAGGTAATTGAGGGTAAGGTTCATGAGGGTGATATAAGGGGTGCGGTCAGGATTTTGCTATCTCATTCTTCTCTGAAGACTTCTCCTAACAATGAAGAAACTTTACAAGCCCTACGGGATAAGCACCCTTCTCCTTCACGTCCGCAAACTTTCCCACCAGAACCAGATTCGAGCTCGGAATTTATTTCGTTCTCTATAGCCGATGTGCAAGATGCACTCAACTCATTTTACAACGGGTCGGCTGCTGGATTGGACGGTTTGCGGCCCGAGCATTTGAAGGAGCTCAATTCTTTCTCCGCTGGGGATAACGGTCATCGCCTGCTTGAAGCATTGACGAAACTGTGCAATTTTCTATTAAAAGGTCTGCTAAACAGAGAGGTTTGTCCTATACTATATGGGGCATCCCTCTGTGCTTTAGAAAAAAAGGGTGGTGGTGTTAGACCAATTGCTGTGGGCAGTGTTTTTAGACGTTTGGTGGCAAAATTAGGATGTCGGAGTGTCAGAAAGGAGATGTCCTCTTTTTTGCAACCGCATCAGCTGGGTTTCGGTTCCTCACTTGGCTGCGAGGCTGCCATACATGCAACACGTGCTTTTGCCGTATCGCGCTGTGATTCGGATGATGTAGTCATAAAATTGGATATAAAGAATGCATTCAATAGCGTTGAAAGGGATACCATATTGGGCAAAGTGAGGGAGCACATCCCAGGTTTGTATCCTTTTCTACACCAGTGCTATTCTTCTCCTAGCAAACTTTTTTATGACACATCCTCTCTCTTTTCGCAGTCTGGTGCGCAGCAGGGCGATCCTTTGGGTCCACTCATTTTCAGTCTTGCCATTCATTCCAAAATAATAGCTCTGAAGTCTAAATTAAATGTTTGGTATTTGGATGATGGCACTATTGGTGGAACCCAGGCCGACGTGTTAGAGGATATAGAACAGCTTATGGTCGGATTCAGTAAATTGGGCCTTGAGTTTAACACCAGCAAGTGTGAGTTGTTTTTCTGCAACGATCAATCTGTTCCAACTGATGCTTTCATTCAATTTCAAACCAAAATACCGGGAATCAGATTGATGGACAAAACAAATTTTACTCTTCTGGGTTCGCCTATATTCCCGGAGATACCAGCGGTTTTGGAACAGAAGAGACAGGATCTCGTGTTGGCAAAAACACGTCTTAAGGATCTTTCTGCTCATGCAGCTTTGACACTTCTTCGCCAAAGTTTTTCTATGTCAAAACTGACTTATTTTTTAAGGACTTCTCCTGTCTGGCGTTTTAGTACATACAGAAGCCAATTCTTTTGACCAAACATTGAAAAATATTTTGGAAGAAATATTGAACATAGACCTCAATGCCAGTCAATGGATCCAATCGTCTTTGCCTATTCGTCACGGTGGACTGGGCATTCGTCGTGTTCAGGACGTGCAGTTTCTTGCATTTTTGGCCTCGTCGCATGGGGTGCTGGAGCTGGTAACTCACATTCTTTCTATTAATGGTGATCAGTTACAGTTACCTTTTGCGGCAGAGGCTTTTTCGGAATGGTCTGCCTTGTGTCCTGGCCAAGATGCTCCAGTTGGTCGTGACAGGTGCCATCAACGTAATTGGGACGATATTCAGGCTAGGTTTGTTCTCGGTCAGCTGACCGCCAACAGCACGGGCGTGGACTTGGCCAGATTAAAAGCTTCAGCTAAACCCGAATCTGGAGCTTGGCTGCATGCCTTGCCATCTCTGCAACTCGGAACGCTCCTGGACAACGACTCGCTCAGAATAGCGGTTGCTTTGAGGCTTGGCTGTAATGTCTGCCAAGAGCAACGCTGCTTCTGCGGCGCAGTCGTTGATCCAAGGGGCTACCATGGGTTGAACTGTCAAAGGTGTGTTGGGAGGTTTCCCCGGCACCATGCTCTGAATGATAAAATTCGCAGGGCATTGGAGTCGGACAATATTGTGCGGTGCGTTTTGGAGCCACTGGGGCTGAGTCGCACGGATCGAAAACGCCCAGATGGTTTAACCCTGGTGCCCTGGGAGAAAGGCCGATGTTTGCTATGGGATGCCACGTGTGTGAGCACTTATGCAGCATCACATCTGCCATCGACGACTCGGGTAGCTGCCTCCACAGCTGAAAATGCCGCTAAACTCAAGCACTCGAAGTACATTGCTCTGGAAAAAGACTATATTTTTATTCCTGTAGCCTTTGAGACTTCGGGTGTTTGGGGTTCGGAGGCAGCCGCCTTCGTTCACAAATTGGGCCGTCGCCTAATAGACCGTGGGTTGGACCGTCGATCTGGATCTTTTCTGCTGCAGAGGCTCTCCATTGCAATTCAGCGTGGCAATGCCGCTAGTGTGATGGGGGCTTTCGAGCAGGGAGCTTTGAGTGGAGGCCTTTTTAGTTAGCGTGTCTTTATTTATTTTGTTTTTATTGTGCTGTGCTGACATGTATTTGTATTTTATGTTTTTTTTTATTTTTATTGACGAAGCTTGTGCATATCGATATTTCAATTAAAATTACATATTATTAAATTGTTATATTTGAAAACGAGTTTTACTCTGGTTTACAATATAAAACTAATATCTAGTCATCCATCGTTATTTTTTTTATCGATATATTATTATCGATAGTGACTGAAAGCACACTCACACGCGTGCAATGAGCGTTTTCGAACTGTCAATTTTAGTTACAGAGACTGCCATAAGATGGCACTAGCAATCAGGTTAAATGTCAAATTCTATATGAATTCAATCAGTCAGGTCAATCAGATTTGACGTTGACATTACACCTACATACATTGGCTATACAGTGCCATCTATTATCATGCTCCTAAAACCATTAAAACTGTCAAAAACGAAAACCCTCATTACACATGCATAGACATTTCAATTTTCGTCTCTCGGAGGTTTTGCGCGACTCGCGATGAACGTGAACGAAAACTGTATTAATATTAAATCAAATCTATGGTTTTGACATTTGAGAAAAACCCTCAGAGTAAGGAAACCTCAGATTAATGAATACCAATAGATCAAACCTTAGTGACGTCACGTGAATGTAAAGAAATTGTCAAATGATATCTTATTTCCTTATTATAATCCTACAAAATTAAAGAGTCCCTAAAAATCTACGATGGTAACATTAGCAACCCTCTATCCTCTCTATGTCGCGTTATGGTTTTTGCTGGTTTTTGGCATTTTCAAAGGTAAGCATCGGCAGATATTTTAATTTTTTCAAATAATTTCGTAATTTAATGGTGTGTGTATGTTAAACAAAGAAAAGCAATCATAAGGAGAATGTCCTGCATGGTGCGCAATTGTAGATCACTCTAAGGAAATAAAGAAAACTTGGACGAAAGAATCAGTTTTCACGCGTGAGTATTTTTCCTACAAAATAAACTTAAAAATGATGTGAGAATTAAAGACAATACTTCAGAATGCTTATTATAAGTACCCAACGTGATTTCATTGACTTTGGAACAAAAATAAGCCCAAAAATGTAGAATTAAAACAATTCTAATTTGAGGCTGTTAGGGCTGTCAAAACATTGTATCGATAATCAAGTCGATGAATGATTAACTAAACATTTTCTTCCAGGTTTTCGAACGCTGAAAACATTCGCAGGCTCTGGTTTACTGCCACTGATCGCAGGGAAAAGTATATTACAAAAATTTTTGGAACTCGGAACTTCAAGCCCGAATGCTTTGAGGTTTGCAACTTATTGTGATTTCACTTTAATCTTTCCCAGTGAAACAGAAGTTTCTTTGGTAAGAACAAAACAATACCAAAAAAAATCTTAGCTTCACACTTACCCTGTTATTTAGGCAAAATAAAAAATAATTTTAGTTATTTATTTAGCTTGAAGAATCGCACGGCAAAACACAGAAAAGCCCAGAGCGGCACCTCAGAAGGTGGACAGACGATCTGGTGAAGACTGCAAATCCGAATCTGATTTTTGAACCATTTTTGGAATGATATTGATTCGTCAGTTCGTCACCAATGTATATTGAAAAAAAGTTATACAATTTGTTTGTTGAGTGATTTGTTAATTTTTTTTATTTAGCCCTATATGTCCCACTGCTCGGCAAAGGCCTGCTTATTTTTCCAAGCCTTAGTCAAGTAAGTCAATAATAAAATTAGGATAGTAGAACATTATTTTATTCTGTTTCTGAAGAGAGAAATTCACGAGCACTGAGGGTTTTATATAAGGTGTTTCTGACAAGGCGGTAATAAATCAAAGGAGGGATTCTGCTCACCACACCCAACAACTTTCCCAAAGCAACATGGGTCGAAATCTCAAAACAAAAATCAGCCGTCCCGTACATTGACCCCGTCAGCTGATCGAACCAATGTATGGAACAGCTGTTTTTTTTTTTGAGATTTTGACCCATGTTTCTTTTTGGAAAGTTGTTAGTTATGGTGAGCAGAGTTCCTCCTTTGATTTATTAACGCCTTGTCAGAAACACCCAGTATATATTAGCGTACAGTGTCTTCACTCTTGAGACTCGTACTCTCATTTATTTAATTTGTTCCCACTAGTTCCACTATTTAGTCCTACCGTGGAACTAGTGGGACATTTTTTTCTCACGAGTTCTACTACAAAATCGTAGGACAAGTGAGAGAATTACTTATTTTCAGTAGTTCTACTGTTTACTTCCTAAAACTAGGTTATTGTGTAGTCAGTGTTAGCATGAAGAAAAAAAATAATAATGAAATAAGATACCAGGCAAACAAGAACTAGTAAAGGGTTATTCTAAGCATGGAAAAAATTCATGTATTAATTTTTTTTCGATTTAAATTCAATGTAAGTACAGCTTGGCCCAAATAACTAGAAAATAATATGGGCGCCACATTTTATGTGGACTTAATAATTTTTATTCAATTTATCTCTGAATAAAACACCATTTAAGGCCAAAGTTAGTCAAAATCAAAAATTAACAAATACATGATCTGTTTCTTTAATTTTTTAGGTTTTCCAACTTTAGAAAAAATGGTTCCGTGTCAAGACACCGTTGCCAAGCTATATATAGGTACCGGGACGAAAAATTTTTCTATGACCAGCCCCCGCAGCACGACGGACTATTTGGCGAATCTAACTGTCACTTTTAATCTCTTTTGACATTTCAATGCGGGAAAATGTATGGAGATGATCGACAAAAGTGACAGATAGATACGAAAAAGTCGACAAATTGTCCGTCATGCTGCGGGGGCTGGACACAATAAACGAGTAGAAAGTTTATCGTAGTATTAAGAATGGAATAATTTAAGTAATATTTAGTGAAATTTTATAATATAATATTCGAAGTAGGTACCAGGACATAATGAACGAGTAGAAGGATTATTTAATTAAGCACTAATCGACCCGGCAAACTTCGTACCGCCTAACCTATTAGTATTTTGTGCATGTATTATACTAGTAAAGTAAAAAAGTAAGTAAAAAATGATTTATTCAATACAGGATACAAGATATCGCTTATTGAAAGTCAATTAGACTAATCTAATTAATATTGATACCTTATTTCGTAAAGTATCCTATACTGATAGAGGCGAGGTAGTTCAGGGTGCCCACTAATTGGCTCTGGCAAACAATGTTTGCCTTGCCTTACGACAATGGTCGCCTGGAGACGCCCCCAAACGAGCCCTCCTCTGTCAAATGATTCTACTCCCTTTCGCAATGATTTTACAGCGTAGAGAAGAAAGGGGTAACAAACTCTACTTTACAATTTCTCTCTCTTTTTTTTTTTTTTTTTGTTCTTATATATGTGACATTACAATTCAATTTACAGTACAAAGAACATAAATTAATAAGATTTAAAGTACATACATGAAATAATGAAAATATCGTGCAGAGCTAGACTACTTCCATGCGTCTTTGTCGTTTTCATAGTCATCAACATTGTAATAAGCTTTCTTAATCAAACCTTTTTTGATACGAGTTTTAAACTCATTATCATTCAGGATCAAAATCTCTTCTGGGATCTTGTTATAAAATCTTACTTCGTTTCCTATAAAGCATTTGTTTGTCCGTTTTAGTCTGTTCTGTGGAATACTTAGTTTGTTTTTGCTACGCGTTCTAAGGTCTTTAATTTTATCACATTTTTTATCAAACATATGTAAGTTTTTACGAGTATACATAATAATTTCAAAGACGTACTGGGACGGAAGCGTCAAAATATCAATTTCTTTGAATTTTTGTCTGAGGGACTCGCGAGCTTTAAGCTGATAAATGTTTCTAATTGCACGTTTTTGTAGTATAAAAATGACGTTAATATCTGCAGCTCTTCCCCATAGAAGCAAGCCATAGGTCATTAAGCTATGAAAGTAACTGAAATACACAAGTCTCGCGGTAGAAACATCAGTTAATTTTCTGATTTTCCAGATTGCGTACGCAGCCGAACTGAGCCTTGCCGCAAGATTTGAGATATGGGGGCCCCACTGAAGTTTCGAATCTAGAGTGATACCAAGGAATACAGTTTGATTTACCAGATTAAGCTTGTTATTGTCCAAATGTATGTCTGTATCATAAGCAGTCACATTTGGCAAGGAAAACTTAATGCAATTAGTTTTCTTTGCGTTCAAAAGTAAATTATTAGAAGTAAACCATTGAGAAATCTCCACTAATGTTTTGTTTATATCTAAGTTGAGGGAGTCACCTCGTTTAACTTTAAATGTTAAAGAGGTGTCGTCCGCAAAGAGGACAACATCAGTAAGTTTATCTAACATGTAAGGGAGATCATTTATGTAGACTAGGAATAGGAAAGGCCCCAATATCGATCCCTGAGGTACACCAATCTTGATAGGACAACCTGCAGACACCGCACCACCCACGTCCACTCGTTGGTCGCGATCAGTAAGATAAGAGGCAAGTAGATCAAGTGATTTATCAATTAAGCCATAGTGCTGTAATTTAAGTAGCAAAGTCTCATGATCAACGCAGTCAAAAGCCTTCGAGAGGTCACAGAAAACCCCAATAGCATCGTGAGAATCCTCCCAGGCTCCATAGACATCGCTGATGAGTTTGTGACCTGCGTCTAAGGTAGACCGCCCTTTCCTAAAACCAAATTGATTTTTGTGTAGGAAGTTATTGACTGAGAAGTGAGACGCTAATTGTGCAAGAATAAGTTTTTCAAATATTTTACTTAAGGCTGGAAGAACCGCGATTGGTCTATAATCAGTGGGGTTTTCGGTATTTCCAGATTTAAAAATTGGAATGGTTTTGCTGTACTTCAATAAATTTGGAAAAATGCCTTTTTCGATACAAGAGTTAAAAATTAAAGCTAGATGAGGCGCTATTAGTGTTATAACAGGTTGAAGTACTTTAATTGATATCCCCCATAAGTCTTCTGTCTTTTTTAAATTGAGTTCCTTAAATATCTTAATAATGCATTGCGGTCCAACATGGCGAAACGTGAGTGGAGGCGGGGCGATGTCAACATGTTCCTTAAGTATAGATTCCGCGGCGCTGGCAGATGCGTTAAGGTCTTTAGTGGTTTGAAATGGGATGTTAGCAAAGAATGATTCGAATTCATTCGCAATTTCCAACTTATCTGTTACGACTTTACCATTTAAGTTTAAAGCTTGAATGCTTTCCTTACCGTTAGCTTTACCAGTTTCTTTATTAATAATACGCCAGACAGTTTTACTTTTATTTTTCGAATTTCTAATTTTATTATTTAAATTAATAGATTTAGCTTTGGTGCAAACTATCTTAAACAATTTAGAATAACTCCTAACATGTTCAAGAAATGAAGGGTCTTGATCAAAAGTTTTCCTATCATATAACTCATATAGGGCATCTCTGCTTTTCCTAATTCCCGGCGTCGCCCAAGTACTAAAATTTGAATTTTTATTACTGCAAACTTTTTTGAATTTAAATATAAGATCGAATTCAATCCGTATCGCGGAAAATAACTCTTGATATAGTGTATTGGGATCATCTGCCTCAAAGCTCAGCAAGGCAAGGCGCATCTGAAGACTATGATAAAATCTTTCCATACGACTTTGGTTCATTGGCCTATAAACTAACGAGTTTTCTTTTTCTTGTTCAACTGTGTACAATAAAACATTTAGACCCTTATGATCTGACCTTAAAGAAGTTAACAATGATTTTTTGAAGTAATTACCGTTCATTGCTATGTTATCTAAACAAGTTGCAGACGTACCCGCTATTCTAGTGGGTTCGTTGAACAAAAACTTAAAATTAAAAGACTGGAATAGGCCTAATAGAGTGGTCCTTTGGGTCGTGTCTGTAAGTAAGTCAACATTGAAATCTCCACAAATGACTACTGTTTTATTTGAACAGCTTACTTTACCCAGTACGTCTTCCATTGCAGTTACAAAATTATCGAAGTTGGAAGAAATGGGAGGACGGTACACACATAGAATTATATAGCGGTCTAGCTCTGCACACGCAACCTCACAGGTGCTTTCAACTGAAAGTTTGACAAAGTCCTTTCGCTCTTTAACTTTATTAATATTCCTAGTTAATATAAGGCAACCACCTCCATTTGAGAGATTCCTGTTAAATACACTTGTTACTTTAAAATCTAGGAGACTAAAGTTCATTTTGTGTGGTTGTAACCATGTTTCTGTCAGACAAAGAATATCACATTTAAAATCTTCTAGGAAAATTTCAATTTCTAAAATTTTGCCAGAGAAGCGATTTATGTTCTGGTGAATTAGACTAAGTGTACAAGGCTGCTTCTCTGTTGTCTGGCTATGGAGTTTAAAGAACTCCTTGTTTGTAAATGTTTGTTAGAATTACTACTAACCGTCGGGTCCTTAACTAAATCTATCGACTTACCCACAATAGTGGTTGGGTCACTTATATTGTACGCTAAAAGACTAGCAAGATGTCTCCTACAACTAGATTTTAGATATATTTTATCTACGTGTATATAAAAGTTCCTAATGAATTTATTTATGTCAAATAATAATATTTTGTCTCTATGACGAAAAGTCAAATTATACATTAAAATATTTAGGCTATGGATTTTATTATTAAGTTCTACGGAGTTATAATTTGAGAACGGAAAGTAACAAATAATAATTTTCCCTGTTCCCATGTCGCAATTTTCTATTTTTAATAATAATGAACTAAAGAAATTTATAATGTCCTTCTTACACGTGTTGGAACTTTCGCCTAGTAAAAGAATCTTAGTAACATTTTTTTCCCAATCATTGACTAAAAGTTTATTTGTAATATAATTAAAATAACGACCAGGAAAGCAATTATTACATACTGCTTGCTTTAAATTGTAGTTAAGTAATTTACCTACACCTAATCCTAATCTATCTGAGTAAACTACGGAACGGGGGGGCGGTGCGGGACCCGCGCGGGCGGCCGGCGTTCCGCTCGCCACCGTCGCTGCCGCCGCGGGGGTGCTGGGCGCTTCATCCGGCGCCGTCGTCGATTCCGCCGCGGCGGAGCCCGGCGCTCCGCCCGCCACTGTCGCTGCCGCCGCGGGGGAGCCCGGCGGCGCTCTGCCAGTCAACGTCGCTGCCGCGGGGGATTCCGGCGCTACGCCCGTAGTTGCCGTCGCCGCGGGGGGCGCCCGAGAGCGCTCCGGCGAGCCTCGCTGCACCCTCGCGGGAGCAGGGGGTTCCCGCCGCCTGGCCGCTGCCGCCGCCCTCCTGCGCGCCCTTCTTGATCGTCGTGTTCTTATAAAGCTTCCTCTTAAATTACTCAATCTTAAAAAATAAAACACATCAAGATCCATTGCGTAGTTTTAAAGATTTAAGCATACATCCCTATGTATGCTTGTGGCTGTGGCTTGGTCGCAATATGTCTGATTATTAAAATGATATACAGACCCCACATTCAGCGTGGCTTAATACCTTCTGCTCGTTCATTATGTCTTGGTACCCACTTAAATTTAAATTAAAAAAAATTCAATGCTTTAATTTTTTCCATGCTAACCTTTTAATAGTTCTTTTTTGTCTGGTATCTTATTAAACTAATAATAGTTTTTTTACTTATTTTCTTCATGCTCATACTCACAACACAATACCCTAGATTTAGAAAGTAAACAGTAGAACTACTGAGAATAAGTAATTCTCACTTGTCCTACAATTTTCGAATAGAACTAGTAGTGGAACTAGTGAGAAATGAAATTCCCACTAGTTCCACTTGTTTTACAGTAGGACTAAAATAGTAGAACTAGTGGAAACAAATCATTTATTTTACATTAAGGGTCCTGGCGGATTAACAGCGTTGCGATGTATGTTACGTGAATTAGGAGTACCTACTTAGTGCGCATATTTCTGTGATAGAAGCTGAGCCGCCCTTTCATCGCACAGTACTTACTGCTTTTCTATGAAAATATTATGTATTATATATTTTTACTTAGGTTTTTATTATGTGAACTGAGTTCTATCTGTGCTGTGTGATGCATACTTTTTTTTATCTATCTACCTAAATATAATTCTGACACAAAAAAACTTAAAGAAAAAAGATAGAAAATCTTTCTGTGACACTGACATATTTTTATTATAAGTTTTCATTTTTTCGTATATCGATATCGATTGAAACTGGATTCAATACAACCCTATTTGACAGTTTAGTTGATACGCCGCTCAAAATCGAACCCATCTTCTGTCCTTTTTGATCACATAGTAAGTTTTGTAAGCGTAACCAGGACAGGGCAAATACACAAAAATAGGTTAACTCTATTGTAGCGTAGCGGCGGTTTCCTTATTCTGAGAAGGAAATCGGAGTTAGATAAACTTACAGATGTTGTCCTCTTTGCGGACGACACCTCTTTAACATTTAAAGTTAAACGAGGTGACTCCCTCAACCTAGATATAAACAAAACATTAGTGGAGATTTCTCAATGGTTTACTTCTAATAATTTACTTTTGAACGCAAAGAAAACTAATTGCATTAAGTTTTCCTTGCCAAATGTGACTGCATAAGATACAGACATACATTTGGACAATAACAAGCTTAATCTGGTAAATCAAACTGTATCCTTGGTATCACTCTAGATTCGAAACTTCAGTGGGGCCCCTATATTATCTCAAATAGGTTCGGTTCGGCTGCGTACGCAATCTGGAAAATCAGAAAATTAACTGATGCCGCGAGACTTGTGTATTTCAGTTACTTTCATAGCTTAATGACCTATGGCTTGCTTCTATGGGGAAGAGCTGCAGATATTAACGTCATTTTTATACTACAAAAACGCGCAATTAGAAACATTTATCAGCTTAAAGCTCGCGAGTCCCTCAGACAAAAATTCAAAGAAATTGATATTTTGACGCTTCCGTCCCAGTACATCTTTGAAATTATTATTGTATAGGTACTCGTAAAAACTTACATATGTTTGATAAAAAATGTGATAAAATTAAAGACCTTAGAACGCGTAGCAAAAACAAACTAAGTATTCCACAGAACAGACTAAAACGGACAAACAAATGCTTTATAGGAAACGAAGTAAGATTTTATAACAAGATCCCAGAAGAGATTTTGATCCTGAATGATAATGAGTTTAAAACTCGTATCAAAAAAGGTTTGATTAAGAAAGCTTATTACAATGTTGATGATTATGAAAACGACAAAGACGCATGGAAGTAGTCTAGCTCTGCACGATATTTTCATTATTTCATGTATGTACTTTAAATCTTATTAATTTATGTTCTTTGTATTGTAAATTAAATTGTAATGTCACATAAGAACAAAAAAAAAAGAGAGAGATAAATTGTAAAGTAGAGTTTGTTACCCCTTTCTTCTCTACGCTGTAAAATCATTGCGAAAGGGAGTAGAATCATTTGACAGAGGAGGGCTCGTTTGGGGGCGTCTCCAGGCGACCATTGTCGTAAGGCAAGGCAAACATTGTTTGCCAGAGCCAATTAGTGGGCACCCTGAACTACCTCGCCTCTATCAGTATAGGATACTTTACGAAATAAGGTATCAATATTAATTATATTAGTCTAATTTACTTTCAATAAGCGATATCTTGTATCCTGTATTGAATAAATCATTTTTTACTTTACTTTTTTTACTAGAAACCGCCACTACGGAGAAAAACCCACAGCCAAATAGCTTAGAACAAAAAAGATTTCCGCTACAACTTCAAGGAAAAATAGTAGTTTGGAGAATCAACGATAGATGTCGCTGAGAAATAATATTTTTTTATCAAACGGTAACCCTTTATTTTATTTTTATTTGCAACACCACCATCTGCACCTAGCACGCAGTGTTGTGGCCTATTGTAAAATCGACTATCGATTGTAAGCACATGTAGCAGAGCTAGAGTTTAGCTGTAGTCTAGCTATACGTCCGGGGAAGTTATATAACTTCTTCGGACACACTGTACTATTTACGCAATAGCACCAGAACCAGATAACCGGCCCAATAAACTTCTCCCTCCGTAGAACATGATACAATAATTTTACAATAGTTACATGATATATTATTATTAATTGTTTATTTATTGATTTGCCTGACCAATTATGAATGTACGAAAATGCATTTGTGTAACACTAAATGTAATGTAACAAAAATAAGTGATTGAAGTGAAGTGGATTTAGGTCAACAGAATTAGGTAGGTAGGTGTCTAGGTAGGTATTCATTTTTTTAATGTTTTAGATTAGAAAAATTTCTCGTTGGATGAAACAAAAAATACATATATAACATGAGCTAGCTTGTTCAAGTTTCAAGCTATAATTCCCTCGGGAATAAACTCTTGAAACCTTGACACTGCGCTCGGATTTTAACTTTTGCGCCCCTAAAATAATACATCGCTTTACTTATGTTATATAAGGAACTATTTTGTTGTTAACCACCGAACTTTTTACAATAATGTGCTTGTATCGCACATTCAAACCTTCTTCTGAATCACTCTATGTATATTTTGCCAAGGCTTGGCATAGTTGTTATTTAAAATTTTCTCTGCATAGTTTAAGCTTTAGGCTTTCTGCATATTCTTCTTTCTTGATTATGTGCTGGGTATGTAACATACCGAACATACTATGTTCAGTTGCTGTCTAGGGCGGCGTAACAGATTTGTCTATGTTCTCGTTCGCACTAGACTATATTACCAAAGAACAAGAGCTATTTTGCAATAAAGAAAAACCGGAAGTGTTACGCCATCCTAGACCGCCACTGTACATACTGTATATTATTTTTACTCTTTATTAATCGATAGTCGATTGATAATTGGCAGCACTACAATATCATGATGACACCTTCCGCCCGGTCGGGCATTTTTTTTCAATTGTTGTTTGTTTTCGTTTGAACAATGCGTTTTTTGGATTTTCTTTTTCGACGACTTGGCTTTTCTTGGACTCCGATATCTTTCCCTTATTCGATTTTACGGTCTGTGGGTCGCTGCTTTGTTTACTGGACTCTGATTTTGCTGGCGATTTGGATCCCGTTTGATATTGAAAACAAACTTGCTCAACGGTATTGCGTACCAGGGTGTTCTAAAACTCGTAAGTACCTACCTACAATAATGTTTTTTTTTTTCTTTTCCATCATTCTACATTTTAGTATCGTTTCCACATAATTCTATTCAAACAGCAATTAATGGCATAAAATAGGTTAGTAATAAGTACGATAGACAGATTCTTTCCTAGCTCATAATTTATCATTGATTCAGTGAGAAGTATTGTAAAGTATATGGGGCGGACGAACCACATCTTCTGAAGCACGGAACTGATGATTGGCAACAAGCCTTAAATATTCTAGCATTTCTCAGGGGATCAAAATCACATCACCGGATTAGGTTGTAATGACAAACATACACTTATTTTACAAACATATTAATGGCTTTAAAAGTACAGTAACCATTAACAATAATAAACAAAAATCTTAATTAAGTATTCATATTCATTTCAGGTTTGGATAATATAGTCTTACACAGTTTGCCGAACCCGGAGAGACAACCAGACAGATTCCGCACATGGTTGAATAGTATTAGTGGTGATATTTTGGCACTGGACAACAAAAAAATATTCAAATACAGAAAATTTTGCCATTCCCACTTTGAATCGCAACTATACCTCAAGCAAACATGAAAACATGGTGTAGGCACACAAATAGAATTTCAAAAGGTAAACGCTATGATTATATAGATGATTTTCAAAAAATTGCATATTATTATTATACCAAAAGAAGAAAATAATAAATATTATTAATTAAATACCTATAGAATTTTCATTTTAAATTAAGTTTGAGTTACATTTTGCTTAATAATTTATTGTAAGATAATAAGCATGCAGACATCTTTTAAGGTTGAGATTAATCTGTAAAGCAAGAAAGTAAAATGTAACCAAGTTTACATTTTACATTCTGTCCGCTTGTGAAATTAATCTCAACCTAAAAAAGATGTCTACATGAATAAAATACCTACATAGGTACCTACCAAGCTAGCTAGGTGCGGTAGGTGCCTATCTATAGGTATATATGTTGTATGATGTGGTTTGGAGAATTACCGCTTGGGGCGCTGACGTCGAAAATGCAGAGTCGCATATCTATTTGTGTATATTCAATATTATCTATGGAAAAACCATAGAATGTCTGTGGGTCCGTGGTCCGCAGTGTTGCCAATGGCTATTTACCAGATTCCCCAAGATCACTGGTCAAATTCCCCAAATTTGGGGAGAAATATATCCTGATTCCCCACTAAATCCCCTCAAAATGAGATAGTGCACTATTTACGAAATAACTTTAAAAATCAACCATTTATTAATGACAAACACTTAAAAATCGCAAGATCACTTAAAAAAAATCATCCGGTATATTATAATCCTCCTCCGGTTTTCTCTTATGTTCAGGCTTAAAAGTAAAAACTAGGTTAAATACATGTAAAAACTGATGAAGTGTAAATTTAACTTACTCAAACAAAAACCAAAAAAAAAATAAAATAAATACCAAAACTTTTCTAATTTACTTAAAAGAACCAATTATTTATGTAGGTAAATTAGGCAAAGACTAGGGATAGCCAACTGACTCGTATCAAAAAAGTTCTGATTAAGAAAGATTATTACAATATTGACTATTATGTAAACGACAAAGACGCATGGAAGTAGTCTAGCTCTGCACTTATGATATTTTTCATTATTTCATGTAATTTCATTTTTATTAATCTGTATAATGTTCATTGTATTGTCACCTAATTGTATTGTAATATAACAAAACAAAAAAATCAAGAGATAAATTGTAAAGTAGAGTTTGTTACCCCTTTCTTCTCAACGCTGTAAAATCATTGCGAAAGGGAGTAGAATCATTTGAAAGAGGAGGGCTCGTTTGGGGGCGTCTCCAGGCGACTATTGTCGTAAGGCAAGGCAAACATTTGTTTACCTGAGCCAATTGGTGGGCATCCTGAACTACCTCGCCTCTCACAGTATAGGATACTTTACCAAATAAGGCATCAATAGCAATTAGATTAGATGTAGTCTAATTGACTTTCAATAAGTGATATCTTGTATCCTATATTGAATAAAGAATTATTTGAATTTAATTTGTAGTAGTTATGGCACAGACTGCGAAGGATTTCAGTGCAATGCTCAATAAATAGAATGAACATGTGATGGACCAAACGAAAATCATGTTGAACGCCCATGATAAACTGACTTCAGTCAAGATCGGATACTTTACGCTCGGTTGTTGTATTGTTGACGAAAACATATACCTGCCTGGGACAAACTGTCCACCTAGGTCGGTCAATCTTCGAAAAATAGGTCGATAATTTGGTCGTCGAGTCAAAATTGGATTGCCGGCTTCTCGTCCAAGTTGACGATGAAAGTCAACAAGCTATGTCTGTTGCCAGAGGCAACTTACCGGACTGTGACATTGTCGCTATCTATGGACCTTATGCAAAGCTCAAAGTCACTCAAAAAAAGTTTTAATACATTTTATAAATTTTCTTATATTAAAAGGAACAAAAACACATTTAATAAGACTCTCAGTGCTAACCTAAGCAAGAAAATAATAAAATAAAAAGTAAGAAAATTTACCGAAAAACCGGTATTTTGACCATCGAAAACCGGTTTTAAAATACGGTAATATTGGTCCGGTATCCCGGTTTTTCGGTACTACCGAAAACCGGTGTCCAAGCCCTAGTTGTGGGGAATCAGGATATTTTTCTCCCCAAATTTGGGGAATTTGACCAGTAATCTTGGGGAATCTGGTAAATAGCCATTGGCAACACTGATAGGTACCTATTTATTTTCTTTCTGTTTTTCATTTCTTTTTTCTGGTGATTTGTGGATTTGCCAATTTTATCAAATCTTGCGGTACATTTGAATCAACAGAAAAAATTGGTCAATTGTTGAATATCACTAACAATGTCAAGTGCCGACAGGATTGATTTCGAGATGGAAGTTGAAGTGGAGAGTGCATCCTCCGGACCGGCTGTAGACGCCCCGAACCCTGTGTCTCCAGCACCTCTCACGCCCGGGGGCGGCAAGAGCGTGGTAGTGACAACTGCTACTTCAGGCTCTGTGACGGTATCGCTTCATCCCCTAGTCATCATGAACGTGTCCGAGCACTGGACTCGCTTAAAGGCTCAGGAAGGGTCTCCACAAACAGGTAATCTACTTCCTAGTCTTTTGGTTATGCCTTTACACATAACTACTGACTGACATGCTGTTATTAATGTATTTTCTAAAACAAACTAGCCTGGCACACTCCTCTGATTAGTTATAAAGCTACAAGTATCTTTTGATGTGAATAAGTACACCAACTCATAGCAAACCCCCTTAAAACAGAAGGTATGGAGAAAAAAGAGGCAGGAACAACATAACCTAACCTTTTAAATGTTACCTTGTGATGACAGATATTTATTTTTATATATCGATACCTTAATCCGCAAACCGGCCAACTCCAAATTTTGAGAAATCTACTTTTTTATGTCAAAAAATAGAAAAAAAAATAACGCATGCTTCAAATTAAGAACAACTCCAATATCATTCACACTTTAAGCTTAAATCGCTGTGCGAAAAACGAATAACTCCAAGCGCTCCTAAAAACGTAAATCTTGACGGCCAACTCCATCTATTCGCCCAATTTGTATAGGAACTTGCGTGTGCGCATCGAGCTCCGTTGTTTTAATAAATAAAATAATTATAAAAATGCCTATTTATTAGATTAAATAAGCTTTTTGTATTATTTGTTTATACCTTTTTTTAACCTAAAATAAAAAAAATCTTAACATTATTTTTTTTCAATTAATCTTAGTTAAAGACCTCAGCTAGTGATAATGGCATTGTCCAAATCCTACCAGTTCTTTCTGTTTGAAGCTTTTCCTACCCACAAATTTCATTCCTGATGTCTTGACTACTTTGTTTGCCCACTATTCATCAGGTTTGCATATATTTTGATTTCCTTGTCCAGCACTGATATTGAGTGTTAGCTGTTGTGGAAACCCATTTCTATTTGAGCTTTATTGTATCTTATTAGGCATCGATAACATTGTTTTTTCTGACTATACGTATTTACCTAAGGCTTAGGTGTTTCTGAGACTTTTACAATATAATCAGCCAGACGTAAGCAACTCATGATCCTGCCATCAATGTTGATGTTTTATGCAATACGTTGATACCCTTTTACGACCAGTCCAAGTCCTTTTGGATGTATGCAATACCGCAAAGAAGCTTGTTGGACATAGTGGGTAAGCTTGGCGCTTACTTTTACATATTTTAATGATTGCTCCTTGTTGATTCAGCATGATCCTGCTCACGATCTGCTTCATAAAGTCGATGAGGATTCTGACATAAGTTAGTGGGGCATAATAGTCTCGAGGAGCTTCGCAAATGATTCGTGAGTTAAAGAGTCAAAAGCTTTCGTATAGTCGACTCAGGCAAGTATAGGTTTTGGAAATCTACACTACAAGACTTGATCTAAGATATAAACATGGATGCATGAGGCAATAGATATTGAAGGCAGGCTTCAAACTGATAGCCCCATAGTTTTTACTTCTAACTGGTCTACCTTTTTGTACATCAATATTATGTAAGATTATGACTATTTTTCAGGACATTATATTCCATTAGAACTAGGTTGAATAACCGAGCCTACGGTGTTGTCAAGAACCGTTTACCAACATTAATTGCTAAGCAAGATTGTTTCCGTCTTCAGTTTTTAAAGATTGGGTACATTTCTTTAAGTTATTATTATGTTTTAATATTTTTATTGTTGCTCAATCTTACCAATCTGTGGTCGCAAGGGATTGTTCTATATTGTTTATAGACTTCTTGTCAGGCTTTTTTCAAGTATTCTTCTTCTAGATCTCTTCATAAAGGATGTTCATAATATAGGCATTTAACATCATGTTAATACATAAAACTATATGCATGTAATTTTTTTTAAATTAATATTATGTTTTTTTTAGAATAAAGTCCTATGCCAAGAGCACGATATTTCATTGATTCTATCGTATAAAATCGAATAACTCCCAATTAAAGTTCCATTCGAGCTAAATAAAATTGAACAACTCCAAAAATGGCCATAACTACGTAGAAAACATATTTTTTTAAATAAATTATAAAAATAATCGTAGATTTTTTTATTTGGCACCAACGGGATCTTCAAAATTTTTTTCTTTAGTAAAATGTAATTTTGAGAATGTTTTTAGTGTCTCCTGTAAAAATGACTGTCATGGAGTTGGCCGGTTTGCGGATTAAGGTATCGATATGAATCATGCACACCATGCACAGTATTTTACCATATTACATATTACTTATCTATTCTTTAGCTGCAAGGTAACATTCCAATAAATATGTGTCTTTGTGAATACAGTGATTGGAGCTATAATTGGAAAACAAAAAGGCCGTAATATTGAAGTGATGAACTCATTTGAACTTGTCTTCAGCATCATAGATGGAGATATCATCATAGATAGAGATTATTATGACCAAAAAGAAGAACAGTGTGAGTACCATCAAAGTGTCTCATTTGTCTATGAATTATAGAGACAAATCCTTTGTTAAAAAAAAGTTATATATAAAGGTATACTGCCATCCTAACGAAGAACACAGTAATCGCCAAATTGTGGTTTTGAGAAAATCGCGAAAAACTTTTAGTTGAAAATCTATGATAGATATGGTGTGTGAATACTAAAACTGCTATGCCTAAAAAATCTTAAATAAATCAATAGATATAAAACTTATTTATTGAAATTTTTTAATTAATTAAATATTATAATAAAGTCGCTTACTGTGTTCTTTCTTAGCAGTTCAATATAATTTAAATTGAAGATCCTAAGAAAAAGTGCAGTACTTGCAACAATTACTGTGTTTTTTCTTAGTATTTTCTGATTACTGTGTTTTTACGTAGTAATTTAGGTTTTCTCATCAGATACAGAGGGTTAGCAGTAATTTACTTATAAAAATCACATAAAAAATGCATAAATTTTGAAAATAAAAAAAATATTTTATTTATTTTTATTTACTTAACACTAGAAAAAAGTGTGTATAGAAAAATTAGAAAATAGTAGGAAGTTTTTTTTTTTATTAAATTGTAATTCTGCTGCATAAACATACCATGCATTCGGGAATGATTACATTTTTCTAAATTTCTTTCAAACAAGAAATATGATAGGTATATATTAAATTATCATTCTACAAAATTTACTTAAAACAATACTCAGTAATGATCCAGACCGTCCCTTGAAATTGTCATATAGTATTTTTTTTTTTTAACTGAAATAAGTTGGGTATCCACCATCGAGCAGATACTTTTTGAAAGGTAATTCCTTCTCTGTAATATTTTGTACCTACCCCTAATTAATATTCTTAGTGTTATTATTTATTTATGGCCAATCTCCGGTCTCCTACAATTAGCTCATTTCCTACGAAAACGTCTTTGGTATACCGTCTTTAATGCTGCTGTTCAGATACCCACTTTTCACACATTTCTGCGAAGGTGCAGATTCCCTTATTGTAATTATTATCTACTTACTACAATGAATCGTGGTTCGTTTATCTCGCTAAAACTCGAGAACGGCCGGACGATTAAGCTGATTTTGGTTTTTAAATATTCGTAGTAGTCCAGGGAAGTTTTAAAGGGGCAGAAAATATGGAATAATAAGTAGGGGAAGTTATCAAAAACAACTGTTAAATTTTGCCATATACTTAAAATACGATACGAAGTTCGCCGGGACAGCTACTATATTCATAAATTTATATTTGGAAAAGGAAATTTCATAACTACACGTCCTCGAGATTGTGGATAGTTCAAAATGGGCAATAGCACCGTCGTAAAAAGTTGCGAAGAAATATATTCAATCTTCAAAATTAGTAGGTTTTTTTTTTTTTTTCAAATCATGATTAACTTGGTTTTTACCTAATCCATACATTATAAGGAATTCACACGCTATAAAATAAAAAATACTATTAATAAGGCACAGTTGAAAAACAAACATATATTTTGTGTATCATGATTTCCCGTAGCGCGTTAAGTCGAATACTGTGTTTTTACCTAGCAAAATGAAACATTACTAAATTTTTAAGAAGCAAATACTATTACTGCGTTTTTACGTAGGATTCCATAAGTTTTCGTGATATTACTGTAAATTTTCTTACGTTTTTTCAGGTTTCAGGTAGGTCTACCACTGTGACCTTTTTTATACATATAAAACTGCATATAAATAACTCATTTCGCGAAACAAAGTAAAAACACAGGTAATAGCTATTACTGCGTTTTTCGTTACGAGGGCAGTAAATTTAAATTTGATTTTCTCAGTCCAGCAGGTATTCTCAGAGATGGACTTTCTGGGCTGGTACACAACAGGAGAGGCTCCAACTGAACGCGACATCCTCGTCCACCGGCAGATCTGTGATATTAATGAGTGCCCTGTCATGCTGATGCTGAATCCTGCTGGACAGAATGGTGATGTGAGTAATTGACACATTTTTTTTAAACTAAATACATAAATTGTTGAATAATAAGCTTGATCACTTGTTAACATGACTTATATCCACCACTTGGCTTTTATTCAGTTTTGCAAACAACTGAATTTTTTTGTTTTGATTATTATTTTTATTTACTTCAGTATTACTTCAGTGGAATATTTTGCCAATGTCAAGTCCACAAATTAGCTTAAAAGGGTGGGCTTAAAGCCCGGCAACGTTGTACGGTTATGATAAGTATAAACCTCACCACGCACATAAACTTTGCATAATTTAAATGCGTTTGAGGGTAGGTAATCGTTCTTCGGGTTAATGGATTATTGTTTTAAAGCCCGCTAACAAAACACGTGGTTTCGGAACCAAAACAATGATCCTTTGTTTTGATTAGCAGCACCTGTTATTGTTATTATCAATAAGTATTATTTAAATTCCAGCAACTGCCAGTAGTTCTGTATGAGTCAGTGATTGATGTAGTGAATGGTCGCGCCACAATGCTGCTTGCTCCGCTCACATACACGCTGGCTGCAGAGGAAGCTGAGAGGATTGGTGTAGACCATGTAGCCAGAGTCTCTTCTGGTGAAGGGGCACTCATTAGCTTAGGTAATTTTTTTTAAATCTACCACTGTGTTAATAACCTCTAAGGATTCCATAGGGAACTAGCGCTTTGCCAACGGTTCCACCTTTTTTTTTTTATTTGTATCGAGGGCAAATGCCTATTGCATTTCCCGACGCTCGGGGGAGCGTCGGGTGTATGTGGCGCTCGCACCCACTAAAACCCCCCGGCGGCCGTCTTGGCGCTTTTGGGAAGAACCCCGGGAACCACACATTAGCGTCCGAAGTCTTCCCACGCTCAGCTACTATCAGCTTCGTGCTCGGGGAGGGCATATTGTTCCCTCCCCGGCTCGCCTTTGGAGCTGCGGCGGCACAGTGCCACAAGCTGTGCCGCCGCCCATCTCGGGGCCGTTTGATGAGTGTGTCGGGCTCCCGCCCTTCACACCCACGACCCTAAAGACCCTAAAGACCCCTTTTAGTCGCCTCTTACGACAGGCAGGGCATACCGTAGACCTATTCTTACGCCCGGACCTACAGGGCTTTGCCAACGGTTCAACCTGCCACTGACTTACACCTGAACAATACAATAAGTAAACCTTCCTCTAGAATAACTATATAAAAAAACATATCATACAAACATAGAGATAGACAGAAGGACAGGAGGCAACTTTGTTTTATACTATGTAGGTAGTGATTTACCAACATATATACACAAATAACAACAATGTATATGTATTGGATGGTTCCAAAGTGGCGTCTTCAGTTTCGGACTAATGTCTTCAGAATAAAAAATAAAGTTTTCCCCCAGTGGCGGAGCACCTAACAGCGCAGCGGTCAGCTATAAAGATGCTGGTGTCGCGCGTGCGCTGCGTGCTGGCCACGGTGCGCGCCATGCGCGACGGCGCGCTGCCGCCGCGGCCCGCGCTGCTGCGCGAGGCGCGCGCGCTCTCCAACCGCCTGCCGCTGCTCACCTCCATCCAGTTCCGGACACACTTCTATAATGTAAGAGTCCGTACGCACGACCGATTTAAGTTGGCAGATAGTTTGATTTTTCAGAGGATTAGGTAGGTATAGAGTTATATGGCAGCGCTCTATACTAATTGTCTGACCGATCAAACTTTCGGCCAATTAAAGTCGCTAGTGCGCACGCTTGTTTTACTACGTCTGTTTGCCCGTCTGTCGCCGTCATTTTACTTAGATACCAGTCGACCCGGCGATGTTTATACCGCGTAGCCTATTACTGTGTTGTGCATGTTTAGTATCTATAAACATTCCTTAATAGCTATTAACCTCAAAATCAGATAGTTTAAAATATATTCTTAAGTATACATAAGTACAGTCAGACGAGACTTTGTTTTATACTATGTATTGATTAATTACTATTGAAGTACAGTCTCTATTTTTATTTTGCACACGTCCCTGCTGGACAAACATAACTATCCCGACATTTCCATTACCTAATAATATCATGAAATAACAGCGTGCGTTGCGATTTACGAGGCCAATTAGTCTTGAGAATAAAGCCAGTCAATATTTAGAAACATCTTTTTACAAAATATGTATTTTACTTGTTTTATTGTTTGTAGTATTTTTTTTTAATCTTGTCTCCATTTGTGAACAGCAATGCAACGACGTGGCCCTAATGACCTGCCTGGGCACGATCACGAAGGGCTGCAACGCCATCAACCAGCTCGTCAACAGGTTCAACGTGCTCTACGACCGGCAGGGCATGGGCCGCAGGATGCGGGGACTCTTCTTTTAGGGAGACAACTAGTATTGTAACTAGGTTAACTAATTCAAGTGACGAGCGGCTACTGTAAGTACACATGTTTATTTATAGGCAGCATATATGAGTAGAGACGTAAGCGAGTCTACCCGCATCCCGTGAATTACCCGTTTTAAATCACTGGCTTGTCTGTCATACTAGTGTTGCTCTAGCTTGAGCTCTAGTGAGCTTGATCGACCAATCAGAGCGTATTGTTGTGTACTTTGTCTATCCGCTTCCGCCATAAGTCCGCGCCGCGTCTCTCCCGAATAAACTCTGGCTTACGTCATTATAAATGGAATGGCTGTACAACGCGCACTGACAAACTGTTAATTGTAATGTTTTAAATCTGCAACAAAGCGAATGTTTTTTCATATGTAAGTGTTGTACGTTCGTTGTGTTCTTGCAAGATGAATATTTATATTATCTTAGAAACTGTTAAGTTACAATTTTCAGTCAAATATATCTTGTGTATAATTGTTTTGTACTTAGTTATTATATTAATTTAAAATCGACTTAAAGTGGAGTGTCCCACATCAATGCGAAAAACAAAAATAAATAAAACAGGTTTGTTCGGCATTTAACATAAGTTTTATTCCGTATGTCTCGGATGAGTATTTTTTGGTATTACATAAGTAAATGGATAAATAACAACATTTCATAACATTAGCAAATTATTTGGGCACGTCGAGATTAGTGTCTTGGAAGACCTCGTCAGTAAGTAACAACTTTTCTTACTGCTTTAGGGCAATACCTACCTACTCTTAGAATCTACACGAATGTTCGCCCTAAATGCCTACAATAATTATTTGGACTATTTAAGCTTCAGGATAAAAACGCCTCAAACATCTAATTTACATTGAAAATAATATACTAATCATTCTATAATTTTATTTACAATCCAGTATAGCAATCACTTTCTAGTAAAGGAATATGTTTGATCAATATATATATACTTATTTTTGGAAATTTTTATTTTTATTTAATATCATAAACCTAATATTTAATAGTCATGCTTATCAAAGTGATACTTAAATTAAAAATACTATCAAGTACGAGAATTCATTTTGACAATAAGTCTGTTAATACACAATTAATATAAATCTTACACATGTATTTAATGCCACATCAACTTGTACTTTAAATTTATTACTGCGTATAAAAATATTATATATAATAATTATTGCTTTGACATTGGTACCTTCTAAACTACAATATTTATTAACTTCTATTCAGATAATAAACACTGAACAAAGGTTATTGTAAAAATGTGAGTAATCATTAAATTTATAAATGCAAAATTACATTAGTGCACGTTTTTGTATGTAGATAGTAAATTGTTACGTATTGATTCATTGCGTTTATAAACAAAGAGGACTAAAATCTCTTACTTGAAAGCTTCAGCTGCGTTGTTTTTGAGCCAGTTTCGGACGATATGGTTTTTGCTTTTTTGTTCCTGCGTAACATTAACGTGTTGCATTGTCGAGTGACCCAGCTAAATGTCATCAGGTATTTTCTCGATGCCAATGAGCTCGTCGAAGAGGGAGTGCGAGTGCGGGATCACGTGCGGCTCCGTCAGCGTCTGCCGCGAGAACCGGAGCACGGCGCGCGCCAGCTGCCCCACCGTCCACTTGCGGTCCACGAGCACTCTCACCAATGTGTCCAGCTGTCGGGTCAAAAGTATGCTTGTATGTTGAAAAGTGTTCAAGGGATTATCTAGAAAATATTTATAATTGTCAATGTCAAAATGATTCATAGTAGTTGTGCCCAATCAGGGACAACATAGCCCCACGTTGGGCGCCAAAATATTTTTAAAAATTTAAAACAATTCTAGATAATTATACCTTAAAAAGCTGCTCGTTTCCAAAGGTATAGTAGATGAGCGCGGGGGCTCCGGCCACGCTGGCTGCCAGCCACTGGATGATCAGCTTAAGCTGAGGGTGCCCTTTGAGTCGATGTCCACATCCCCAGTTGCCCGTGGCGACTGGGCGCGTTTCTCCTCCCGAGACGATTTTGTGAGCTAGTTGGCTTAGCTGTGATTACATAAAGTTAAAAAATGTATTCGTTTTATTGTAAGGCCTTGGTTTAAGGGTAAATTTATTGGATTTGGGTAGTTTAAATATTTTGTAAGGACTAAGACAAATTAGTGTAAGTTTTATATCGGAAAGTATTACTAGCTATTAGCCTAGCATTTAGCATCTGTACAAATAGGCGTAAAACAAGGTTGAATGCTAAATAAACACCCCTGGAGTAGGATTTGACAGAGGGCAAAAGTAAAGTGTTTTACATTGAGCGGATACTGTTAGTATACATTAGCAACATAGAGCAACACTTCTGACCTTCGGTTTTCTTAGTTTAAAAGTGACGGGCTCGCATTCGATAGACTCTTCTATAGTCTCGACTATCATGTTAATGACCCAGTTTAGTTTTTTCTTTCTAATGTTTGGGTTGGACACTTGCGTGCAACCTGTGTCGGTGCTACTGAATGACCGCTCTAAACTTCTTTGACCATCCCCTTTCGTTTGACTTCCTAATATCTCTTCCGGTATCGATTCTTTGACTTTTCGTTTCTGACAAAACAAACAAAAATGTAGTTTCGATTGCAACAATAAGAGATACGATCTTTACCGAACTTTTTTAATTTTTAGTAACAACAATTTCTACAAAACAAAAGGTGACATCGCAAAACTATTTCAAGGCGGGATGACTGAAAGCATATCGGTAGGCTCAAACCAGGCTGAATTGCATAGTAGTTATAAACTCATTTATATTTACAGATCCTAAAGCAACGCCCAATCGCTATGACTCCGTTTAACATTCATTTGATCTTGTTTGATAGTGATGGAAATAAACTGGGTGTTTCTGACAAGGCGGTAATAAATTAAAGGAGCGTTTCAGCTAATAAGTATACCTAACAACTTTCCCCAAGTGAAATTGGTCGAAATTCTAAATTGGTAAAAAAAAATCAGCAGTTCCATACATTTGTTTGATCAGCTGACGGGGTCAAAGTCCGAGACAACAGATTTTTGTTTTGAGATTTCGATCTTTGTTGCTTAGGGTAAGTTGTTGGGTTTGCTGTGCCGATCGAACCGCCTTGTAAGAAACACCGTGTATGAAAAAATAAGAGCAATGCAAAATATAAAAGAGGTAACTCACTAGATGAGCAGCCAGCCTGTGTCGATGCCGCGCCAGCTCCAGCGAGAGGGAGCGCGCGGCGAGCGCGAGGCGGCGCGGCGAGGGCCGCTCGCGCTCCTTGGGGTACAGGTCGGCCGCGTCCGCCGTGTGGCCCGCGCCCCCCGCCACGCCGCCCGCGCACGACTCGCTCAGTGTCCTCTTTAGAAGGGAACCAGCAAATCTAAATCGAAAAATCACTGCATAGTATATAACTCAAATATAAAAATTTAAAAACCCCCGACCCAGTCAGACCCCTCATCAACTTAACTAGAACTAGAGCTAATCATCTTAAAAAGAGCATGGTTACCTTAACATATACTTTCAATATTATTGAAGTAACACCGTACCAAATTTCAACTCAATCGGACATAAGGAAGCTAGTTAGATCCTCTCATCCATTATTCAAGAGCTGATCATCTTCAAACGGAAGATCAGGTCATGGTTACCTTAACATATGCTTACAATATCATTGACGTAACTCTGTACGAAATTTAAACTCAATAGGACATATGGAAGCTACTTAGATCCTCTAATCCATTATTCAAGAGCTGATCATCTTCAAACGGAAGATCAGGTCATGGTTAACTAAACAAATACTTTCTATATCATAGATGTAACATGGTACCAAATTTGAACTCGATCGAACATAAGGCAGCTAGTTTTATCCTCTTATCCATTATTCAAGAGCTGATCATCTTCAAACGGAAGATCAGGTCATGGTTACCTTAACAAATACTTTCTATATCATAGATGTAACATGTTACCAAATTTCAAATCGATCGGACATAAGGAAGCTAGTTAGATCCTCTCATCCATTATTCAAGAGCTGATCATCTTCAAACGGAAGATCAGGTCATGGTTAAAATAACAAATACTTTCTATATCATAGATGTAACATGGTACCAAATTTCAGATCGATCGGACATTAGGAAGCTAGTTAGATCCTCTCATCCATTACTCAAGAGCTGATCATCTTCAAACGGAAGATCAGGTCATGGATACCTTAACCTTACCTTCAAATGGAAGATCAGGTCATGACCTGATCTTCCATTCAGAAAGTATTTGTTAAGGTAACCATGGTTACCTTAACAAATACTTTCTATATCATAGATGTAACATGTTACCAAATTTCAAATCGATCGGACATAAGGAAGCTAGTTAGATCCTCTCATCCATTATTCAAGAGCTGATCATCTTCAAACGGAAGATCAGGTCATGGTTACCTTAACAAATACTTTCTATATCATAGATGTAACATGGTACCAAATTTCAAATCGATCGGACATAAGAAAGCTAGTTAGATCCTCTCATCCATTATTCAAGAGCTGATCATCTTCAAACGGAAGATCAGGTCATGGTTACCTTAACAAATACTTTCTATATCATAGATGTAACATGTTACCAAATTTCAAATCGATCGGACATAAGGAAGCTAGTGTAAGAAATATAAAAATAATAGTAAGAAAAAATAGTTTCCGGTAAAATATAAAAGTAATGAAGCATTTTATGAATACTGTTCTGAGTTTGACTAAAGATGGCTGTTTCATTACTTCATTAAAAGTGCTTTATTTTAATACAATAATGTTAAAATACTTATTAATGAAACGCATATTATAAATAAAAGACTTAAGAAATATGATATATAATTAAAATAAGAAAGTTATTAAATATGATGAATAATGTTTATTATTTAAAAGAAGGACTTGTAAATGTAAGAAGTGACAGGATGTAAAAGATGAGAGCGGATTTAGAGGTTAGAATGATGACGTTTGGAAAAAAGGGTTACTGTGAAAATAAAAAGAGGAAAATATTGGAATTGTAACAATAAATGTGGAACATGAACTATAAATGACTGTGGTTTACTTTTGGGATACTGGATTACCTTAATATCAGAAGTGCAACAAACCCAAGTCCACTAAGTATACCAATTCGGCGGGTGATGTGGAAATGAAATTATAGTCACACAGGTATAAATGGAAGGCAGCTGGGCTGGATACCATTACCACAACCAGCCAGCACAGCGGATAACAAAACGACAGGTTATACAGAATGCTGGTTTGGTTATGTGAAATGCTCTTGCTTTTGCTAGACACCATGATGATGACCGCTGTTTTATACCACTATGTATGTACCTACTCAGTCTTATAATCAAGACCAGGAGCACCAGTATAGCAAAAATGGATATTGATTGCATAGAAACGATGGCTGTGGACGAGAGAGGCCGAAAATGCCTTCTTGCTGGCGTCAACTCTCGCCTCCAAAAAAAAAAAAAAACGGTGAGCACACATATACCAAGTTATGTTTTTAAACTATTATACTTTCCCTAACCAATTTCAATATTTGTTTTCGGTTAACGAACGCGTCGCCGTCGCCGTCGCTGCTGCCGGCCAGAGCTGCAGTATCAGAGCGTTCTGGCGAGGTGTGGGGTAGCTCGTCTTTGCAGTGGGAGCGCAGGCGCCTTGAGACCGGCAACTTCTGGCGTGCGTGCGTCAGCACGTCCCTCTTGCTATTTATTCAGCTTTGGTAAGGTGTCTGTAGCACATTCTGATGCTGCCCTCCAATGTGACCCTGGCTCGGTGCCAGAACACAAACTCACAATCACAGGTTATGTACATCAAGTAAATAAGTATTAATACATGTCTAATGAGCATGCAGCTCACTAACTAGGCATCATGTTAGAGAAAACAAACCACAGGAATACTAAATTAATATCAACGGATTTCTATAAGTTCTCAAGGTAATAGATGTCATAGAAACATTGAGTATACAGTAAAATAATAATAAAAATAAGTGTAATGGACAGGGACGGCCTTAAAACTTAATGAATAAATACTTTATGGTATTGACATTTACAAGTTTTATAACAGTAAGGTACCTACCAAAAGACTATCATAATGCTGAAAAGAGATTTCTTCCAGGCAGGCAACTTGTTTAATAAAATATGTTTTGTCTTTGAAGAGAATTGTGTTATTGCCATTGAATGAACCATTTGGCAAGATTTTGAATGTTTCTTGAAGTGATTTGTGACTAATTACATGAGTAAACATGTTTGTTTGGTAATAATAATGGAAATTTAAATGCTTGAATGCAAAAAAAAAAAAAAAAAAATATTGACTAAACTAACTTAAAAAAAAAAAAAAAAAAAGAAGAGGTTCTCAATTTGGCCGGTATGTATGAATGTTTGTCCGCGATTTAGCTGAAACCGATTACATGTGGTTGTGTCCGCTTATGGAATTATTGAACATGTGTAATATTAAAGGAAAAGAACAGCGGATGTCCAAAATCATGGAATTCAGGAATGGATAAATTAACAAGTTAATTCTCAGGTAGATTTTGTGAACCAGAAGATTTTATTTTATTTATTCTTAAAAGATTTAAGCGACAAACTTAGGATTTGAATAAGTTCACAGGGATATTTAAGTGAAGATTGTTGAAACTTTCAAGCTTTAACTTGAATGGTAAACAAAAGGGACACTTAGTAGCAAATACTGAAAACCTACAAATAAATTTAGTGTTTTTGTAATCTTTGGAGACACAAATCAACAGAATGTTTTATAAATAGTTTGTTTTTTTTGTAATATTTTAAATTGGTATAAATAAAATGTTACTCAAACTGAGAAAACTTAACTTATATATATTAAATATTAAAATTAAATATTAAAATTATATATATATATAATTTTAATAATATTTAATAATAATGTGTTTGTTCTAATAAAGGAAAAGATACCTAATAAAAATCATGTCAACTCAAACTAAACCTTATGAAGGTTAGGAAAAATCATAAACGGATCCTTAAAACTGAATAGATATAGACGGCTCTACCACAAAAAGAAGTAAACCGGGTCTAAATCACTAGACTAGGTTTAAATCACTAGTTCGTCATACAAATTGGCGATTTTAGACCGGTCTAACTTTTTTGTAGTAAGGGGGAACAAATTATGATATTTCTGAAAATGAAATGAAAAAAAAATAAAAATTTATTTATTGGCATGCTTTCTTAACCTAGAATATAAAAAAAAACATAGTTTAAATAAAAGCATGCATTAGCCTTAGTAAAAAAAAATGAATAACATAAAATTTGCTTAGTAAGGGCCACTCACTAGGCTAGGCCTGTATCGAGAGCCCTATTTCTGTAAAATAATTTATGATTTTAAGCCCTGTTACAGTAAACATTAAAATATATTGAAATTAGAATCTTACTGTTGGCGACATGAAAACGACATGACACGATAGTTCCTATTAGGCTGTTTAGTAAAGAAATTTATTATTTTAACTTTTGTTAGGTACTAACTAACTGTTTTGTTATGATAACTTATTAAGTTTTATAATTTTTAATTTGAATTTTATAATTTGAGCCGACCCAGGCAAAGTTATACTTACACGCATAGCGGATAGTGTGCGGTTGCATAGGAGGCGTGGCCTCATTTATTCAAAGTTGTAATTGTTTCTTGTTTCTTTAAAAACACTTAATTTTATGTAAGCTCATGTATAGCTTTATTTATTACATACATACTTAGCCAGAATCCTGTATGAATCATGTAATTAAGTACTGATAAATAATTAAAATCACATTTGTTTGCCTCCCCTCCCGTAGCGCTCTGCGCGGTGGCCTTGAAAATAGTTTAGATTGACGCCTAATTTAGCCGCAAAAATCACAATAATTTCTGTTTGAACTTTCACGCACCAAAGTCTGTAACTTTTAAAATACAATAGATATGATTATGTAAACTTTATGTACAAGCGTCCTTTTGTTAATTTTACATTTTAGGCTAAGTACTATGTAATTAGCATAAGGTTTTATATAAAAATAAAGGAAAAAACCCACTGGGCCATAGAACAACTCTCCAGCGAGGCGCCACTGAGCAATGCTAAAAAACTTAGTGCTCTCTATGCGGCAACGCGCCGAGGTACTTAAGAAAATCGTTTTTCTTTGGAAAAGGTTCAAGCCGGCACTTTCCAAGGAACAACGAAGAGGAACAAGCCCAGTGGAAACTATCAAGGAAATACAAGCGGTGTTTCATTTGGGGAGGAAGAGGAAGACCGGCACACGGTATTGCATAAGAAAGAAGTCAGGGTTGCTAGGAGCCAAGTGGGGATAAGAAGCTTAGGAGCACAAGAGCGTCGTGAAGCCAGGAGACTGTCGCTGCAGGACTGCGTGGACTGCGAAGCCAGACAGCCATCGCTACAGGGTGGTGTCTCCGCTGCGGCCGACGTGTTCCAAGTCATCTTCGAAGTGCTCTCAAGCGCCATCCCTTTCACAGGGGGCGCTGCTAGCATTTCGACCGCCACGCGCTATACAGAATCGCATTCTGGTCCGCCAGAGGGCGGTACTGTATAGGGCTGGTGGCCTGAAGGGTTCCTAGACCTTGCACTGTTGGGGATCGGTCGTGCCGTCCGCGAAGATCCGTAACAGTTCAATGGTCCTTCGAGCCGGATCTTCTCTTTAATTAATCTTTTCAGATCAACCTCTCGTTGGGAAAGGTGGACAAGAGTGTCGCAGTCAGGGACTGTCGCTGCAGGACTGCGGGACTGCGAGGCCAGACAGCCGTCAGAGGGCAGCCAAGTTGCCACCAGGGCGGTGTCTCCGACTGCAACCGACGTCCACAGCCGGCTTGAACCACTCCACATCAGGGCACCTGCATACTAGCGAGCGCCTAGCGGTGTTAAATGCTCGCTAGGGCTATTGGTCTTTAGGTAAGGGACCAAAGCGTAACGCTTGTCGAAGCGGTTCACCGATTGGTCCGTGGTGACGATAACGTATCATTTTACGAATACGTATCGAAGTGAGGACCCAAGGCTTGCCGGTAAGGGCGTAACTGGTGGGGGCCAGACTGCAGGCCATCTTAAACGGAGCGGTGATTCCAGACCGCTCTTGTGAGACCCATCAGAAGCGTATCCCACTGCTGGACCTTGTCCCAAACTATACCCGCACGATCCTAGTCGTAACAGGCGAACGGCGGTGTAACAACCGTCACCCTGTGCGGCCCCTAGGGACGTTAGGGACATTAGGATTGTAAAGCGTTAGGGATATAGGGACAGTTAGGAGCCAACCGGCTGAAGAAGATGTCAGACGATCGGATGAAAACCAGAAGAATGAATCGCGAAGTAACAACCGGTGACCCATCGAAGATTCCATCACAGGGTAGCGATCAAGACAGAGGTGCAGGGGAGTCGTCCGGAACTGCGGGGTCGGGCGAATCTAGCAGCGCTGCAGCCACGGGGACGGTCGTTAGCGAATCGACGGGTTCCACGGTGGGCGTTTCCACCGACGTTTTGGTTGGCGAACTACAGAAGAGGGTCTTCGGGTTACCTATGGCTAGCGAGACATCAATACTGAGTTCACAATCCGTACGAACTGTGAAGAGCAGAAAGCAAGGCTCTGTTACGTCAAAAAGCAGCAAGCAAAGACGCATAGCGGAGGCTAAGCTGGCACTAGAGAGATGCGCAGCGGAACGCGCTAAAGCAAAGTTGCAATTAGCTGAAGCGGAAGCACGCGTAGCACAAGCAACATTAGAAGCGGCTAACGAAGATAGCGGCTCTGACTCTGAAGATGAACATGAGAGGCCTAATCCACAGTCACACGTTGAAGAATGGGTAAATAGCTCTGCGAATGTGGCAACCAGACAAAATTTACCGCAACCTCTTCCCACTGAACCACCGATGACAAGAGAGGCTAGTAGTTTAGTGGAGGCGCTAGCCAGCGCCCTTCGTGGACTTTCATCTAGACAAGACATAACGGGGGAACCGAACAGTACCCAGAGACCTCCGAGATACTTAAGCGAGCTACAATCTTTCGAGGGTAACCCATCGGAATGGATACCATTTAAAGCCACGTTTATCGACTCGCAAAACTACTTTACACCGATACAGAACGTAGCAAGATTACGCAAAGCACTCAGCGGTCGTGCTAGAGAAGCAGTAAAAGCTATGCTATATACAAACGTGACTCCAGAAGCTATTATGCAAGCCTTAGAGAGCCGATTTGGCAGGCCGATTAGCATAATCAAGACTGAGATTTCTACACTCGAGCGACTGCCTAATATGTCGGATGATGGTAGGAACCTACCTATAATAGCCAGCGCAGTGGCCAATTGCGTAAGCGCAATCAAGCAACTACGTCAAGATTCATACTTACATTCACATGAAATAGCGGAGCGAATCATCGGAAAAATGTGTCTTCATATTAAATTCAAGTGGTACGACTATCGTAGAGTGAGCGACAACGAACCTATCCTCTACGCGCTATCACAGTTTCTCACCCGAATGGCTGACACAATACAAGCCAACGACACTGCCATGAAGTTCGATCGCCAGCGAGAGCGAGAAAAGGACAGCGATGTCAATAGACGGATGCGAAACAAAAAGAACGTTTTTCACACTATACCCGAAACCTACATAGACTCAGACTCCGACGATGGGAATGAATCGGACGATTATGAATACGCCGAAATGGTCGCTAATGCGGTTCACGGAACTTTGACATGTCCATGCTGTAAGAAAACCGATCACATATTGTCTCGATGCAAAGAATACCTAAAACTATCGGTCCCCGACAGATGGGCCTTAGTAAAACGAGATAAGATCTGTTTTAGATGTTTAAAAGGGAATCATCGCAGCTTTAATTGCAAGGCCAAACCCTGCGGGGTAAGCGGGTGTGAGGCGGGGCACCATAGATCACTTCATCCCCCCCCCAAGCAAAATGAACCTCGACAGCGAACTGAGACTACTCTTAATTCATCTGAGCCAGAACCAGTGGCGATCGAGATTGAACAAGCATTAACAACAGTGAACACATTACGAACATCTAAAGCATTTTTGAAAATAATCCCTGTTCACGTGCGAGGACCCACAGCTACCGTACAAGCGTACGCCTTGCTTGACGACGGCAGCACAATCACACTCATAGATCAGTCAGTAACCGACGAAGCGGGCGCAATCGGCCCAACCGAAATCCTACGCATAGAAGGTATAGGCGGGCCGCAAGAACAAAACTCCGCGAGTATCGACGTAGAAATAAAGGGAGTATACCAAGACGAGTATACGCGCATAAAAGCCAGAACACTTGAGCGCCTCAAGATATCCTCCCAGTCTATAACAGATGAAGATATAGAAGGATGCACCCACCTACAAGATATCTCAAATCAACTTCTATACGAGAGGCAACGACCACTCATACTTATCGGTCAAGACAACTGGCAACTACTAGTAGCCCGAGAGATAAAAGAGGGTTTACCGCATCAACCAGCAGCAACACGCACGCAACTCGGCTGGGTATTACACGGTCAACGCAGCTCTGCACGACAAACTTCAATAGTTAATCACCTGACACGAAGCGAAGAGAGTGAAATGCACCAGCTAATTAAAGAACACTTCAAAATCGAATCACTAGGCATCGAACCAAGACAGCCTCGGTGCGACCCAGAAGTAAAAGCTCTCAAGATGCTCGACGAGATCAGCCACAGGACGCCAGATGGGCGGTTCGAGACAGGTTTACTATGGAAAGATAAAAATGTACCTATGCCCGAGAGCCGAACTCACGCCTTAAAGCGGCTCACTGGTATCGAGAAAAAGATGAATAAAAGTGAGGAATTCGCCAAAGAATACAAAAAGCAAGTCACTAATTTAATAGAGAGCGGATACGCAGAGCGCGCTACAACCACGCCCACATCACCTAGAACGTGGTACCTACCGCACTTCGCAGTCGTCCACCCACAAAAACGAAAGATGAGACTTGTTTTCGACGCCGCCGCACGTACTAACGGGAAATGTTTAAACGACGCTCTTATGACCGGCCCGGACTTATTGCAATCACTATTTGGAGTTCTAATAAGATTCCGAGAGCGAAAAGTCGCCGTCTGTGCCGATATAAAAGAAATGTTTCTACGAGTGGGAATCAACCCGGAAGACAGAGACAGCCTGCGTTTCTTATGGCGAGACGAACGAAATTTGATCACCGAATATCGAATGCGAAGTTTAATCTTTGGCGCGGCTTCATCACCATGTACTGCAATTTACATAAAAAATCGCAACGCAAAAGAGCAAGGAGAAAATCACCCAGAAGCGGTAAACGCGATTATAAAAAACCACTATATGGACGATTACTTGGCTAGTTTTCCGAATAGCGCAACGGCAGTAGAGATATCCTCTCAAGTTGACTCTATCCACAAGAAAGGGTCATTCGAACTCAGAGGATGGGCTAGTAACAGCGAAAAAGTGAGAGAGCATTTTGGCGCGACTTCTCCTACCAGCGTCGAACTAGGAGCTCCAGCAGACTACGAAAAAACACTCGGTCTCAGATGGACAACCCACAACGATAGCCTGAGTTTCACCTTAAGCCTGCGCACTTCACCGCCATCTATACTTAACGGCGAACGAAACCCAACGAAGCGCGAAGCAACTAGCGCGGTCATGTCAGTATTTGACCCGCTCGGAATAGCCTCACCGATCTTAATACAAGGCAAAGTATTACTGCAGTCTATCTGGCGAAACGGAACCGATTGGGACGAAAAAATTACAGAAGAGTGCAACCGACAATGGATTAATTGGCTGACTGAATTACACCAATTAGAGCATTTATTTGTGCCTCGCTGCCTCGCTACACTCGCAGACGAGGGGGAGATTCACGTGTTTGTAGACGCGAGCGAGAAAGCATACGCAGCATGCGTGTTTTGGAGACAAATTCAAGATGACAACGTCAAGTTAACTTTAATAGCCGGAAAAGCACGAGTCGCACCGCTAAAACCAACGTCTATTCCCAGACTGGAATTACAAGCCGCCTTGATGGGAGCACGTCTCGCCAACTCCATCATTAACGAGACCACGCTGAAACCTACACGAACAACCTACTGGTCGGACTCGAGAACAGTTTTAGCCTGGATTAAATCAGACCCACGAACATTCAAACCCTTTGTGGCACACAGACTAGCGGAAATAGAAGATCTCTCGACTCCTAAACAATGGCGCTGGGTACCCACCACCCACAACGTAGCCGACGACGCCACACGCGATGTTCCACAAACGTTTAACACCTCTCACAGATGGTTTACGGGACCCGATTTCCTGAAAAAAGACGAAATGTACTGGCCTCCAGATACTTCAGAAAAGCCACCTATAACAGGCGAAGAAAAAATAGAGCCTGCCTACCACACACAACCTAACCTCAACGAGATACCCATACCAGCTTACAACCGATTTTCAAGCTGGAAAAGACTTTTACACGCAACGGCTCGTTTTCTACAGTGTGTTGAAACATTTAAGAAGAAAATAAAACGCTCGCCCACAACGCTAACGCTAACGACCGTCACGTCGACCGCAAACAGCTGCCGCAAAATCGACACGACCCGTTCGCTGACCCCTGCGGCAACGCACACCCCTCTCCTCGCACCTCTGACCGCCGCTCACCTCGCCGCAGCCGAAAGATTGCTAATAAGAAAATCACAAGCTGAGAGTTACAGCGAAGAAATCGACTGCTTGACCACTAACAAACCGATAAGCAAGAGCTCAAAACTTGCTAGACTGGTCACGGAATGGAAGGACGGCGTTATAACGCTATCTTCAAGAGCACGCGCCGCCAGATTTCAACCCCATGCGTCGAAATATCCAGCAATTCTAGATGGTTATCACCCGATCACTCGCCTCATATTGCACCACCTCCATGTGCGATTCGGTCACGGCAACCACAAAACCGTGATGAACGAGGCACAGCAGCGATATTGGATAATATCACTCAGAGCTACAACAAAGCAAGTGATCCGAGAATGCATTTGGTGCAAACTAAGACGCGCCAAACCATCACAGCCGCCAGAGGGCGACCTACCTAAAGAAAGACTAGATTATAAGTCACCCCCGTTCACAAACACGGGCGTAGACTATTTTGGCCCTATGTACATAACTGTGGGACGCCGTAACGAGAAACGCTGGGGCGTATTATTTACATGCCTCACGACGCGCGCCGTGCACATAGAACTCGCCGCCTCGCTATCCACAAACTCGATGCTACTAGCGCTACGAAGAATGGCCGCTAGACGGGGAATGCCGCGAACCATTTTGAGCGACAACGGAACAAACTTTGTTGGTGCTTGGCGCGAAATAGAACAGACGCAACTAGCCTCCGACGCAGCAGCCCATGGAACATACTGGAAATTTACTCCACCGGGATGCCCATCGATGGGGGGAAGCTGGGAGAGAATGGTCCGCTGTATCAAAAGCTGTTAGGTACTAACTAACTGTTTTGTTATGATAACTTATTAAGTTTTATAATTTTTAATTTGAATTTTATAATTTGAGCCGACCCAGGCAAAGTTATACTTACACGCATAGCGGATAGTGTGCGGTTGCATAGGAGGCGTGGCCTCATTTATTCAAAGTTGTAATTGTTTCTTGTTTCTTTAAAAACACTTAATTTTATGTAAGCTCATGTATAGTTTTATTTATTACATACATACTTAGCCAGAATCCTGTATGAATCATGTAATTAAGTACTGATAAATAATTAAAATCACATTTGTTTGCCTCCCCTCCCGTAGCGCTCTGCGCGGTGGCCTTGAAAATAGTTTAGATTGACGCCTAATTTAGCCGCAAAAATCACAATAATTTCTGTTTGAACTTTCACGCACCAAAGTCTGTAACTTTTAAAATACAATAGATATGATTATGTAAACTTTATGTACAAGCGTCCTTTTGTTAATTTTACATTTTAGGCTAAGTACTATGTAATTAGCATAAGGTTTTATATAAAAATAAAGGAAAAAACCCACTGGGCCATAGAACAACTCTCCAGCGAGGCGCCACTGAGCAATGCTAAAAAACTTAGTGCTCTCTATGCGGCAACGCGCCGAGGTACTTAAGAAAATCGTTTTTCTTTGGAAAAGGTTCAAGCCGGCACTTTCCAAGGAACAACGAAGAGGAACAAGCCCAGTGGAAACTATCAAGGAAATACAAGCGGTGTTTCATTTGGGGAGGAAGAGGAAGACCGGCACACGGTATTGCATAAGAAAGAAGTCAGGGTTGCTAGGAGCCAAGTGGGGATAAGAAGCTTAGGAGCACAAGAGCGTCGTGAAGCCAGGAGACTGTCGCTGCAGGACTGCGTGGACTGCGAAGCCAGACAGCCATCGCTACAGGGTGGTGTCTCCGCTGCGGCCGACGTGTTCCAAGTCATCTTCGAAGTGCTCTCAAGCGCCATCCCTTTCACAGGGGGCGCTGCTAGCATTTCGACCGCCACGCGCTATACAGAATCGCATTCTGGTCCGCCAGAGGGCGGTACTGTATAGGGCTGGTGGCCTGAAGGGTTCCTAGACCTTGCACTGTTGGGGATCGGTCGTGCCGTCCGCGAAGATCCGTAACACTTACTAAGATTGTAATTAAAAGAAATTAAGTGCAGATATAGAAAATAATAATAATAATAATAATAGTAAAAATAATAAGTATTAAGTGTGATATTATGTCCAAATATGAATTAGTAAAATAAGTAGATTAAATTAGAAATTATGTTATAAAATTAAAATTATAGAGAATAGTCAATTAATTACCCTAGTTACGGCGAGACTTACACGGGAGACGCAAGCTCTCTGTCTGGTCGTAGGTTAGACTTTTTAAGTATTTAAGAAGGGGGCGAATACTAAATATTTTACATCCATTCATTCATTTCATTCATGAAACTGAATTTATCTAGCTGATTTACCATGAAAAGTTAATACAAAGACGCAGTAGTGTGATGAAGTTCTCACAGAAATAATAAAAAAAAAAAAAAAATATAAGTACAAGTATCAAATCACACTGCTACATAACAGTACAAGGATCAAATCACATGTAAAGTACCTATAGAAAAGTATAGACAACTTAAATATAATATTGGGGCCAAAGTGAATTTTTATTTTAAAATACCTATATTGTACAGTCCAATTCTATACACACAGACAAAGGTTTTGGCATTAATATTACAATAGGGCACGAATTGGCCCTACTTGAAAACGTTACAGCAGATAATGTTGTTGATTCATCTGGGTACAAGTTGAGAAAAACTGTATGGTATATGGAGAATGAGATTTTATTGAAAGTTACAGCTTGGCAACGGTGTCTTAAAACGGAACCATTTTTATCTTAGGTTAGAAAATCTAATAATAAAAAATAAAAAAAAGACAGTTGTAAAGAAACAGATAATGAATCTGTAGATTTTTGATTTTGACCAACGTTGGGCTTAAATTGTGTTTTATATTAAGAGAAAAATTAGAAAAAGATTTATTACTTCACATACAAAGTGGCGCCCCATTATTTTCTAGTTATCTGTGCCAAGCTGTAGGGAATGTAATATTGTAAAATGATGGGCAGGAAATATTACGACCTCTTAAGGGGATAAATAGATCTACAATTAATTATTTTATTTTTAATTACTATACTGCTATTGCAAATTAACGTAATTTAATCGAAAACGCTGGTAAAATATGCGTATTTTATGGTGATTTACATAAATTACGGTAAAAATAACTACTTCTTGGTATATATAAAAAAAAAAAAAAAAAGACCTTTATTCTTATAATTAGGATGTTAAAAATAATTATAAACGAGAACACAGTTAAGTTTACACTTAACAGAAATTTACACATTTTATAAGAATCTGGTAGCCTTTTAAAATTTATAAACAGAATTTCTAGAACGATAATAAAATGTGGTATTTATATTAGCGCTGGATAATTTACATATAATATATAATGATACAAATTCTAAACAATTTGAAATATTATAAAGTATTAATTATAAGAATCAAAAAAAAAAAAAAAAATGAATAAAATTACTGTTCTCTTGTACTATTCCACTACTCAAGTGGATAGGAGCTTTGCCATTTCTAACGGCAGTCATTCGTGTGTCATCGGGCCGGCTGGTTTGCCTGTTGGCGATAACGCAGTGATCATCCCATCAGTGGGACAATCGTTACCGTTGATGCGCATTATCGATGTTTAGAATTTTGTAATATGATTTACAGGAAGGTGAAACCAAACTATTGTAATGAGCACGAATTCTTATTTAAAAAAAAAAAAAAAAAAAAAAAAAAAAAAGATAGTTGAAGACGCTCGCTGTGTAAAATGCTGTTTGAATGTCGAGCAAGAAGATTCTTGTTTAGCGATTTTGATATATGATCAGCGACACTGTCGAACTATCGCTGTTTGCTGAACTGACTGTCGAATGCCCTGTCCTGAAACCGAATTGTTCCTTAGGAATAATTGTCGACCATTATAGCAATTCTACCAACTAGGTGGTTCAAAAAAAAAAAATTATATATATCTTTAAGAAAAGCAAAAGGGATTTCGCAAAGATAAATTCACAACTCTAGCAAGCATTGTTCGAATATTAGTACATATATATTTATACTTGGTACAAAATAAACATTCAAGTTAAAGACATAGAACATGTTAATAACATGTTTTTATACATTATTACATAGATACTCATAATAATTGGAAATTATTATGTACAACATGTTTTATATTTTTGTGGCTTTTGTATTTGTTTTTACCAAGCAGGAACTACAGTTAAAACATTTTTGTAAAATTATATTTGTACACCTACCATTGTAGTAAGCTAAATAAATATATTTAATATTCAGTATTAAATAAATGGTGGGTACGCGCGCGAGCAAATACTCGTAATATAGTTGCGTTCGTGCGTATTCCGTACGACCGCATTGCCAATTCTTTGTAATTTATTGGCTTATGCTGACGACGGAGCACTGCGACTAGGATCATTTTTCTTGGAAGTAGTTTAATTCGATTTTATCTTACCAAATGTTATCGTGAAATATCCTATTATTAGATATTTATTTATTTACGAAACAAAGTCGTTATAAATGTAAAAAAAAAAAAAAAAAAATGTAGCATACACTGCAAGCTTTGTAGTTGTCGAAGACATGGCGAATACGATAGTCGAGAGATTTCAGAAATTTGTTTTGTATTTTCTCAATCTTATTAATATGTATATGATAGAAGGGGTTCCACACTAGACTGGCAAACTCCAAAACACTCCTAGCGAAGGTAAAATACAATGTTTTATAGGTAGGTACTGGCCAAATTAAAAGGTTTTCCCTTACTACGGGGTTTACTACTATACAACGGGGTTTCTGGTATAAGGGCGAATTAATTCAATAACTGTGCTATGTGGATTAAAACTTTATAACCCTTATAATGAAACATGCTTACACGTTGATGCGACCAAATATGAGCGATAGTACTACAAATAGTAATGTTACAGGCTTTCAAAAACGAATAGTATGGTTCAGTAGGAAAAGCCAGTAAGGTAAGTTCCACCATTTAAGTTTCAAGGTACCTAAACTCAAAAAGATGTTAAAAAAGGATTTTTTAGGTACATTATAGTTATAAAGTAATGTATAACAGTGATAATGTCGAGACTCAGCTGATCCCGCAGACAAACTGTTTAAACAGTTTTGTATATGTTTAATAAATAAATAATAATAATAATAAAGTTATGTCGATGAACAAAATAAATATGTTTTTATGCTAGAAATGAAAAAAAAAAAAAGTGAGAAATTTTATGATTAGAAAAATATTTGATGATGACAAATGGCAGTGTTGATAGATCCACTCATATGTTAAAGTTGTAGTAAGAAGGCAGATGGGTAGTGTTGATAGATCCACTAACATCATGTCAAATGGCAGTGTTGATAGATCCACTCATATGTTAAAGTTGTAGTAAGAAGGCAGATGGGTAGTGTTGACAGATCCACTAACATCATGTCAAATGGCAGTGTTGATAGATCCACTCATATGTTAATGTTGTAGTAAGAAGGCTGATGGGTAGTGTTGACAGATACACTAACATCATGTCAAATGTCAGTGTTGATAGATCCACTCATATGATAAAGTTGTAGTAAGAAAGCTGATGGGTAGTGTTGACAGATCCACTAACATCATGTCAAATGGCAGTGTTGATAGATCCACTCATATGTTAATGTTGTAGTAAGAAGGCTGATGGGTAGTGTTGACAGATACACTAACATCATGTCAAATGTCAGTGTTGATAGATCCACTCATATGATAAAGTTGTAGTAAGAAAGCTGATGGGTAGTGTTGACGGATCCACTTATATCATGTCGAATGACAGTGTTGATAGATCCACTCATAATGTTAAAGTTGTTGAGAAGAATGATGGATAGTGTTGAACGCACTATCATTATGCAATGGTTGTAATAAATGTAAATGTAGTATTGTACCTATACTACGTCACATTATCAAAGTTGTTAAGAAAATATTGAATAGTGTATAACACACTATCATTAAGAGGTGATTGTAATTAATGTTAATTTACCTACGTCAGATTATCAAAGTTGTTACAAAGACGGATGGATAGTGTTGTACGCGCACTATCATCTTGTTATGTTATATATTGATAGTAAAATACTTATAGTTTTGTTTAATTAAAACACAGTTTGTTTGATAATGGTGGAGATCCATTATCATCATATCGTTGAGATGATAAGTTAAGAAGCAGTTTGATAAGATGCTGATGAATAACTTTAAAGATTGACTACCTTATTAAATATCATGGTAGAAATATAAAAATAAAATAAAAAAAAAGTTTATGTAAGTAATGTAAAGGTCACTTTAACTAAGTTAAAGTAGTATTAGCAAAAAAAAAAAAAAAAAAATAAAGTTTGATTGTATTCCACTATCACAATGTCAAAATTGTATTGAGAAAGCTGATAGTAGAGCTGCAAATCTACTAACATCATGTCATAGTTAAAAAACATAATATTAATAATTGTGAATACCTAATTAAAATGTATAGTACCTATATATAAATAATCATTCAAAATTATATGTTTTGCTTTGGCACCTATGTAAGTGTGAAGTCCAAGTTTGAGGACAAACTTAGTGTCAGGAAAGGCCGAATGTAAGAAATATAAAAATAATAGTAAGAAAAAATAGTTTCCGGTAAAATATAAAAGTAATGAAGCATTTTATGAATACTGTTCTGAGTTTGACTAAAGATGGCTGTTTCATTACTTCATTAAAAGTGCTTTATTTTAATACAATAATGTTAAAATACTTATTAATGAAACGCATATTATAAATAAAAGACTTAAGAAATATGATATATAATTAAAATAAGAAAGTTATTAAATATGATGAATAATGTTTATTATTTAAAAGAAGGACTTGTAAATGTAAGAAGTGACAGGATGTAAAAGATGAGAGCGGATTTAGAGGTTAGAATGATGACGTTTGGAAAAAAGGGTTACTGTGAAAATAAAAAGAGGAAAATATTGGAATTGTAACAATAAATGTGGAACATGAACTATAAATGACTGTGGTTTACTTTTGGGATACTGGATTACCTTAATACTAGTTAGATCCTCTCATCCATTTTTCAAGAGCTGATCATCTTCAAACGGAAGATCAGGTCATGGTTACCTTTTCTATATCATAGATGTAACATGGTATCAAATTTCAAATCGATCGGACATAAGGAAGCTAGTTAGATCCTCTCATCCATTATTCAAGAGCTGATCATCTTCAAACCGCTGATCAGATCTTCATCAGACATGGCTAAGAACACTCGGCTCGAAATTATCTATGATACAAAAAAAACTAAACGAAAATCGGTTCAGCCGTTTGGGCTCTACGATGCCACAGACAGATACACAGACAGACAGACAGACAGATACACACGTTAAAATGATAACACCCGTCTCTGAATTCCTTCGTCGGGGGTTAAAAACAAAGTCGCTTCCCACTGTCTGTCCCTCTGCATGCTTAGATCTTTAAAACTACGCAACGGATTTTGATGGTTTTTTTTAATAGATACTTAAGAGTTATTCAAGTGGAAGGTTTTTATGTATTCGTCAAGTCGGATGTAAAAAACTAGATGATTATATAGAACACGCGTGCTCGTTGGATACCTTCACTCACTTACCTAATCACAGCCAAGTCTCTAGAGTCGAGTTCCCGTGGTTTGTGCTCGCCGGATTCGGCGTCCACTATTGGGTCGTTAAGCCACTGGTTGAACTGTTCGTAAACTTCTTCTAACTCCGATCTAAAAAAAAAAGGAATTTAGAAGTAGTTTTACAAATATCCGCTTTAGTTTTATTGTAATACTAGAGGTTGCCCCGCGGTTTTTCCCGCGCAGATTTCTCATAAACACAAAAATCCCGTTTTTTTCCGTTCCCGTGGGAATTTCGGAAAATCCCTTCTTAGTGCTCACCTACACTCCCCAAGCAGTGGCGTGCCTCGGATTTCAAGTTAGAGCAAGCCTGGGCTATGATTTAAGGGATAAGTGCCCAACTCCTAAAAGAACCTAGGTTCCTAACCTACTGTAGGTATATTTATTCGTTTGAGAAATAATGCACTTCAAACCACTAACCTTTTTCTCGTCTTCCCGTCCACCAAAGTTCAAACACTCATTTAAATTAAATCAACACATTGCACAATAGTTTGCTCCTTGAAAACATTTTAATTAAATTAAAACTAACAATGAACAAACACGACAAATAAAATCGAACTGAAGTGAACAGCAAACCAATTGGTGTTTCCTCTCTCTCGCGCAGCGGCTCGCTCGTTGCTAACTTCGTACGCAAGCAGGGCTTTCGATTTCATAGTAAAGTGCATAATAGCTACTTGCCTACACCTACATGTATGTACATTGTCGAATTTTTAATAGGTTAGAAAGAGAGAACACGGCTCGAAACGAAGCCAAATAAGAAGCCAACGAGTGCGAGCGAAACGGCGATAGCGGTATTGACACATGCGTGAAATATCGTGGTGCATGTGTCAATGACCTGTCAACGTCAAACTTGACAGCGAGAAGCGCGCGAATATTTGAACTATAAAAAATACGTAAACGAAATTTTTTATAATAATTATGAGTTAGGAGAGTGTAAATGCAGTTTAATAATTTTAATAGGGCAAGCCGGGCTTCTCGGCTTATATAGTAGTAACGCCACTGTCCCCAAGGAACCCATGTGCCAATTTTCAGCTTTCTACGCCCAGTAGTTTCGGCTCTGCGTTGTCTGTCAGTCAGTCAGTCAGTAACGGAAAAGTTTTATATATATTGATATTAAAGTTCGCATTTTTGTAGCAAGTTTTTTTCAAGAAACACAGTAAGTAAGTAAGTACTACTTACGTATATTCAGTACTAAAGCTGTATTTAGAACTATTCCCAGTCTCCTTCCTGCCGAGCTGCGGGCGCCGTCGCGGCGATGGTTCGCCGTTGCTCATTGCTTCTTTTTCAGTCAGTACAAACCCTACGGAACCGCCTCGTTTTACTCTGCAAAATATAAAAAGTACGTTTGTGATTTATCAAAATCTATCGTATCGTATCTTTAATTCAAAATTTAGTCGACTTCAGGCTGTATTCGCACTTTTTACTCTCTAATCTAGTTTATCCACCATCATTTTCACTATAAATTTTCTTGAAGATTTTAACTGTTTTTTGTCCACTTTTTGATTTCATATAAATTTGACGATATAATAAACCACGCTTACCTAATATCATTATCGTTGACCTCAGCACCAGATATGCTGATCCCCACAGCGTAACTCGAGCTGTCGGTAGACCAGTCCCCGGTCGTGCTGGTCGTGTACGAGTCCTCGGCTTCTCTTCTCAGAGCTTCGCGCAGTCGGCCCGCAAAGCTAAGGCGCCTTTCTTCTGTTGAAAGTTCTTTTGAGTATTGGAATGAATTAGGTCGAGCGCTCTCGCCTCTGCCCTCGTCTTCGCTGCCACCTGAAATAACATTATTTGTTAATATTATTTTTCGCTATAAATCCGCTTTGTACATTTCTGTTAATCATTTCAGCCGAAAGACGTCCACTGTTGAATATAGGCCTCTCCCATAAATCGCAACAACGACAGGTATTGAGCAACTCTCATCCAGCAGCTTTCACCAGGTTGTCTGACCACTATGTGGGGGTCTGCCTACTCTGCGCCCTGAAAGCACTTCTTCATGGCGTGTTTTCAGCAAAATTCAAGATTTGTACGAACCATAATCAAAACTGTCGTTAGCACTATGGAACTCGTCGTCACTGGAGTTGCAACTGGAGTACTGGCTGTCTTCTTGCGAGTCCAGATCTATTGTGTGCGAGTTTGAGTTCCTGGTGACGGGCAAGCATTCTCCAGACGATCCTAGGACTATGAAGCGACCGCGGCGGTTGTTCAGTGTTTCACCGTCCGGGGAGAGCCAGCATTTGTGCTTCGATAGCTCGAGACCTGGAACGAATATTGGCGATCGTTATACAAGTATTAATGCAGCGAGAATGCAGCATTCCTTTCTAATACGTTGATGTGTTGTCGATTCAGTATAGTCAGAGGGGAGACTTGCTCTAGGAGGTCATGACGTGAAAATTCCAAACTTAGCTGTAGTTTCTTTAAATAAGGCGTACCTATATTGTGACCTAATACAGGTTTTATTGCTCCCTAAATGAGTGTTTATTATTTCACTGTTATCGTTAGCGTCCATACATAGTTTCAGTTGTCGTACATACATAGTGCAAGTTTCACTTACTAGGATCGTTTAGGTTGAGATTGGCAGCGGAGAAGTTCTGCGGCGAGGGCGACCGGCTGTTGTAGCTGTTGATGGTGCTGCAGGACGACGCCTGCTTGATCACCACCGTCGCCTCCACCTCCGGGGTCGAGCTGAACGATTCACCTGGAAATAAGGTAAAATATCACCTTTATCTGGTTCTATGCCCTGCTTAAGTAAAACGTTAATTAGTTCTGTCAAATGTGGAGTATTTAGAAAAAAAGAATGTTCAAGTAGTAAGTTCGTCTCTGTATAATGTTTCGGGCACCCTAGATACAGGATCTTCCTAATTAGGGGCTCTGAGTGTGATGCTAGATTATTATTATTATTACCTATCGGTGAGAGCCTCCGTTCATGCACCTTCTGTGTGTCCGTGCGGCCGACGGCGGGCGCCTGCTGGAAGGCGAGCAGCGACTTGTTGAGCTCGCGCAGCACGTTGTCCTCCTCCCACTGCCCGAGCGGCAGGGCGCTGTAGTCTTCTGCGTCCATCAGGCAAACAGTCACCTTTTGAGAAGTAACGTGTTACATTTATTACGATGTAGAGAAACTGTACCTATGTATAGTGTAGTGAATACAAGTAGAATGCGTGCCAAACAAATCTTCTCGGACTCGACTATACTGTATATACATTACTTCACCTCCCACTCAAAACATATTAAGGCTGATGGAAAATTGGTTCATATTTTGACGGCGCGCAGACTGATCTGGCACGCACTCTAGTGGTCAAATGTTTGTTACGCCGGTACCTGAAAAATTCGTTTCAAAATATAAATTTAATAGGTCGTTTTAATTATATTTGTTTATAATAGCAGCAATGCCAAAGAGTAAGTTCGGGGACTGCGAATGTGCATGTTTTATGTAAAATTTCTCAAAAAAAATACCGTCTTGGGTTCGCTGAGCAGTTCTGTTTTAGATTTCTGCCTTTTGTCGCAGATCCGGCTAAACAGCCGCACGCCCTCGACCTTTAACACCTCGTTGTCTTCGAGCGCCTCTATATACAGAAGCGCGGGCAGGAGCTCGGGCATCATAAACATCGACAGGGCTTCCTGGTGATTAAATTAGTTCATTGATTTAATTTAACTAAGACCCTGTACAATTTTATTCTGATTTGTTATTTAGGTACCTATATAAACTTTATATACGTACCTACTAAGGTTATGTTTGCAGGATTCCTCTCTCTAAACTATACTAGGCTCGTTTGAATTCATAGCGCGATGGCTGCTAAAGTATGGGTATGTTATTTCAAGGTGTTATAACTAGGTACCTAACTTATCACTTGGGTGGTTAGGTTACGATGTATTCAAACGTGCCAATAAATTTGCTTGCAAACGCATTGATGAGACGTTGCAGCAAAAATTTCTCAAGTCCTACGGAATTCTTAAAAATTAGCGTACCTGAGACTCCCCACCGCACAGCACGTCTCCGCCGACGCGGCTGGACGCGAAGCATATCCGGACGGCGTCGTCGTTCTCGCAGCGCTCGGGCCGGCCCTCGTGCCGCACCACCAGCTTGCAAAGCGGCAGCGCGCATTCTGCCCAGTCTTCTATCGTCAGCCATTGTTTTGCCGTCATCACCTGCAAGAGGTTCAAATCCGTAGTCAACTACTTGTGTTTTTTCATATCCACTTTTTTTTTTGAGGTTTAGATAATGTACCTATACGTGTGGTTTCGTCGTCGTCGTGGTTCAGATCGTGGCCACATCTGTTTACCATACAAAGTAAGCAGGTACTTACATCCAAGTGCATGAAGTTGCATTGGTCTAAAAATTTGGTACTTACCTATTAAATCGTATTTATCATTTTACAACTATTATTATTATTATTTTAATTTAATGGACTTGACTCCACTTCTGTGGAGTATTGTGCCAATGTCAAGTTCACAAATTAGTTAAAAGTGTGGTCTTAAAGCCCGGCAACGTTGTACGGTTTTTATAGGTTTATTGGATTATTGTTTTAAAGCCCGCTAACAAAACACGTGGTTTCGGAACCAACGTTAAAACAATAATCATAATTTTACAATAAATGGATTTGAAATTTACCTGGCGGCTCATTTTGATTGAGCCTTCATTTGGATTCTTGTCTAGCCACTCGAAATAATGCAGCAAACTCTTTAGTTTATTCCTTTGAGATTTCCTGCAAAACAAAAGTGATCCTCAACTAATTTCATTATCAATTAAGTACTCAAAAGTTCTGCACTTACAGTTTTTTTTTTTTATTTATATTTTTTTATTTATCGTATCGTAACCATTAAATATTAACCGTATTATTCATAAAAATAAAATAGATTTTAAGTAGCTTTACTGGAGGTCTATTACTTCTCTGGTTTGTTGTATGGTGAATACGTGACATCCAGTCTTAATTAAGATATACGTCAAATAACTATAATGCTCTTTAAATTTTTATGAATAACAGGGTAAGTATTTAAAATAAAATGTAGTAATCGCAGTGCCTATCGCTTCGTGTACTGGCTATTAAATAATATTAAACTCACCTATGTAAATTCTTAAAAAAATGTGTAAAATTGAAGTCTTGTAACGTAGGATGCGTCTTGAGCGTCCGCTTCGGGAAGGTTGAGAAGAATGCGTGCGCTATCAGCGACGACAGGAAGTTGTAGTCCAACTCTGTTAGGTCACCTGAAAGGGCACCATTACTTTTAATTAAATATGTACTTACATCAATATTATAAAACTTATCCGTTACTGACTGACTGACAGACAACGCAGAGAAAACTACTAGGCGTAGCGGGCTGAAATTTTGCGCGTGGGTTCCTTGGGTGGTGTAGGGAAGCTTTAAGGAATCATTTTACTGAGCAAGATTATCTAGTGTCATACTGTGCCACATTTTTGATATTTGCCTTAGTTTAGAAGATATAAAGTTTTTCGCGAATGGCGCTAGCATCGCTGTAAACTTCAGCATTAAATATCCAAGGTTTTTTTTTTATTTAAGCAGTCATTTAATCGCTTAATTACACGAACAAACAGAGGCTTAATTGAACTGCTTTGTATGTACAATTATATATTGATGCTTTTAATTAAGTCTGCAGCAATGGTCCTAGGTAAACATACCTACCTCATTAAGAAACCTATTTTAAACGTTCGTAAAGACTCACTTTGTTGCTGCAAGCTGAACACAAGTCCTTTAGGCGGCTTCCACCTTCTAAGGTGCAAAGCGCGGTTCACCATGATCCTGATGGTATTGTCTATAAAATTCCTGCACTCTTCTTCAGTCATCTCTTCAATTAGGAACTTTTCCAAACCCTTCATCAGATCTGGGTCCTTGATATCGTCATCAGGGTCTATGCCTATGCTGTTGGAAGAAGATAAATATTTTAAATACTTAGGTAAAATAACATTTCATTATTACCTAATTTAATAGAAGGTAAACTAAATAACTACGCGGTGTGATTCTCTTTTACACGGCTTTGCTTAAAGTATGCATATTATTCTCAACTAAGTAGGTAGGTACTTAGCTCTTACGTTCATATATAGATAATGTTCCATGAAAACAGGACATTAAACATTATTGCTTTAAAATCATCAAATTACCTCTATAGGTATTTTTTAACTGACACGGCGAACTTAGTACCGGCTAGCTTACAATTTAAGTTTACGCAATATTATTGATTTCTAATAAGTATTAAACTAGTCGACCCGGCGAACTTCGTACCGCCTTACCTATGTTAAGCATGAATTATATATATAAAACTTTCCTATTGAAACACTCTATCTTCAAAAAAAACGCATTCAAATCCGTTACATAGTTTTAAAGATATAAGCATACATAGGGACAGACGCGGGAAGCGACTTTGTTATAAGTATTACGTATGTATGTAATTTAAATATTCCTAATCTAATCGACAAATAATTTTTCAAATCGGTTCAGTAATTTCAGAGCCTATTCGATTGAAACAATCAAATCTTTCGTCTATTAATTAGTGTAGAATATATATTATTTAAATATTTAATTATTCTCTTTTTTAATATGCCATTATTATTATTATTAATATCTTTGAATGTTTAGATTTTAACTATGACGAAAATTGTGCTATTTTATGTTAATTTAAGGCCTAGTTTAAGATTTTTTGCAGTGCCCTTTCAGGGTTTCATGTTGAGACTAATATTTTTTAAGAACACCTGTAATACACATGAAAGCAATAAACGATTTGATTTGATTTGATTTAGATAGTTACGAGCGTAATGCAAAGTTCGAAGGAACCCTTACTTGCACATGTCATGAATCTTGAGCATGCTTGCAGCTAACTTCGCAGGAGATGAGGCGAGGAGGAGATGTTTGAGATGCCGCTGTACCGATACCCACCATGGTACGTCACAAGGCAACATTACAAGAGCCATTCTGCCTGAAAGGAAAGCGTAACGTATATTCCCATGCTACAGAAATGAAATACTTATAGCATAAAAGTTTTTATCAAAAAATAAAACTGCCGAAAAAAAAACAGAAAAGCATAAAACAATAATCTAATTATACTAAGTTCTTAAAGTAATGTAGGGTAAGTAATTTTAAGTCGGCGCGCCACGCAAGCAAATTCCTTAATTACATAAAGATTGATGCGCGGCAGCGCACGAATTTTGGTTATTTCTTTTAATTTAAGGTACTAATTTAGTGATCTTTGTACGAGGAATCTGTGGCGCCGACTCAAAATTACTTGGTATACCCTACATTACTTTTAGAACTTAGTAATTCGATTATTATTTTATGCTTTTCATTTTTTTTTTCGGCGGTTTTATTTTTTGATAAAAACGTTTATTTTATGCTTTTCAGTTTTTTCAGGGTTTTATTATTTTCTTCTCCCACAAGGTGGTCAGTGGTCAAGACGACGACAGACGACATGGTCGACAGGGACGACAAGACCGGTCGGTATGGCGATTTGTGGGGGGAGGCCTATATCCAACAGTGGACGTCTTTCGGCTGAAATGTTTATTATTTTATTTCATTACAAAATATATTTAAGTAAGTAAGTATCCAAAGTTATAATGTAAATACAGAACACGGCAATGCAACCTGTGAGTGCATAAAAAGACCCACTGACCAAAAAGTCACCCCTATTTTCCTACCCTTAGGGTGGTAATTTTATTTCCAAATTTTTATGGGACCCACTTCAAGGTATGCCCTGTCGATTAAAAAAAGAATTATCAAAATCGGACTACTCTGTAAAAAGTTATGCGTGATCCATACATAAAAAAAAAAATGTGTCGAATTGAGTACCTCCTTTTTTTTCGTCGGTCAAAAAATAAATAATAAAATTGATCACAAATATATATTATAATAATAATAATAATAATAAGTGACGACCCCATCGCCCAGTGGAAATTCCAGTACTTTCGGTCTGGAACTTCCATTGCAATTAGTCACCGCAGGGACGGCTTGTGGCGAGTCGATGGTGAGTGGCGACACCACGGACCCTATACCTCCAGGGGGACACACGCAGTCATCACACGCACACTCACATGCAGTCATCACACACACACACCCCCCCGCCTCTGAGCTTGCCTTCACCAGCCGGCCAGAGTGGAGTAGCAAGAGCGAAGCCTATGCTCCAGGTTGGAAGTGTAAAATGTCATAACGCTGGGTGCATCTTATGCTGCCCGCAGTCTCACCTCTCGACAACCTTAGCTGTCCACGACCAGTGTTGCGACCCGTTGCCAATATATCGGCGACTTAGTGGAAGCCCACCCAGTGGACAGCGAGTCACCGCCTGCCATGATAATTAGTGAAATGTTGCATTAAAGGCAGGCGTACCGGTATTTCACTCCATAGCACCAGTTAACCGGTCCATTAAACAGTTCACCCCCATAAACCATTTCTTGTCATCCATTTTGCAATAGTTCCTATCACCTACTGGGCGCCGCCTCTGGGTGCATGATCTATTTGTGCATTTAGTGGCGGTGCCTGGTTGGTGATCCATATACAATATAGCAAAACTCTCGAAAGGGCCTCTACGAGTTGGATTCGTCCCCTCGCACGCCTCTCAAAGGACCGGGCTCCATCCCGTGATACCGAAGAGTATTGAGAAACATAATAATAATAATCTTTATTTAAGAGCCCAAAATATGTTACAATAATCTTCAGTAGGTAGGTAGCTTATTAGTCTAAGTTTATTACAGTTAATTTGAACTTAAATACTATAAGTATTAAGAATAGGATTAGGAGTTTATAGGCTAGTTCATTTATACCTTAAAATTGAAGAAACTGCTGCCCATACTAGGTAAGAACCTGTGACACAGGCAGCAGCGCCCTTCCCTTCCATGGTTACACAGCCAAAATATATGTGGATTTTTAACCGACGAAAAAACAAAAAGGAGGAGGTTCTCAATTCGTCGCGTATATTTTTTTTTTTTTTTTTTTTTATGTATGATCACGCATAACTTTTTACTGTGTGGACCGATTTTGATAATTCTTTTTTTAATCGACAGGGTATACCTTGAAGTTGGTCCCATAAAAATTTGGAAATAAAATTCCCACCCTAAAGGTGGGAAAATAGGGGTGACTTTTTGGTCGGCGGGTCGATTTATCCACTCACAGGTTGCATTTCCGTGTTACATTATAACTTTTGATACCTACTTACAATATCTTTGGAAATGAAATAAAATCAGCCAAAAGACGTCCACTGCTGGACATAGGCCTCCCTCACAAATCGCCTCACCGACCGGTCGTGATCGAACCTCATCCTGTTAGTCCCTCAACCTTCACCAGGTTGTGTGGCCACCTTGTGGGGTGCGACCACCCGGTGAAGTATGATTAGCTGGGGTCAAAAAATTAGCCCAAAAAAAACTGAAAAGCAAAAAATAAAAACTTTTTATAAAAAAATTAAACCGCCGAAAAAACTGAAAAGCATTAAATAATAGGGAAACATTTTCTATTAGGCCTTAATTTACTCACTTCTTAAAGTAATTTTGGATTACCAAGAAATTTTGAGTCGGTGCCACAGAATCAACGAATAAAGATCACTAAATTACCTGAAATTCAAAGAAATAACCGAAAAACGTATGCCGCTGCGCATCGCGCTTTACATAGATAATGAATTTGCTTGTGTGGTGTGGCGCCGACTTAAAATTTCTTGGTAATCCAAAATTACTTTAAGAAGTGAGTAAATTAAGGCCTAATAGAAAATGTTTCCCTATTATTTAATGCTTTTCAGTTTTTTCGGCGGTTTAATTTTTTTATAAAAAGTTTTTATAAGAATACAAAAAAACAAAAACTTAAGTAATTTAATGTAGTAACAATAAACAATATGGAAGACAGTGTAGTGTAGAGACCTTAATCCACCCTTATTAGACTTTCTGTTTCATCGTATGTAAGTTTTGAAAGGATAATAAGAACTGTTTGTTTTAAGTCAAAACGATTAAATTTGACTATTGTAGTATTTTTATTTATTTTATTAGGTATGCACTCGACCCGCCTTCAATAAACTCGCACATACAATTATACATTCTGAAAACCGCATCAAAATCGGTTCAGCCAAACGCAAGATAATCACCGATAAACATACATACCGGTGGTGATACAGGCACGGTACAGATACTGAATAGGTAGGTAGGTACGTCACGGACTAGGAGGCCGTAACAGATTTGTCTATGGTTTCGTCAGCCCTAGACTGTATTACCGAAGAACAAAGCTATTTTGCAATACAAAAAAACCGGAAGTGTTACGCCGATCGTGTCCGCCACTGTACTACGATACAGGCCAAACATATCAAATTTGAATTTCCCGCCATGCACGTTGACCTATGTACAGTGGCGGACACGCTCGGCGTAACACTTCCGGTTTTTCTTTATTGCAAAATAGCTCTTGTTCTTTGGAAATACAGTCTAGGGCTGACGAAACCATAGACAAATCTGTTACGGCCTCCTAGTCCTTGACTGTACTAAGAAATAAACTACTGTCTTCAGTAGCCGTATAGACTAAGTTCCTTTGCCTGCCCAGAATGTACGAATTTTAAAACAACAATCAATAGTATTTTGATTGTCAATCAACATCAGAATTTTGACATTCGGATTGATTGATTGTTCCCCCGAAGGCTATTTTTATTTTGATTGAACTCTATTTTGTACATGTTTGTATTGTTTCTTTTTGAGGATTGTTTCTTGTTTTATTTATTTACTAAGTAGGTACCTATGTAATGTAGCTAAAAATAAATTGTCTTGTGCCCTGCATCATTATTGCTAACTTTCCTAGTGAACTGTGTCAAAAGAACTGTGTCTTTATTTCAGTTTTGCGATTGGATGAGAGGGAAGTTACTGGATTGATTCGCTGGACTCGGCAGATTTCGTACGTTGTTGAACACTGTATTCTTATCAAATTTCCTATTGATTATATAAGAATACGTATAGTTTAAGATAATATATAGTGACTTCTTTTATTTTGTTACCTATTCTACAGCATTGAAAAAAAGTATTACAAAACTAAATTTTAGGTTATTTATTGTAAGTGCAAAGTACAAACTACTGATAGAGGTCATTTTGCATTCTCACCATGACGATCAAAGCAAACATTGTAAAAGCCCTTATTCTAGGGGCTCCCGCCTCTGGAAAGGGTACCATATCTTCAAGAATTGTCAAAAAGTACAACATTGAACATATCTCAAGTGGGGACAAGCTGCGTGATCACATTCAAAAACAGACAGAACTTGGTAAAGATGTAAAAAGGTACCTAAATGAAGGTAAACTAGTGCCTGATACTGTTATGATCAAGTTTATGATAGATGAAATAAAAAAAGTTGACAACAAGTCTTGGTTGCTTGATGGCTTTCCAAGGACTGTAGAGCAAGCTCATGCACTTTGGAAAGTACAGCCAGTAAATGTGGTTCTGAACCTAAATGTGCCCTTTGAAGTTATTATTGACCGTGTAAAGAATAGGTGGGTGCACTTGCCATCTGGACGAGTGTATAATATTGGGTTTAATACACCAAAAGTGGCTGGAAAAGATGACATTACAGGTGAAGAATTGGTTCAAAGACCTGATGACAAACCTGAAGCAGTAAAAAAGCGTTTGGAAATTTATGACAGTATTACTAGGCCAGTTATAAAATTTTATAAAGAAAAAGAAATATTGAAAGAGTTTACTGGACGTACTTCAGATGAAATTTGGCCTCAGGTGACTAAATATTTGGATCCTATTTTTAGCATATAAGTAGCACAAAACATTATAGTGTGTACAAGTCAAGTATGTATGGGTATTATATTATAAGTAACTAGAAGCTGCCCCGCGGTTTCACTCGCGCAGATTTCTCATAAAAATAAATATCCAGTTTTTTCCCGTTCCTATGGGAATTTCGGGAAATCCTTTCTTAGTGCTCACCTACACTCCCTAAGGAACCTACATGCAAAATTTCAGCCCGCTACGCCCAGTAGTTTCGGCTCTGCGTTGTCTGTCAGTCAGTCAGTCAGTAACGGAAGAGTTTTATATACATATATAGATTTATAGAATTAAATTATTTTTTTATTGTGAAACGCCTCATATCCAAAATCATTATATTGTATTTTTTTTTAAACAGATTAGTTAAAAGTTCTGTTGCAGACACTTTACAAATATTGATATTGATTGTTTTTTGTTATAAGAAGTGGTTACTTAGTTAAACAACATAAATGTAGTTTTTTTGTACACCTTTAAGTAAAATTTGTTTGTACATGCATACTTATTCTTAGGTAATATATTGTTTTTTATGTTGGTAAATATATAGCTCAATATTGGCATTATTCTAGTCCATAAAATGGTGTTTTTTGAATTATGTATATAGACAATGTTTTAGTTATGTATGGCTAGCTGTTGTTCAACCGTTGTTAATTTTTGATGTTTTACTTTAAAAAGCACAATCAGTATATGTATACGTATTTTAAGTAATTAATTGTTTGTTTGTTTGTTGTTTGGTACTTTAAATAATTATATACATGATTTATTAACTGAAAGCAACAGTTGTTTCAATAATAATCTTTACTCCATTCTACATAATTCAATACTTAATAAAATTAAAAATCAAAATTGTTTAACCAACAATACAAATACGGTGTAAGAAATTTACGAACCTGCTGGAATTTTTTGTGACGCGAATATAGAGGAAGCACGACTAGAACACCATGGCAGCACTCAGCAGCTCCTCAAAGACTTGTTTCTTTTTACGCACTCTTCTCATTGTCAGCATGAGCCGTCCAAGCCCAGCTCTTTACGCGTACACTGCAAGTTTTGGCTTTCCTATGGACGGAAATAGTTCAGTGACTGAAAGCGCGAGCCGGCCGCGGGAGCATGCGAACCTCTGATATTTTTAGCACTTTCCTTGCATCGACGCTGAAATTAGACTGTAAATACAACATTTGGTTTACGAGAGCCGTAGGCCTCGTTAATTAATGTTTGTTGTCTTTACAAACATGTTTTCATTTTACAACATTTACTAACATGGCTTTAGACACTCGTCCAAGTGAGAAGTATGAAGTATATAGTAAATCACATTTTTGTCGAAGATGAAAAAAAATAGGCTTTATTCCAAAATAATAGAAACATACATTTACTATTTACATACGATTTACTGCTTACATACAATGACTGCTCCGTAGCTCAGCTGGCAGTGATGTGGACTGAAATGCGTGTGCACATGGGTTCGATTCCCGGCGGAGCGAACATTGTTATGATGAATATCGATGTTTGTTTCCAATTTGGGTGTAATGTTTGTCTCTGTCTATGTTTCGGGCATTCTATATATACAGGTTCTTCCTAGTTAGGAGCTCTGAGTTTGATGCGTTATTATTTATACATAGTAATGAATGACGGCAATGGGCGGCTTTATCGCTTAAAGCGATTTCGTCCAGGCAACCCACTAATCATAACTTATGTAAAAAGCATTATTTTGTAATAACAGAGTGGTACGTATCATACTTAATAACTTTTTGCTTAGGAACATTATTATTATTGGAAGTGCTACGTCGACTTCCTATATTTAAAAAATTATTTATTTTTGATTTCCAACCATGTTTCTCGAGAAAAGTTTTTTTTTAAATGCTCATTAAAGACACGTGTCAAAGTATTAATTAAGCTTTAACATTATAAGAGTAAAACTTGTATAGATATCATAGAAGGATATAATCTGGACACAGTATAATTAGGAAAATATGAACTCAATGATAATTTCTTGATATTATACTGTAGCTAAGTATTATATTCTCCGTGAGTGTAGACTGTATAGGCAGGGTGTTAAGGATGTGTTATTATAATATGAGACGTGAAATTCGGCTTAGGCCAAGTTCTTCGAAGTTCATCTCATGCTTGACCGGGCAGGAATTATTGAAAGTATAGGGACTACTTATATTTAAAAATATCTAAAAACTTACCTTAGTTTAACAAATTACGAATCTACTAGCAGATTATTTTAAGTTAAAACTGAGCGGTTCACTGAACACAAGGACTTGTAGGTTATCCATCAGATGTACATATCGGTGTGTAGCAGAGTTAGAAGCTAAAGACCTGGTCGGCGGCCCAGGCTGTACTGCGGCCGCTGAGCCGACTTTCACTGGGGGTGACTACCCTCGCGGGCACCCCGCGGCTTCCTCCCTCGCTAGTGACGTCATCCGCTGCCGGCGCGTCACGACCTACGATCCAGAGTACGACGCCTGTGACCATGGCTCGATATTTGCTACCCGTAGCTCGGCGCGCGACGCGGTGCGTGCTTTATTGCCTGTTTCTTATATAATCAGTTATTTTAAATGCTTTGCGTCAGAGCGAGGCGATGGGATTACAGGCAACTTTATATTCGTCATTTTACACAAAACCTATAGGATAAGTATCGAGGTACAGTTGCATGCAATGAAATTGTAAACAATTTCAGTGAAATTCATTAATTTTATTGCCACCTCCGTGGATCAGTTTGCAGTGATGTTGACTGTGATTTTGGAAGTCCGGGTTCTATATCTGCTAGAGGTGTAGGTTATTAATTAATATTGAATTGCTAAAAAAGTCTAATAACTAGCTCAACATAATATTAGGTAGGTGCAATAAAATAAATAGCAAGTAGGTAGTATACTAATACTTTAAGCACCTATAGGTACTACATAATTAAACATAAAAAATAACGTTCTTAGATTTTGCGCATGCGCGGTTTTCTTTTCTGGCGAACTCCTGACATTTCTTGTTTCCTGGTGCTAAAGACGCCCATGGAAAATCGTTGCCGCCCTACGGCACGTATTTGGGCGGGCTAGGGCGGAGCAGACCAGCACCGTCTGCCTAGATTTGACTAACGCTTCCTCTCGAAAAAAGATAGTGTAGAAAATGCGGTAACAGCTGACGGTGGTTGACATTAAATACATAAGGTACCTTACCTACCTACCATGTTGTATTGTTGAATATATAAGAAAAGTAAAAATAAATTTTTAAACCTCCAGCCAGACCCAAAGCCATTATTTTGGTCTACATTAAAAGCAAGTTTTCTTTAATATAATATCCAATCGCAAGGCTACCTCTTGAATTCTGCAAGAGAATTCGTGCCATTGTTTCTCACACTCGTAATTTATATTCAAAGTACGAAGAAGGCTCTATGGAATGGCTTTACGTATTGAAGTATTTTTATTCCAAAATGATGCAGGTAAAATCACATGTTGAAATTAACCCTATATTATTTTACCCAATCTCTATCCCAGCCTGTGTTATCAGTACATAGTATTAAATAAAGTCGCTTCCCGCGTCTGTCCCTTTGTATGCTTAAATCTTTAAAACTATGCAACGGATTTTGATAAGTTTTTTTTAATAGATAGAGTAAGATATAATACATGCACAATAGTAATAGGTTAGGGGGTACGAAGTTCGCCGGGTCGACTAGATAGATAGATAGATAGATAGACTCTTCTTTGACTAGTAAATTTATACAAGCCTTTTTAAAATACTAAGCAGCCTCTGTCACTGGTTTGATGTCCTAGTAAAACCGACACGTGACAGAAATTCAGCGCCTCCCTTTGTTTTCCGGAGGCTTCCTTTCAGCCAATCAGGAACGTTTGTAAGCTACGCCACGGATATTAATTCTTTTTTATCATTGACATTCTGAAGACTCTTAAAATTTAGGGAATATTTTAACTGTAAAAGCAAAATGTTCTTAAAATATTAAAGTATTTTTCTAAGTAGATGCACATGATTCTGTACTTAAGTTAACTCATCAAATGTTTATGTTACAAATGTTATACATAGCAAGTATATTTTGTAATAGAAATATCTTGTTACTCTATGCGCCCCTAGTAAAATCGACCTCTGACAGGGACACGGAAGCGATAGGCCTTTCCTGAAGGCAACGAGGTCATCCTTGAGTATCCTTGGTATTGAAATAACATTCAGAGGTACTAACCTTTTCACACGCAAAAGCTTATGAATTTTTTATCACACGTTCTTGTTTTAATGATTAAATATTTTTAATTATTTCAGGTTGCACAAACCTTTGAAGATTTCGATTTCGAACCTAGTGCATTGAGTGTTCCTGTGGGGAATGCTTAGTCTATCTATGTGAGTTTTCTTAAACATGTTTAGTTAAAAAAACATACGTTGGTATTTTAGATTGTTATGTTTAGTAGTGTAAGAACTTCTCCACCTTTGCAAAAAAAATCATTGAGAAGGGGCTTCTATAACACCTAAAAAAAATTGTCAAAGTGTCATTTTATCATCACGGTGGCTTGTCCTGAACCCAATTTCACTCGTAAACTATCTTCTCCTACAATCACGTTCACGATTTGATTTAAATCGATTTGCGTATCATTTTATTATAATATAGGCAATAAATTAAAAATATTGTTGTTTGTTTATCTACTTTCTTACACATTTGACAAGCACTCAACTTTTGTCCTGAAAAATGTTATCATTTCAGAGGACAGTAAGTTTTAGATCGATAGCTCTGGCAAAACTGCGTTTTTTCATTCCCCGTAATTTTCCTCGCCTCGGATTAGTCCGGCTTAACCTCTAAATGCATAAGCGCCGTTTATGACTACTTTGTGGATCCCTACAAAAAATTAAGTTTATCATTTCAGTGATTAAGGGACAAATTTTACTTTCATTTCGGTGGCCGTTATAAATTTCGGTGGACTCATTAATTTTCAGTACAAACTCTATCATTTCGGTGGACATTTTTATCATTTCGGTGTACGATTTTATCATCTCGGTGGACACTTTTCATTTCAGTGGACTCATAAAAATTTAAAACTTAAATATTTCATTAACTTTTGATTTTATTCGATGGCACGCACATTTTACAAAACAGGTTAAAGTTTTTTTAGACACTAAATATTATGTCAATAACATAAAAATAAAAAAATCCACCGAAATTATAAAAGTAATCAGCTTGTTGATTTTCACTCAGATATTGGATTTTGTAGTGCATATAAGTCTTCCCTTTGTCTGCAGAGGGCATTGCTACTAATTTTCATATAACAATATAAAATAAGCTTTTTCCTCTATAAAAATACGTCACAATTTTGCGAGCCTTGCCGTCGGAGGGAATGTGACACGTCAGCGTTGTCTTGTGACCTTTTCTACTAGGATATTATACTGAGTTAGGAGTTTTATTTCCCATGAAAACAGACTCTCGAGCTTCGAGCACAGTATTGTGAAGGTGGTTTACTTTTATTAAATCATTCAAAACACATTATTTTATTTAAGAAGTTTATTTCGGCATTATATTTTCAATATAAGTCGCCATATTTACCAACCATACCAACGTACCCTTCTTTGTGAGCCCAGCTAGTTAAGTGGTAGGTCTGTGCACGCTGACAGTACTGAAAATCACCAATATTTGTCTACATAATTTTTATGTTAATGCTAGTGCCGCATAAATTTTGCTTCTCATTAATTGAAACAACCCCCATCGTGGTGTGCGTTTAAAATCACACAATTCCTACCCCTACCCTACCTAATGGTGCTTCCTTTGTTATATGAACCCCTAGTAGTTACGATGCAAACGCACCTCCCCCGATTTGGTTCATAAAATGTCCGGCTATTACTAAGCGACCGGTATTTTGTAATGAATTATGTTTCTTGTGTTAAATTTGTAATGAAAGAAATTCAAATAAAAGGGTAAGTATAAGTAAGTACTTAAGTAATAAAATTTAGTACTTAAACTATAAAAACTAAACGTACTAATATTTAGTACGAGCTTTCCCGGCTTACTTCGTTACGCCATAGAATAAAAGATAGGTACAGTGGCGGACACGGTCGGCGTAACACTTCCGGTTTTTCTGTATTGAAAAAGCTCTTGTTCTTTGGTAATACAGTCTAGGGTTGACGAAACCATAGACAAATCTGTTACGGCCTCCTAGTCCGCCACTGTACTACAAAAGACTTGGCTTTATAGACTATGTTCTTTTGACTGCCCAGAATGGCCGAATTAAAAACAAACAACAACAACAAACCCCCTGTCAAAATATGTAAACAACGAAAAAAATATTGCACCTTGGGTTACATTATTTGAGTTTAGGTAAAGATCCCTAATTTTTTTGAAAATCTTATATAGCCTATAACACTCGGGGTTAATGTAGCTTCCTACCAGTGACGCCCTGCAGTACCGGGCCGAAGAATAGGACTGAGGTATCCCCTGCCTGTCGTAAGAGGCGACTAAGAGGGGACCCCGGGGTCGTTGGGTGCACGAGGCGGGGGCCTCGTGTAGTCATATAACGGCCCCGAGAAGGACGGCGGAACGCGGTGTCCCGTTTCCGCCGTCGAGCGTAGGAAGAGCCATCCGCGCTCAGGGGGGACTACCTTCACCTGTCCCCCCGTGAAGAGGCTACACAGCCAATGCTGGGGGGGGTCGCGGAGAATTCCACAGGCTTACCCGCGACCCTCCTGCTATCAGCCGAGAAGGACACCGGCGGGGTTTTAGTGGGTGCGAACCCCACATAACCCTGCGGCTCCCCCCGGGGCTGCAGGGTACTCGTTAGGAGTTTCCCCGCCATAAAAAAAAAAAAAAGCTTCCTACCAGTGAAAGAAATTTTCAAATCGGTTCAGTATTTCCGGAGCCTATTCGTTACAAACAAACAAACAAACAAATATTTCCTCTTTATAATATTGGTATAGAAAACTAATCTTTCCTCTTTATAATATTGGTATAGATTAATTAATAAAAACTGACAAAAAGCCTAATCGATGCAAACAATACATAGTATAAAATGAAGTCGCTTCCCGCGTCTGTCCCTATGTCTGCTTAAATCTTAAAAAATACGTAACGGATTTTGATGCGGTTTTTTTAATAGATAGAGTGATTCAAGAGGAAGGTTTATAAGTATAACGGCATACCTTGCTAAAATGCTAAGTAAAAACACAAACATATATAAGTGATGATACTAAAACGTCTTTCTTTGCCTTACTAATTTTGTAACGGCCTCTATTTTACTAAAGAACTAGAAGAAAACAACGAAGCCCCTGGAATTTTCCACATAGCAAGGCGTTCGCGGAATCTTTAGCGCGCACCGCGTACTAGGGTGTCGAAGCCTTCAGAAGGTACACGCATAGTTTTCTGATGACGTCAGCAACCCTCGAATGTGCTACGTCACTACATCACGAGAACTTCGAAATAGCTTTGCCCTTAGCCCGTAGATGGGTTCGTACATAACGTAGCAGTTTAAATGTTTTTATTTTGACTGTTTAATTTTTGTGTATCGGTATTTTGATAACATTCCATGATCCAATACAAAATAATGTTTTTACCAAAAATAAATTTAAATCATTGGAGTTCATTCAAAATATGCTTTATAACATAGTGTCATCTTAAGACGATATACGAGAAATAAATCAAACGACCTAGGAACAAAGGATGTCCTTTTCCCTCAAACATACTGAGGGAAAAGGACAGTCATATGTCAGTCGCCACATCGGTTATTACAGTTTATTGGAAAAAGTAATAAATATTAAATATCTTTTGAATTATTACTTTTAAATCAAATTTGAATTACCAGAATTTGATATACTTTATTATCATTATTCCTATGTAGTTTCAACAAAAACTAGTTACTAATTTCGAAGAACTAGCTTTTCCCGTTTTTTGGAATGGTTATCTTTGACGAAATAATGTATCGAGGTTTTTTGAATCCACTTGTGTTTCTCAATTATAAAAAACTTTGTTATATCCTCAAAAACCTTATATTAAAATTCCAAATTTTTACCTCTAAAGGTTTAATTTAATCTTTACTAGCTGACCCGGCAAACTCCGTATCGCCTTAGATTATAAGTTTACACGATTATTATTATAACAACCTACTTACTCTACCACAGAACTAAATACTACAAAGCACTAAAATTTTGGTTGTTGGGCTATTACCTTCAGAATATATTCTGAAGGCATTCGATGAGAAAATCTGTTTTGCCCTTGCTTTAAGCTGCTTTGGGGACACTACACTACAGGAAAATGGAATACGTAAATGTGCAATAATGAGGGCGATATGTCTTGCGAGTTGCGAACCATCCATGCCTCCACAAATAGTGGCTGTTCCCTCCCCGTGTCACCACCTACATAGTGGCAAGCAAACTATTGCCATTGGTCGTGGTTCCTGCTCCCCTATTGTGTCGCACTAGCTTGCGCGGGGCAGACGACTAGTTGCACAACTTATTGATGTCCGTTGATTCATGGTATCCTGGTGATTTCGTAGCAGAATTGTGACGTCATCGGAAAAACGGGGTGGTGCGCTCGTAGCTCTGGGATTTTGTAGTATGTTTAGAAGAGATGACGAACGCAACACGTTTTGATTTGTACCGTGCACCTTACGAGGGCGAAATGTTGAGATTATAAATAAAATTTTAAATCAGTATACTTAAAATAAAATAAATAATGTATTAGTTTAATGAAAACGCGCCCTAACAGAAGATTATAGATTATTTATTAGGAAGCTTCGTCATCTTTGATGAAACCTAAAAAAAGTTAACTCTGGAAACAAATAAATAATAATTTCTTTTACAAATAATTTCCTTTTTACAAAAAAGAAACCCTCCTTCAATAAACTGACACATACATCAACTGAGCACTTCCTCTTTTTCTAAGTCGGTTAAAATATAGGTACTAAACCTTCTCCTGAATGTTATAAATACGGTATTTATCTGAAAACCGCATCAAAATCGGGTTAACGCGAGATAATCGCGGACAAAATTACATACAAACATACATACAGGTCAAACTGTAACATCCTTTTTTGAAGTCGGTTATAAATGTGTTCCTTTTCTTCAACCTTTATATTTCAATGGGTAGAGAGACACAGGTCATAGGTATAACTGGAGAAGAGATAGTCAAATGGTTGGAAATGTTTCCGAGTTTCGAATGAATTGGCGATCTAATTTTAATGTCTACTAATACAGTTGCGCGACGTCAGAATTATCAAGGTTCGTGAAGGCAGACTACGCCGCGCAGCCGCCCTACGCTGCTACGTGCGTAGCAAAACCGTAGCTAGCTCTAGCTTTTCGTAGAAAAGCGGAAACTTTGCACGTTCACAACGTTCGTAGTCTAAAATATTTAAATCGACTAATAGAGTCATTAATTCTTTTTTGTAACATTTCTTATACTTTGTAGAGTTCTGTTTTTACATTCCTATAAAATAGAAAAACAAAGTTGAACAGAAAATTGATGAATAAATAAACTAACTTGCCCATTTTGGTCTTTCATCGAACCTTTAAAACGAACTTTATTGGGAAAGTAACCTCGTATTTTGTGATCTTGATTTTTTTGGTTTCATCAAAGGCACAGGCGATACGAACTTCGCCGGGTTGTAATTAAACGTAGAAACCATACATTTTTAAATATTAAGTTAATTTAATTTTTATATTAAACAGTTTAAAAAGTATATTTTTGTTAGTTATTTACATTTTCACATTTCCTTATAATTGTTCTGCTATTGTGGAATAGTTTTCAAGGTTAATATAAAGTTATTGCCTGCCGCCATAGTCAAACATTTTAGTAGATGTGGTACTGAATAAGGTATACATCATAACCTACCTACTTACCAAAAAAAAAGCATAAGTAATAGCTAGGTAAGTCTTACCTATTTATTACTTTTTTTTTATAACACAGTTTTTATTGTTTTGATTTTATGTAGAATTGTCATTTTATTTATCTGATTAAAATGGAATATGGTCCTTGGATACCAATTGTTTTACTGTAATATTTAGTAGAGCAGTTGATTCCTAATACTCAGAAGGTAAAGAGCCGGACTAAAGCACTCAACTTTTACTCCAGTCTTCGTCGTTCCTCTGCCAACCTGGTAGAGTTCACCGCAAATTCTCCAGGGTGCTCCATGGGGTTCAAGGATTTACTATTTAATATGAAGAATCTTTAAAATACATTAACAGACTGATTGATATTTTTGCTTTAGTAAATAACTAAAGATAAGTTCACTACTCAAATAATCTATTACTGAATTCGCGATTACTGATTCGAGGATAATACAGAATACCTATTATAGAATTGTTAGACTGAATGCTATCTTCTGTAGATCTAGAGTTTATTGTTTCGAAACTTGATATTGTATTAGGTACGTAAATTAAAAAAATGTAGGTATTTAAATAAATATGTTATTAATAAATTCAGATTAGAATTAAAAAAAAGGCATTTTGAGATCTAGATTGGTTCTAACTGGGCGTAGGTTTGCTTGAGGAAAAATGTTGACGAAATATTTTGTGTTGCAGTAGTGATTTGTGACTAGCGTAAATAAGCTTTATAGGACAAGAATCTGCTATGCTTCTCTGCTTTGCTTTGGCCCGACGGTCCCAACTACCTGCTACAAAGAAACGTTGTTGGTATATAAGAATTATATATACCGACTTCGTAGACCTTCCACAACAGCCTTCCTCAACAAAGGAGGGAGGTCCTGACCACCAGTGCTTCACGTCACCACACACGGGACCTAAGTATAAGGGGAGCATAGCAACGTGGAACTCTTTCTAGGTCTGAGCTAGGTCTGGATCAAGGTCTACCAAGAATTCTTTTGCATGAAGTCCGTGTACTTAGCCAGACATTCTCGCAGGCGTTAAACACTCTGGAGACCAGCCCGGATCGGACCCTAAAAGCTAGGACTTAAAAATTTGAGTTGGGTGCATTTGACCAAGTGCATCTTGCATTTTTTTAATAATTTAATAAAAACATTGTTTAATTTTTTTGAGCCATCTTCTTGAAACTGTCAAATGAGATTTAGTGGTTAAAATTATAAAAAAATGTAAATGGGTTTATGGTGCATTCTGCTATTTATTTAGTAGAATAGCAATATCTAAAGGGAGAAATGCATACTTCTTCAAGTAGCTGTATTCTACTTAGTTTTTTTCTTCATATTTTTCAGCAGGCTGCGTTTTATAAATCAGATCTCGGAATAATTTTCTTCCATTGTGCATAATGCATTTTTTGAGCGCAATTTTTGTTAGAAGGGTCTGATGCGACGACTGGATACCAGGATGTCATGAGTCGACAAGAGGGGCCAATACCAGAAAGAGGGTAGTTCAGACGAGAGGGAGCCAGAGGGATGGGATGGTGCTAAGGGGGTGAGGGCGCTTCAAAGTACTTATATCAATATGTTTTAATTAATTTGTAGATGCCCTTGAATCCCTTGTTGTTTTAATTTTGTATACGTATTTTTACATTGCTTTTTTCTTAGAAACTTCAGCAATTTAATTTTCATACCTATTTATAATATATATATTATTATTATTGGTAAAAGCAGAATTACATACTGTAGTATTGCAACCCAATGAATAGTGAAGGAACTGAAACAATTCTTTAAACTGTGTTTTATTATTAGTATAAACAATAAACATGATGCATGTTTACTGATTTTATAGGCAGCGCAGGGCGTTGTTGTGGGACACAGCCGATCAATACAATCAACCCCAAACTTTGCGACGTCAGCAATTTGATTTCCCTAGTTCTAACGCTCTTCTGTCGTCTTAGTATCTAAGTATGCCAAGGAAAGCGCCTGCTAGTGGAAAACTTGAGAAGCCTTTGGGAAATCTTGTGAATTCCTTTCGCAGAGATAATTTTCTTTGTTGAGCTTAAGTCAAGTTTTCAGGTTAGAGGGTTCGGAAAATTATGGTTTAATTTTCGGCTACCAATTTTTCTAATGTTCCCCTATTATAATCTCAGATTTTTTGTGAACAATATTTATGCCATACGGTTGTATGTGACCCAAAGAGTAGTTTGACGGAAGTGTTCCTTGAAATAATTATAGTAAATTACAGGCGGTGTAGTACAGCGTCGAGGCATCAATTGGTTCATTTGGAAGGCCGCCTACGCGAACGTGCGAGAACCCTGCCGCTGGCTGAATCCGCGGCTTAATCCGTGTCTCACCTCCTTTCGAGTATAGTCGCCTGGTACCCAGAGCTCTGTTTATCCGACACTTTTATCCGGGTTTAGCCATAATGCCGTGTAGAGTCATTTTTCTGTTGGTCGGATTAGACATAGTGGCGTGTTACAATAGCTACAACTACAATAGTTATACTAATTACAATGAAAATCACCGGTACTGCGATGACCTGTCTCCATACTACAGCGACATAAACCTGGATCAGATCTCTGGGGTCTGGTATGGTGTTGAGAAGATACCGCACTCAAAAGGAGAGTACAAGATAGAGCACACCTCTGAGTGTTTTTATATAGACATCAAGGAGCGCTACATACAGGTTAGTAAATTAAAGCGGCATTGCATAAACAAAACCTATTTATCGACTTTATTATTAGTAAAACAATTTTGCTGAAATCTAGTTTCTTATTAAGTAACGTGTAAGCACTAAAAGCCGGCATAGCAAAAATTTATAGGCTTATCATTGATACGAAAATTATGAGTAGGTAGCACAAAATGATACTTTTATATAAAAAATATAACTTTGTAAGAAATATAACATCACTTACGAATAAATGTTGTACTTACAAATAAGTACTTTATTCTCATTTGTTTAAGTAGTTTTGACGATCACAATCGGCACAAATCACATTTATGACAAACACCCTGTATCTATACTTCAATCAATACATAGTATTAAACAAAGTCGCTTACCGCGTCTGTCCTTATGTATGCTTATATCTTTAAAACGCTATGCTTCGGATTTTTATGCAGTTTTTTTTTTCAAAAGATAGTGTTTCAATAGGAAGGTTTATGTGTATAATACCTTTAAAACATATTAAAAGGTAAGGCGGTACGAAGTTCGCCGGGTCGACTAGTCTAAAATAATTTTCAAATGAAATCCTTACAAACGTCTTAAAATGTGAAGAAATAATAAAACCGGATTATCGTGAACTACTGAACGCAATCATCTAATTAACGTACTTATGAATAAGAACGGAAGTGCGACTGTGCTCTATGTCATCCAATTATAAGGCCCCAGGACATCGCGTACTGTACACCGTTAGACTAATTGGGTTAACAATTTAAAAATCTACATTCAAGAAGACGAAATTAATTAAAAAAGCATGTTTCAGCTAATAATATTATTTTTAACAATATTCGTAATAGAAAACAATGGGTTGAGCACAAACTATTGCGCGGATTTGAACTCTTTTAACGATTTTAACGAAGAATCTTTGCTGGGCATGTGGTACATTCGAGAATATATATTTCACGAAGATACAGAAATTAAGACTGAGTTTAACCCTTATTGCCCTGTCGTTCAGTTGAGGACTCTCGAGGATTATGTAAATGGAGGCTTGATAAGTGGGAACTTAGTAAGTTTAAAGGGTCTTAAATATCTTCTTGGTCTAACTAAGGAATTAATATTTATTTTTTAAACTTTCAGCCAACTCCGCCGACTCCGTACCCGGCGTCTATGTCCAACTCCCCGTACCTCAACCGAGCCTACGGTCTGCCTGAGCACCACCGCATCAGGCACTTTGTGCTGGAGTGGCATGAGGGCATGTGGCAGGACGACTACCATGTGAAGATCAATACCTCGAGGAAAGGATTTTGGCAAACGGATTTGCCTGATCGATGTAAGGGCATGTTTTATGAACTGATTTCTTACCTACTCCGAATTTAAATGAAACCAATGAATAAAACTCCAGCGGTTCTTTATCAATATGCCAAACTTTTCAAACTTTTCAAATATTGAATTTTGTATACTTTACGATTCTCAATTTTTATTTTGCTAAAACTAAGTAATATTTTCAGCCGTGGAGAACATGTACCGGCACTTCGGAGGCGTGATCCAGGTCCTGAAGGTAGCCAACAATTACCTCGTGCTCAACTTCTGCATGCGCCTGCCGTACTCCCAGCTTTACAGCGTCGTGTTGTCCAGGAACGAAAACCAGCTCACGCCAGAGGACCTTGCCAGTATACATAATATCTTCAGCTTTAAGCAGCTTTCTACTTCAGCGCTGAAACGAGTATGCGAGAATTCAGCAAATCAGTTTGCCTTGTCTAGTGTGTTTCTATTGTTTACTTCCTTTTTGTTGTGGTGGAGTAGATAATTCGAAATTGATTTTGCATTTTGATAATTTTTATAATATCTTTTTAATACCTACTCTTATGCATATATTTTTAAGATGTCTCATTGATAATCTAAGATTTGATTTTGGAAGAGATTATGTGTAATTCCATTTGTAGTGTTATATAAAAGCCGTCTGTATTTGGTTTTCACTGTAAATATAAACATCTTCCCTTAAAGGACTTTGTAGTTCTGAATACCTAACTGTACTGTGGAAACGAATTTAAATAAAATATAATATTTTTATTTAAAGGAATTTTTTTATTTTATTTACAAATATCGTGCCAGGACTGAACCTGCACAGATACAAAAACTTTCTGACAGTCTTTGCTTCAGCGCCTTAGCTTACCTATTATTATGGTGAATTACTTAACCTAATCTTTTAATTATTATTTTTTGTTTAATTTAATTTGTATTTGTTTGTTTTACATGTTTTACTGTATTTTTTGTGTAATTTTTTAATTTTGGTGTGTTCAGGTTGAGCAAATAGAAAAATTCTTTCTTTCTTTTAATTTAAATTTTCAAAAACGCCATAATATTGATTTTATCAAAAAAACGCAGCAATAAAGTTTATATATGCTCTAAGTTAGGTATGTAAAATTTTTAAGTATATCCGTGAAGTGCATTTTTAACACGATGAAATTAAATATACGTAATACTATTAAAACATGTTTTAATTTCACTAAATTCTGTAAATTAGCGGTTTCAAATCCACACAAAATATAGGGTAACATGCCCTATTACGGCGCGTTTTGACGACATTTTAAAGTAGGGTAAGAAATTAAGCATTTCTAAATATGTTAGCAGATATTTGAATTTTTTTTTGACACTCATGTTAATTATATTTTCTGTTTCAGTTGTCGTTTTATTTATTTTAGAGTGATAATAAATTTTAAATAAATATTTTTTCTGACAATTCGGAATTCCTATTACGGCGGCAAAAATAAATTTGAAGCCTATTACGGCGGTAAGCACAGCCTATTACGGAGTATGGAAAGACAACACACGCACGATGAAACATTTTGCTCATGGTTTCGTGCAATCAGAAAATGGTATGCAATGGCTGTAATTGTTACTGGCACTGTACATAAATACAGGTTCTTCTTAGTATGGGGATATTTTGATAATATTTTGTGTAATAACTATTTAATAAACGGCCTCGCGCTAAGAAGTTTCTAGTAATATAATTAGTTAAGGAAACGCGAATAATGATTATTTGGCTGTATGGGCTACTATGTTCCTTTGCCTGACCTGAACGGGCGAATAACAAAACAACAATCAATCAATGAATCTACGGCATCGTAACGTCCTTCCATCTCTCTGCACAACGGAACGGATTGAATTAAATATGGGGACGATTTTCTTTTTATAAGCCGCGCTGATAAAGAAACGATTTGAAAATGGTGGCCGAACGAATGCTATCTTGCGTATTAGTTTGAGGGAAGAGTTGAAAAGAGAGACAGCCCATACAACGGCTGCCATTTTGAGATCGTTTTTTTATGTGCACAGGTTATACCCATAAAAGCGTAATTTGTGCGAATTTGGCTAGCTTATTAACACAATTTTTAATATTTGTTATTAATCTACATTAATTTAAGTTACAAATGATCATTATTTAATGTCTGTTGACCAGGTCAATATCTCAGTAGAGGCTCGACTTTTATTCAAAAAAGGAAGATTTGGGCTCAATTTTTGCTTTTTTAAGTTTTTAATATTTGTTAGTATTCTTTGGACGAAAAATAAAATATCGTGAAATTTTTTCATTAAAATTAATCGAGCCGTTTCGGAAATTAGTACTTTTGGCAGACAGACAGACGGACGGATGGAAAAGACATATAATAAGGTCGCGGGACGTGTACCAGAAACCTTAATCAATAAACTGATACAAACCTAAACTGAGAACTTCCTCTTTTCTAAAATCTGTGAAAAATAGGTACTTAAACGTTAAACCCTTCTTCTGAATTTAAAAAATACTTTTGTGAAAAATCGAAAATATCGCGGACAAACATACATACAGTTGAACCTTAATAACCTCCTTAACCTCGTTATAAAACAATTGCTGTTCGTTTTTCTCAAACTTTAATTCGATAAAGGCCCGGACGAGGGTTTTAATAATCCTACTAATATTATAAACGACAAAGTTTGTAATAAAGGATGTCTGTAACTCTTTTACGTAAAAACTACGAAATATAATTTAATAAAACCTAACAAATAAAACATCTTTGAAGGAAAATTTTACTGGCGAAGCAGCGGGGTGCAGTCAGTGAAGATTTAGTTAAACGGTAAAAAATAATGTAAAATGGATTTCTACCCAAGCGGAGAAATTTAAAAAAAGAAAGATACATTTTTTTACAATAACGTTGACACAAACATGCAATAAAATGGAACACAAAAAAACAACAACAAAACAGTAAACCAAAATACAATAATAAATAAAACTTCCAACGAATCATAATCAGTTATGTATGGTGTGTCAAAGTTGTGGTAAAATCTAGTAGTAAATTATTAAATTGATGAGAAAATACGATAAACCTAACCTTAGTATACATTTTTGTGTATTATTTTTTAATTATTTACTTACCCTGTTATTCATAAAAGGTTAAAGTGCATTTTAGTTATTTGACGTATGTCACTTAAGACAGGATGTCACGTTTTTACCATACAACAAACCAAATAAGTAGACCTGCAGTAAAGCTTTTTAAAATGTACGGAATCTTTATGAATAATGCGGTTAAATTATTAGCTCTGTAATTTCCATACACCATGTTAGGATTTCTTACAGCCTAATACGGTAGGTACTAAAATATCTAATGAGTTTTTCTATCCTTATTCTGAAATATAATGTTAAGATATTTCGGTAATGTAAGTTATTACTTACAAATAAGAGCACTCTGTCTTTACCATAAAACTCTCAAATCGTAAGTAATCGTTGTATTAGACGATTTTTCTTCATAAAAACTCATACGTTAGGTTTCACAGTATTCTGACAAACTTAAATTTTACTGTCAACTTTAAGAGTAAAAAACAAGGATTCTAGTTAAAAAACATGTTCCTCCAAAATTGGTTTTATACTTGAGAACTAATGAAAATTACACTTAAATAACGAAATGTTCATAAATTATATTTTTTATACCACTAAATTTATAAATTACCAACACTGCGTTTTTCCTATTACCGATGGTACCCTCCGTAATAGGCAGTACCCTGAAATAGCCTTCCTAACACGGCGTACTTTTGTTTACTCGTATTTACTAGTATTATTTGATTTTAAACAGAAATCAACTTGATTAACTAAGACTACTTGAATGTAAAAAGTATTCGAATATAGTAACATAATCTTAAAGTGTTTGTTTGAACTAAAAACTAAGTCTGAAAATTCAATGTTCTACCGCGAGTCAGTCTGCGTTTGTATGAAACAGCTTCTCGCTCAGCTGACGTTACACAAAATAATTAATTTAAGTCATTTTAAACGATTTTAAACGCACAAGTGCTGGGTAATAAGGAACGTGTTAGTTTGCCTTGGACACTATGTAGTCACCTTTACCATACAAAGTCACAACGAATCATAAATTGTAAAAGATAAAATAGAGCCGTAATAGGACGTGATTTTGACTACCGCGGTAATAGGACGTTTTACCCTAAGTCTAAGTCTCTAAGTAAGGCCATTTCTAGATTTAAACACATTGAATTCTGAAAATATAGATTAAATTAAATCGGGAACAAATTATTTGAAACGAACATAAAGTCAATATTTTGTCAATAATCAGAAAACTGGTACCGCAGTAGGACAGTTAGGTCGGTACTAGGAAAGTAAAATTTAATGTAAACATATATACCCTTACAAAAATAGAACTGTCCAGTGCATTGAACGTCAGCCGCCAGCTCATCGAAAATTGCATTTGTACGGTAAGTTGAAACACTGTGGTAGTAACTTTTTTTTCTCGAGACCCATGGAAAAAATATTAGGAATGGTGAGCTGTATAGTAATCAGTCGTTTTTTTGTTGCTACCTTGTCAGAATCACCTGTAGACAAACAGAGGAGAATAAAAGGAGACTTTAAAATTTACCAAGGTACTTACTGGCACAATCCTGCACTGATCGCAGTGCTCCATTACGAAAGGCAGGCTACCTGCATTAATTTGCTAATTGGCTCAGATGGATGTGGTCAAGACCGCCGTAGATCATTCTATCTGATTTCATTCGTTGAAACATGTTGACTTTGCGTGTAGTAGTAGTCCTTTTAATTCTTAGAGGTGCTCAAGCGAACTGCGGCCGAATTCGCTGGCGCAAGCAGTTCGAACTGCAAAATGTTTTCGGCATGTGGTTCGGCGTCAACTATGCTCAACACACACCAGATTTAACCGATATAGCTAGTGAGGTCGGCTGCATTACGCTTTACATTAGTGATGTGACTCACGAAGTTTTAGAAGACTGGGTCGGCTTTAATGGACCGGTACGTATAAATAAATACCTAGCTTAAATTTCAGCTCACCCAGTTTTTATTTATTGACACGTATATGAAATTATTTAGTATTAGTTATTGTTCTAACTGAAAATTGCGATGTAAACAATGTACTTACATATATTGTTTTGCCTTTATTACTTTATTTTAATGTCATCAAATGATTTCTTAGTTTTTTTTTTTGTTTTAGATATTTCGTAAAAACTGGACAAATCCAAAATGGAGGTCTCTTAACCACAATCCGTGGTCTGACACACCGATGTCAGGCTCTTGGTTAGATGTCCGGCTTAGAAACAAACGACACTCCGGCACTCGGGATAGAGCCCGAAACAGACGACAAACAGTTACAAGCAACAAGCGAAGGATCAGAGTCGTGTGGGATGAAAATGGTCAAACCGAAGAGCAGACTTACGTAGTCACTAATGGCTCTTTGGGATTTTGGAAATTGGAACAGTGGAGAATGGGGGAACGAGAAATGCTTTCAAGGGGTTTAGGTAATTTACCTCTGTTAAGATTTCAGACTAAGATATTTTTTCTCCTATATATGTTAATTATACAGGGTGTTTCTGACAAGGCGGTAATAAATCAGAGGAGGGATTCAGCTCACCATACCTAACAACTTTCCCAAAGCAACATGGGTCGAAATCTCAAAACGAAAACCAGCTGTCCCGTACATTGACCCCGCCAGCTGATCGAATCAATGTATGGAACAGCTGATATTTTTTTTGATATTTCGACCCATGTTGCTTTGGGAAAGTTGTTAGGTATGGTGAGCTGAATACCTCCTTTGATTTATTACCGCCTTGTCAGAAACACCCAGTATACCTAGAAGCTTAGCCTAGAAGGCAGTCTATAAAGAAGACATAATCTTAACATGGGGTCATCTCCTTGTTGAATTACAGATGTCTGGTATCCAAACGGGCCTTCACTCCGAGCAGAATACATCTACATCATCGAATCATCACCCGAGACTCTGACCCTGTACCACTGTTCCCGGAACAACGGAGGTCGTGCGTTCTCCTTGGTCCTTCGCAGGTCCCCCTCACACTACTATAAGAGTGACTGGTTGGATACGCAGGGGTTAATGATACATCATGAATTGCCTTTAGCGGTAAGACACAGCGCTATTTGCGCTGGGGTTTGGAATACGGTTACAGGGGATTTTATTTTGACATGTGTGTTGGTTATTTTGTTTATACAGAAATATTTATACTATTAAGGAAGTTCACATTATTAAAATATTAACTTTTAGATTTTTTTTAATTTTATTCAACTTATGTAGTTATGTAACTCAGAGCGATTGGTTGAATGTAGTCTGTAAGCGCCCTAAAGGAATTATGTACCACATAGAACAGTAATCAGCTGACTAATTACGATATAAGAAGAATATCGATTTAACCCGGGAGTTAACCTCTGTTCTGTTATGCTGTTGAGCAGCTTCGGAGGTGGGTTATTAAACTGAATTTCTTTTTATATTTCGATTATACCGGTACCTAGCCTATTCGATATTATGTATAACGAGCTTTCCCGGCTTACTTCGTTACGCCATATAATATAAGATACAAAAGACTTGGCTCTATAGACTATGTTCTTTTGACTGCCCAGTATGGCCGAATATAAAACAAACAACAACAACAAACCACCTGTCAAAATATGTAAACAACGGAAAAAATATTGCACCTTGGGTTATATTATTTGAGTTTAGGTAAGGATCCCTAATTTTTTTGAAAATCTACACTCGGGGTTAATGTAGCTTCCTACCAGTGAAATAATTTTTCAAATCGGTTCAGTATTTCCGGAGCCTATTCGTTACAAACAAACAAACAAATATTTCCTCTTTATAATATTGGTATAGATTAACTAATACTAGTCGACCCGTCGAACTTCGTACCGCCCAAACTATAAGTATTATGTGCATTTATTATACTTATAAACCTACCTCTTGAATCACTCTATCTATGAAAAAAAAACCGCAACAAAATCCGTTGCGAGGTTTTAAAGATTTAAGCATACATAGGGACAGACGCGGGAAGTGACTTTATTTTATACTATGTATTGATACATTGTATATTAATTTGATTTTGCATGCCCACAATCATAAACCTAACGTAGAAAATAAAGGTCACTGAATAATTCGGATTCCAGGATTTTTTAAAAAGGTGCCAAAATTATAATATAACTAGAGGCTGCCCCGCGGTTTCACTCGCGCAGATTTCTCATAAACACTAAAATCCAGTTTTTCCCGTTCCCATAGGAATTTCCAGAAATACTTTCTTAGTGCTCACCTACACTCCCTAAGGAACCAACATGCAAAATTTCAGCCCGCTACGCCCAGTAGTTTCGGCTCTGCGTTGTCTGTCAGTCAGTCAGTCAGTAACGGAAGAGTTTTATATATATTGATAAAATTTGTAAGTTATGTTACCTAGTAACTATTTAGTAATTTGTGCCATAGGCAAGAACGAGACGACCCATGTTTCTTTACTTGCTTTAATCATCACAACTTATTATAGGTAGATAGGTACTTTTCGCTTGTTTTTTTTTTAAATTTGATTTAGCAAAGCATGACACACTTCCGCTCAAACTTTTTACGACAGTTTAAAGAAGGATATGACCGGCCAGGTCGGGTCAACTCAGAGGAGATGGATGGGATCAGCCAGTATCCGGGGCGAAGGTGCCAGGTCGTAATTGTCTCAATTACGCATCGTTTATATGGTTTAACGTTACCTAATCATGGCGAGTGTGTAAGTAACAAGTACCTGATACTTACATGCGATAATCTTCTTTATCAATTATAAATGTTTTTTACTTTGAAAATTTTGGAAAAAGCGTACCCCGTCAATAGGATTTTACTTTTAAAGTAGGTAAATTAGGTAGTAGATGTCTATAGATATAATTGATCAGTATTTTTACGACCACTCGACTTAATATGGGTCACATTGCCAGTGAGCACAGCCAGTGAGTTATTTCACACCAAGTAGGGAAGTAAAGTAAGTTATGTTCTCAAACGTCAAAAAACTTTTTAAGAAGATCGACTTATCTCAGAATTTCTTAGACGTACACTTAATTTCGGCCTGATCATAATGTTACTGGATAAAGCTAGCTAAGTAGGAAGTGCATACAGCGCGGACAGCTACTAACAAGCAAGCGAGCTGGGCATTCATTTAATTACGATTATGTATGCAGTACAACGTTAAATATTTAAGCTCTTCTTATCTTTTAACCTAAATCTTAGTTTTTCAAATTAATCTTCTGAGTTATTTATACGATTAACTAGTCGACCCGGCGAACTTCGTACCGCCTAACCTATTACTATATTTTGCATGTATTATAATTATAAACCTTCCTATTTAATCACTCTATGTATAATAAAAAAAAAACTTATAAAAATCATTTGCATGGTTTTAAAGATTTAAGCATACATATCAATATCAATACATAGTATAAAATAAAGTCGCTTCCCGCGTCTGTCCCTTTGTATGCTTATATCTTAAAACTATGCAACGGATTTTGATGAGCTTTTTTTATTAGATAGAGTGATCCAAGAGGAAGGTTTTTAAGTTTATTACATGCACAAGATAGTAAGTAATAGGTTAGGCGGTACGAAATTCACCGGAACGACTAGTTGATTGATAAAACTAAAAAAAAAGTATTTTTTTTATAAAGAAAAATACACTGTACAGATTAAAAGTATTGCATTCGAATTATAGTGATCACTTTCATTTGAAAAATAATATCATTCAGTTCCGCTTAATCAACAAAAATTAAAATCCCCACTTAGACTCTTTCTCAATAATCGCGCAGAGAAACTTAATAACGAGCTTAATTAGTTTACATCCCACACCCATACGTCGCCGGCGCAGCCACACACTATCGTTGACGATCACGCAACCGGTACGTCCCAACATGTACGGGTCTGCTATTGTATTTTCTGTCCTTTTAAGTTTTGTTCTGTGCGCGAACTATCAACGGTATGGGGACACAAACGATCGATATAACAGCTACGCTTCTACGATTGCTACGCTTTTCGACCAGAATCCGTATAAAACCGCGAGTTTTAACAACGATGTCGCTTCGATACCTTTAGAAGCTACGCGCTACCCTAACTACAACCCGTCGTCTTCGTATACGACCGGTCGGTACGGGGCTGCATACAGCACATCTGGTTATGGCAGCAATGGTTACAGTGGTGCTGGTTATAGTAATACTGGTTTGAACGGAGGTTTGACTAATTCGCAATATGGTTTAAGCGGAGGATTGTCTAATTCGCAATATGGTTTGAACGGAGGATTGAGTAACAACCAGTATGGTTTAAACGGAGGCTTATACAACACTCAGAGGTTTGGTGATAATAGCTATAGTACCCAAAACTATGGAAGCAGCTACGGCTATAGTACTCCGAGATATGGTGAAGGATATAATAGTAACTATCCAAGGTAAGATACTTAATACATTTTATCAGTTATAAATATAAATACGTAATTTCAAAGTTTATGCGTTGCATTGCATGTGATTTGGTAGTCAAACTCACAGACCAACTAGAGATACTAGTCAAACTGTTCAGGGTTTTTGTTCAGGGCATGAGACATGTAATCACGTCATTATTGGTGTCTACCCTCTGTCTACCTAAACTTCTTTTTGGCACGTGACGTGAGTAAACAAAAGCAACCTATTTACTCAATGACTGTTCATCATGACACACCCTTGTTTTTATTAATTTGTCTAATTATTTATTAATATAGGTTGGTGGAACTTACGACTTAGGGAGTACTCATACTTATTCAAAGTCTGCCCATACAAAATCGTTGTTTTCTATGGGCAAACTCTGAATAGAGCTGAATAAGTGTGATCACTTACTCCCTTATTAAACATAATTAATATATTTATGCATGCATGCATTTAAAGCCTTTACTTCGTTTAAATTGTCAAACGCATTGGTGTTCACATGCTGAGTAGGAGCCCTTTCCTACGCCATGCTAAATACATACTTTCATAAATACGAATAACTTATCTGTTGTATTTCCTTATCTATTTTGCCCAGACTATCTATATTTTGTTAGCCTGTATTGTTCGTGTGACTAAATATGTGTAAATTGTGTGTAAAAAAATAATAATTTTGATGTCTGTGGTAACTTTCTAGACAAGGTTACACGTCCTACGAGAGGCCACTGATCGGCTCCATGGGCGACTACTGCCAGAACCGCTCGCCGCAGTCAGGCATCTGGGTTGACAACCTCATGGGGATGTGGTACGGTGTGGAGTACATCCAGCACCTCGGCGGATACTCCAGGGTGGACTATGATCGGTCCTGCATTGTCATGCACATTGCCGAGCCCGTGCCGCAGGTAAATTTTCACTGAGCTCTACCTATACCAAACGTATTCATTAAAATAACACAATATTTAAGCATTATATTGACTGCTCCGTGGCTCAGTTGGCAGTGATGTGGACTGAGTAAGTGTATGCACCTGGGTTCAATTCCCGGGCGGGGCGAATATTGATATGATGAATATCGATGTTTGTTTCCGGTCTAGGTGTAATGTTCGTCTCTGTATGTGTTTCGGGTACCCTAGATACAGGTCCTTCCTAGTTAGGGGCTCTGAGTGTGATGTGTTATTATTTATTCAAATCTTGCGGCAAGGCTCAGTTCGGCTGCGTATGCAATCTGGAAAATCAGAAAACTAACTGATGTGTCTACCGCGAGACTTGTGTATTTCAGTTACTTTCATAGCTTAATGACCTATGGCTTGCTTCTATGGGGAAGAGCTGCAGATATTAACGTCATTTTTATACTACAAAAACGCGCAATTAGAAACATTTATCAGCTTAAAGCTCGCGAGTCCCTCAGACAAAAATTCAAAGAAATTGATATTTTGACGCTTCCGTCCCAGTACGTGTTTGAAATTATTATGTATACTCGTAAAAACTTACATATGTTTGATAAAAAATGTGATAAAATTAAAGACCTTAGAACGCGTAGCAAAAACAAACTAAGTATTCCACAGAACAGACTAAAACGGACAAACAAATGCTTTATAGGAAACGAAGTAAGATATTATAACAAGATCCCAGAAGAGATTTTGATCCTGAATGATAATGAGTTTAAAACTCGTATCAAAAAAGGTTTGATTAAGAAAGCTTATTACAATGTTGATGATTATGAAAACGACAAAGACGCATGGAAGTAGTCTAGCTCTGCACGATATTTTCATTATTTCATGTATGTACTTTAAATCTTATTAATTTATGTTCTTTGTATTCTAAATTAAATTGTAATGTCACATAAGAACAAAAAAAGAGAGAGATAAATTGTAAAGTAGAGTTTGTTACCCCTTTCTTCTCTACGCTGTAAAATCATTGCGAAAGGGAGTAGAATCATTTGACAGAGGAGGGCTCGTTTGGGGGCGTCTCCAGGCGACCATTGTCGTAAGGCAAGGCAAACATTTGTTTGCCTGAGCCAATTAGTGGGCACCCTGAACTACCTCGCCTCTATCAGTATAGGATACTTTACGAAATAAGGTATCAATATTAATTAGATTAGTCTAATTGACTTTCAATAAGCGATATCTTGTATCCTGTATTGAATAAATCATTTTTTACTTTTTTTATTATATATCTATGATAAAAAATTCAAAATTACATCACATTTATAGGCACGCGGGGCGTTGCGCGGGGCGTGCTGCTATTAAACCAAACGTTGGCAATGTATGAGACCGGTTCACGGAAACGCGTTGGCGGGCGCCGACGCGTGCACTACAACGCGGGCACCGCCGCGGGCCCTGCGGCGGTGCCCGCGTCGTTCAACGCTTTAAGAACAAAACATAAGGCCTATGTTCGATATCGTTTAAGGCGGTAACTCACGGTATGGCGCGAAATTCAATTTTTTTCACGTTTTTTAATTATTTTGGCGAAAGTATTCATTTTTGATAAAGTTTAAATAAATTCGCGTACGTAAAAACCTATTTCCCACCGGTTAATTACCGGAGTTACCGGTTTTGTGTATATTCAAGGAACTTATTTTTTGGCCTTTTACCCCTTAGACACAAAATCTGTAGGTCTGTCTTCAAAAAACGTTGTATTACAATATGGGAGATGGTTTTTTACATACGCGAATTCATTTAAACTTTATTAAAAATGTATACTTTCGCCAGAATAAATAAAAAACACGAAAAAATTTGAATTTCGCGCCATAGCGAGAGTTACCACCTTAAGGAGACGCATCCTACATATTGAGAGGGAATTTGGTCCACTCTAAACATAGTGAAACAATTTCCGAAATCGGATCAGTAGTTCCACAGTTAACTCCATGTAATATCCAAACTTGCAAACTATTCATCTATTATTACTATATATGACTTATTTTTAAAATTAAAACTTGTGCGTAAAAATTTAATTATACATTGAGCAACCAATATTGTTGTTAAAATATTACGTTATTAAAAAACAGAGGAACGCACGACGAAGCCTGGTTTGTAACCCCCGAACGAAAATTCAGAAAGGGGTGTTATAATTTTAACGTGTGTATCTGTCTGTATGTCTGTCTGTGTATATGTATGTGGCATCGTAGAGCCCAAACGGCTAAACCGATTTTCGTTTAGTTTTTTTTTGTATCATAGATAATTTCAGGCCGAGTGTTCTTAGCCATGTGTGATGAAGATCTGATCAGCGGTTTGAAGGTCATCAGCTCTTTTCTAGTTGATGAGGGGATCTAACTAGCTTCCTTATGTCCGATCGATTTGAAATTTGGTACCATGTTACATCTATGATATTGAAAATATATGGTAAGGTAACCATGACCTGATCTGCCGTTTGATCATCTGATCAGCTCTTAAATAATGGGTGAGGGGATCGAACTATCTTCCACATGTCCTATCGATTTGGAATTTGGTACCGTGTTTCTTCAATGATATTAAAAGTATATGGTAAGGTAACCATAACCTGATCTGCAGTTTAAAGATGATCAGCTCTTAAATAGTGGATGAGGATATCTAACTACCTTCCATATGTCCGATCGATTTGAAATTTGGTGCCATGTTACATATATGATATTGAACGTATATGGTAAGGTAACCATGACCTGATCAGCCGTTTGAAGATGATCAGCTCTTAAATAATGGATGAGAGGATCTAACTACCTTCCATATGTACTATCGATTTAAAATTTGGTACCGTGTTTCTTCAATAATATTGAAAGTATATGGTAAGGTAACCATGACCTGATCTGCCGTTTGAAGGTGATCAGCTCTGAAATAGTGGATGAGGGGATCTAACTACCTTCCATATGTCTTATCGATTTTAAATTTGGCACCGTGCGTACCGCTTTACTTCAATGATATTGAAAGTAAGGTGACCATGATCTTTTTAAGATGATTAGCTCTAGTTCTAGTTATGTTGACGAGGGGTCTGACTGGGTCGGGGGTTTTTAATTTTTTTAATTTGAGTTTTAACTAGATAAGTAGGCCGCACGCACCCTAACATCTGGGGGCGCGTATACCTGACAGTGCGGTCGCGGGATCTACTATCGAATTGGCCTTTTCAGCCACGAATGGCGGTGCTATTTAAATTCAAAGTATAACATCTTTGTCAGATAATTTAAATAGCACCGTGACGGAACGCCTATTATTATTAATAATAAACAAATATATAACTTTTTATTAATAATTAGTAAGGAATCGAACAACAAAAATTAAATGAATGAAATCTTTAGCTGTGCTAGGTGCCTCTTATGCCATTCTTCCGTTTTAAGCTCACAAAGAAATAGGGCTGCATTTTTATTTAAGATAGTATATACTTATTAATTTCTTTCTCGAGTGGCGACTGCGTATTGGAAGACGCAGAGTAGGCAGACCCCCCACAAGGTGGTCAGACGACATGGTTAAAGGCTGCGATGAGGGTCGCTCAAGACCAGTCGTTGTGACGTTCTGTGGGGGAGGCCAATGTCCAGCAGTAGACGTCTTTCGGCTGAAATGATGATGATGAAAAAAATGGAAGACTTACTACATAGTTCTTACGTTCTAATCATCCTATCTAAAGAGCCTAAATAATTCTCATCCCATAGTAATGACTTCCTTCAAGATAAATTAGTTGTCTCAATTGTAGCGTCATGTTGTCAACAATTAGTGATCATTGTTAGCAGATTATTCTGTCTCCAAGTTTCGATAGTGCCTGTGATGGGAATCGGAAAGAGCTCAGAATGACCAGAATTGTAATAAAAAAATGTCAATATCTATTTCAACTGTTATATGTCCAGCAGTGGACGTCTTTTGGCTGATTTTATTTCATTTCCAAAGATATTGTAAGTAGGTATCAAAAGTTATAATGTAACACGGAAATGCAACCTGTGAGTGGATAAATCGACCCGCCGACCAAAAAGTCACCCCTAATTTCCCACCCTTAGGGTGGGAATTTTATTTCCAAATTTTTATGGGACCAACTTCAAGGTATACCCTGTCGATTAAAAAAAGAATTATCAAAATCGGTCCACACAGTAAAAAGTTATGCGTGATCATACATAAAATATATATATATATATATACGCGACGAATTGAGAACCTCCTCCTTTTTGTTTTTTCGTCGGTTAAAAAATATATCCTAATGATAAACGAGCACATTGCACTACCGAAATCACGTTTGCCATGTATTTTTTTCGCTTGGGATTTTCACCCATTTATTTTATTAGAAATTCTACGAAGGCTACAGTAGTTATAGAATCAGTAAATTTAGCTTGATTATAATTTAAACGATTACAAAGTGCGAAGGTCAAAAAGATTATGATATGATCTCATTCCGAGAATGAAGCCAGACATCCTGGGAGCTCTGCGGTTTCGGAGGTCTAGGGTCAAGAGCGATAACACAGTCAAGCAAGACGAGCGAGTGACTCAGGCGCGTGCGCCGCTGCTCCAGCTATTCCGCGCCAGTTCTCTGCCGATCGTTTACGCGACAAATTCGCTATTAGACTCTAACAAAACAAAAACGCAAAACTTTTTCTATCAGTTTGCAGTAACTGTGAACTAAAATGGACCTCAAGAAGTGATATAATGTTGTAATAGTTATTAGCCGGCTGAGACCAAAAAGTAATCAAGCAAGATGATACGAAGCGGCCGGTTCGATATTATTATCTTGGTTTTGTACGTTCTTGCGTCGGTCACGGCCATCGAAGTCTCTAACTCAACGGCTAACTTCACGGTGTCCTGTGACAAGGATGATGACACGTACGATGCCCTCGACGTGAGGGAAGTCATGGGCAAATGGAAGGTGGTGGAGCTTTACCTTCACGATCGCAAAGAAGGAGTCAACCAGTACAAGAGCTGCCCACTTATCACAATATGGGAGGCTGATGAGTTACCAAGGTCTACTTTCGGGGTAGGTTATTAAGAACCCTTGGATTTTATTCTCGAAAATTTGCCAATTAAATATTATTAGTTTTAAATCTGATTCGTTTATTTATCCAAGTGTCTGTTAAACGAAAACGTGACTACCTAGTACATCAGCACTGTTTAATAACATCGATAGGTATGGATCAATCGAAAACACCATCAAGGACAAAATATCACAGCATCAAATTATCTGCCATATATTTTTAACGCTGCACCGCGACCGTGCGCTGAAGGAAGTGGAAACCTGAAATTATGTTTTGTTCAGATTTGGCTGGTTTAATGATTAATATTGTAAGTTTTTGACAGTGATAAGTTGTACAGTGACATTACGAACCGAACTTGTTATTTGGTATTTAAATTTGCTTTTATTCTGAATAGGAACCTATGTATCAATATCAATATACCTAGTATAAAACAAAGTCGCTTTCCGCGTCTGTCCCTATGTATGCCTAAATCTTTAAAACTACGCAACGGATTTTGATGCGGCTTTTTTTAATAGATAGAAAGTGATTCAAGAGGAAGGTTTATAAGTATAGTACATGCACAAATAGTAATAGGTTAGGCGGTACGAAGTTCACCGGGTCGACTTGTTTTAATATAAAGATTTGTAGCTTTGTGTAGCTTTCAGGTTAAAGGTTAAGAAAGCAAATAAGTGTCGCTAAAAGTTGCCACTATTGGCAACAATCAGTAGATTATTTAGGTCTAGGAACAAAGCCCTAAAAATTCTAAGCAAGATTATCTCTGGATAATTTCTCTTGGTAGGTATTTATGAATTTATATTACTTGCCCTCTTGTTACAGAGAAAAGTGCCTTTGACAGACGGAGTGACATATTAATAAAAAGTTAATTTTACATGAAAATGGATTAATTGTTAGAAACATAAGCATAAGTCTGCATAGTAATTGGATAATTGTGTGATATTCTCAATTGAGTGCAGCCCACGACCGTGTTGTGCGACTGTCGCAATTAAACTGGACTTTGAAATAGCTCGGTGAATTAGGTTACGTTTTTTTTTGTTTTATTAAAATATTGAAACCAATAATTGATAATTATACTAGGTATTTATATAAAAAATATCTGTGTCCGCTTCGTTCGCGAAGAACAGTAACTTTTTCATTTTTCCTCACCGCCTAAACTTTCCCTGGACTACGAAAAACATTTGGAAACCAAAATCAGCTATAAATCAGACCAGTCGTTAACGAGTTTAGATTAAATTTTAGAACTAAAATGATCGACTGTATGTTGCTGTTTTTTGCCGGTGGTTTTGATAATTTTCGGCTACTTTTTCGGACAAACATGTTTACTTGGATGCAAATCTCTGTCTGAGTTGGTATGTATTCAGTTAGTTGTGTTGTTATAAATGTAAAACCAGATATTTATTCATTGTGTAAATCAATTCATAAATAAAATGGTTCCGATGGGAGCAGGAAGTTTCCAGAGGACCGAGGGACCCGTCTGTTCCGATCCGATGTGTCATCGACATCGAACATTATGATGCGACGCAAACATTTTTAAATTACAGTATCATTAGTAATGATTTTCGAATAGCGTTTGCTAAACTAACTAATACAGTAATCATAACACCTGATCAATCGACTTTTTAGAAATTTTATTGATAAAATGTCTATTATGTACAATACGAACACATGAGTCAGACACAGCGACACAGCTCAGTCAATTAAAATAGAGTTGTTAAATTGCCAGTACCTAATTTGCCCAATTTGCGTCGCACCGTACCCACTTGTATGGTTTACCACCGTGTGACTCTAATAAACTCCTGGCTTCATTGTGCCCAGAATCTAAAGGTCGGGACCTCAACCTACGTGGGCTTACTTGCTGGTTGACTCACTAAATACTGTATAGGTTTAATTAACAGGGTACAGTACTTATACCTATACTAAGGCCGGCACGGCCCGTGAAAAATCATTAGGTAAAATTTCAGTACTTACCACTTTCTTTTTTTATAATGTTGTTACTAACTAAGGTAAACACTGTGATTTTGCGCGTTTCGTTCAAAACACGTTTTGCCGCAGAAAATGCAGTTGCACTACGCCAAAATATCATTGTCAGTAGAAATTAACAATTAATTTAAATTCAAGGGCGTAACGAAGAACCATTGAACAATTCGTAACAATCAACCCATACTTATATTTCATTGCTTTTTCAACTTGATTTTTTTCTTATATAGCTTAGGTAACCTACGTAGGTACATCCACCTGTATTAGTAGATAGTAACTTTGTCAGCAATTTATCGAACATCGCAAAAACAAGCTCGTTAAAAAGACTTTCAGCGTGACTTTCACGGCCGTCCAGTCAGCAAACAGTTTCGAAAAGTCAACATTTTTTTTTTTATTGTTTGCACTAAAGTGAACTCTGTGAACTTCAGCTTTAATAGAAGAAAATTACCTGTGCTGTTACTCAATAGTAAAAAATATATTTATCTAGGTATTTGTAAGTACATACTAGTCTTAGATTTAACCAGGAACGAAAAATACCTAATTGTGTTATCTTTTCGTCTATGATTTAACAAACCGTTTGTTACTCAGAGTAAGGAAACCGCCGCTAGTTTGTTACGATAAAGTGCAGACCTAGCTCTGAAATAATTAGCCAAACGCTTCTAAACGCGCAATGAAGGATTCCGAAGAACAAATTGAGGATCTAGATATTTCTCAATTATTCTTAAATTTGGAAAATGCACTAAGGATTCCATGTGGGTTGTCTGGAAGAAATCGCATCTAGCGATGTGGTCGCCCATTGCATGAAATTTCTATTATTTGTATCTTAAATTGTATAATAACTAGAGGCTGCCCCGCGGTTTTTCCCGCGCAGATTTCTCATAAACACAAAAATCCCGTTTTTTCCCGTTCCCGTGGGAATTTCAGGAAATCCCTTCTTAGTGCTCACCTACACTCCCTAAGGAACCCACGTGCAAAATTTCAGCCCGCTACGCCCAGTAGTTTCGGCTCTGCGTTGTCTGTCAGTCAGTCAGTCAGTCAGTCAGTAACGGAAGAGTTTTATATATATTGATATAAAGTGTTCTATTATGCTATTCTATTCTACTTATTGGGGTTCCTTTTTAACTTTGAAACCCTTTAATAATTATCTCTAAATTAAAATAGGATCTTGGTTTAAAATAACATGATTGATGATACAACGCGATAAAAAAATGCTATTGATTACGCGCTCTGCTCCTTTCAAATAAGCACCCTTGAATAAACTCCTTTCTCTGTTTACCTTCAGCCATCGTCAGAGAACCCACTGTACCACGTGCAGCACATCAATGCCAAGTTCCGCCAGGACTACCGGCACCTGCGCCTGCTGTGGGACGAGGGTGGCCAGACTATAGAGTACGCGCTGTTCTTCAGGAATGACTCTGCGGGGCACTGGCGCGTAGCTGACGGACAAAATGGTACGCTACCTTTGTAATATACGACGAGCTAGTTTTGTTCATTTAAGCTTAGCCAGTTTCAAATATGTACCTGACTATTCAATAAGTAAAATGTGGAATATCCGAAAAGCTCTTTACTCTATAATATATTATGCTGCGATATTATTTACTAATCCGCATTGGGCCAGCGTGGAGTACTAGTCCTCGCAATCTCATTCTCAAGACATAAATATATTTTGCACATGCACATATATAATACCACAACATTACCCTTATTTTCAGGAACGCTTACATCTCTGCCAAACTACCAACAGTTTAGCGGCACGATTCAAGTACTGAAGGCAGTCAACGACCACCTCGTGCTCAACTTCTGCCAAGAGCCCGTAGAAGGAAGACCTGCGCAACTCTACTCTGTATTATTCTCAAGAGAGCCTGGTATGATGGCTAGATGGGAGGTGGACTCTGTCCACAATATGCTGCAAAATAAGCAGCTTTCAGTCGCTTCTAGGAGAATGGTATGTGGCAATAGTGCCGTCAGACCGGTTGTCAGTGTTTTGTTTTCGATCCTCACCTGCATGCTGGCCTGCCTTTTGGCTAAGGCGTGAATGGCGTGATGCTCGGGTGATGCGGTATTATAAACCTGACCATATCCTAGTAAGTAATATAGGTAGTAATATAATAATTATGTACCTTTATTAAAGCAAGAAAACTTTAACCATTATTTTGATCTAATAGAGACCAAGTTGTTTCGAAAAGTTAGGAACTTGGATTTTTATTTTGAGCATCACCCAAAGTCACTGTGTAGAAATAAGTATTAAGTATGTTAAGCAGTGCTATGTCGGTCAGTAGGTAATGTCACATATTTGTGAGTTTTTTTTTCTCACCGATCTACCATAGCTTATTATCTCGTAATAAGAACTCCGTCCCAGCAATTTTATTTACTAATACCATAAAATTATTTTTGTGTGTATTGTATTTTTTCTGTTTTGGATTTATTTGCCTGTATTTATATATTTAATTTTGTAAGGTTTCGTTCAATATTTTTGTACACATGTATACCTATTGTATATTTGATTATAGACCAAAGATATTTTATGGTAAACGTAGGTAAGTATTAGAAACATATTTATATAAAATAAATGTCAATCAAAAAACTATATTTTCTTACTAATTATCTATAGATAGATTATGACTCGCGAATGTAAGTAACTACTTTATTAAGTATTTTACTAGTGCTAATGCTAAACTAAACTCTTGTGAGTGACTTTAATTAGGCGACCTAAAATACTAGGTGGTATCAAATGAGGTGGTTGGTACGGCTTCAGAAACCAAGTACGAATAATCCAATTAATACGAACCTTGACTTGCTTTTGGCGCTTAGTCTTTTTTTTTACTTAAGGCGCAACGTCTCGATCTGGCGAAATCATATTTTGCCCCGCTTAACAATAACAAAAAACAAGCAAGCGAGGGGAAGTTGTTTTTTTTTTTTTTTTCATGTAGAGCAAGTTAGGTGGGATGCACTCGATTTTTTTAATTTAGGATATCTACGTAATACCTACTAAGTACTATTTAATTGTACTATTTATTTGATTTTTAAGTTAGCAAGTTGGCGGAGGGCGGCAGGGTATGACGTCATATTTAGTTCAGTGGCCAAAGACGCAATGACGTCATGCCACCAAGTTTGCAGCTAGCAGGGGGTGGTGGGCGAGGCTTGTCAATCCTGCCTGTCATCGCCAATGAACTGAAGCTTCAGCGTTTCATTTCAAAATGTTAGTAAGTAGCATAAGCACATTCTCGAAATAATAAAAAAACCCTACTCTATTCTTTAAAAAAATATCCTCACAAGTCCCTAAAAAAGTTATATTTCATGAAATTCTAACAATAGAATCAAGAATAGTCAGTGAATTTTCGTAACACGAGCTCGAAGGATCGGGCAAGGTCGTGTCCTCCAGAACAAATCAGTAATTTCAAGGGCATCGATCCTGCGTAAATGCCTCAGCCTCCCTCTAGCTAGCTAGAACTTACCCTTGTTACGACCCACGCAGACGATATTTCACTCTTATAACCTTGGGTTGATAAAAAATAGATGTCATAATAACAAAATTATAAGAATTTGAGTTATATATTTTATGTATGTATTTATTACATGGTAATGTATATGAAAGTGGGTAAGTATAAGTAGTTAATACAAATTAACATTTTCCTGGTATCAACCGCACTATCTCGTGCGGGTCTGAGTACACGATGAGATCGTCGTCATCAAAAGTGAGGCCGAACACATTTGGTCGGTGCACGACGTCCGCCAGCGCGCGCTGCTCGTCGTTGGCCACGTAAATGCCATCTGGCGCCGCGAAGTGGCTCTTGCCCGCATTATTTACTTCGATAGCTCTGAAATCCGTAGGGCCTCTGTAAAATATACGCTTTTTGGACCCATTTTTGATCTTATAAAGCCCTGTGGAGTTGGTTATGTACGTATTCCCATTTTTCTCCATTGCGAATTGGAAAATCTTTTCATGAATTTCTTCAACTCTTTCCGTGACCGGCTCGGTGTCGCCTTTGGGAATGTAATGCTTGTACAAACGCTGTCCAGGGTAGTCGATAAAGTATAAGTATTTGTGGTAAAACATATCCCATACGTTGTAACCGTTGATAATAAGCGTAGGTTCATCTTCGTGGGCATGCATCTTGTAGATGCCCTCGCTTCCACCAAAGTAGATGGTGTTATTTACATTATTGACGGCTATAGCAAACCCGTTGATTACTTTTTCTAATACCTTGTGCGTGCGGTTCTTCTCAATGTAGCCGATGTTGAAAGTGTCCTTGTCGTCGGTCCCTACGTTGAAACTGAAGTAAAATTTCTCCTGCTTTTTGAACCACGCCAGTTGGTAGGGGCGGTTGAGACCTCTAGCTATCACATCTAGTTTGTAGTACTGTCCTTTAATGTTACGCACATTTTGACATTTTGGAGCTTCTACATTTTCACCAGCGCGAACACTAACCACCCCAACAAAAAACAATAGCAGTATTGTTTTCATTTTCTCCGGTCGATCGAAGAGTCTTTTACCGAGGTTCAATAGACACTGAACGGGATGCACGCATAAATCAATGTCGAGTGGTGTACCATGTCGCAATATGATCCCGATTTAGACCAAACACACTTTATGTAATTGATATGGCTTATTGAAGCGACATCACAAATATTGTGAATAAACACAATAAATTGTATTTGGTGAAAAAATTGCTAAACTGAAAAGGACATTCCTATAAAAAATAGGTACCTTGCTAAATACCTAAATACAAAATACCTCTTAGCGCCCTAGCCTTACCGACTATTGTTACTCCAGCCAGCCAGCGTAAGCACCAGGGAGCCATAAGCGTCAGGACTATCAGTTTAATAGCTTAAGAGATAGGGACAGGTTACAGGCAAAACTCATGCTATCTCCGTTTGGTTTTATTGATTTTTCACACATCACCCCATCCCCTAGAAACATGATAGCCAATTGCGTTCGAAAAGAGGGACGCGATAGTCAAAAAGAGAGATTGAACAAAATCAATATTTAGTTAGCATACTATCGCGGAGGGTTCATATTTGTAAGGGGCGAGGGCGGAAAAGGAGGGTAAGTATTTGCTTAAAGTTATTCGTTTAACTATCCTGGTGCTCTGGTGGGTCTGACGCGGCAACCATTCAAAAGGCTGATCCTATGAGATCATACCAACGTAAATTATTGGCCTTTTCTTTTGTCGTTTTATTTAAACAAATAAAAGCTTAGTTTATAAATGACTTATCCAGATCCAATTTACAAAAAAAACTAGTAAGAGCTAATTTCATATTTTAAATATTGACATATTCATAGAAAGTTTAAGTAATTTTTCTAAATAATGGGTTTAATAAAAATGTGGGTTGTCTGGAAGAAATCGCTTTTAGCGATAAGGCCGCCCATTGCATGCAAATTCAATCTGTCCGCACCCTAGATTTAATAATATACTCTTGTATGCAAAAAAGTGTTTTCTATTCTAAATTATAATAGTAGGTACCTAGTTTTTTATTATGTGAAACTAGCTATGCCCCGCGATGTTACCCGCGGTTTATTAAGGGAAATAAATTGCTTATGTGTTAATCCAGGGTGTCATCAAACTCCGTACCAAATTTAACGGTTCTTCAGCGGTTTACACGTGAAGAAGTAACAAACATACATACTAACACACACACATTTTCGCATTTATAATATTAGTGTGATTGGTAGTACATGTAGGCCCGCACGATCAGAAGACATCGCTATTAAAACTAGATGCTCCCTAAGAACCTCTCTGCTTTTATATCGTCCTGGTATCGACGCATTCGCGATTGGCCAACTGTGGGACTTGTCGCTGTTGTCGATCTGCCCCAACTTCATGAAAATATTGCAAAGGGAAAACGTTAATTGGCTACCAAGTGGACGCTGGTCAAGTGAAAATCCAAGCCTCAGATGACAACGTCGCGAAATCGTCAGCAGAGGTCGATCCTACTAGGACCACATGCGACCCAGGAAGCGAATTTGCAAATCGGCCTTGCAAAAATCCGAGGGGAAGCAAATAAATTCTTCGAATTCATGCTCTGCTTGTGCATCGACGGTATTTTTTGCTCAACATAAAATTCAGGCGGAATGAAATAAGTAATACCGATTTATGTAAACAGCTTCTTTGTAATCTAATAATAAAAGACATTACATTCCAATTTAATTAATTAATCTTAAATCTTCAATTGTATAAAAATATTCGACTACTTAAACATAATAGGTAGTTAAACGACTTATTCTAAGATGATTCGCAGTTTCCATGCAACGACATTAAGGCACCGACAAGGTTTAAGAAATTAAGTCGTCACAGGTACACAAAGAGTCCTCTTGAATACATTTCCTGAAATAATAACGAGGTGATCTTATACTTCACACGCGCCGGTTGACGACAGCGCTACGGTGCCTCTCACGTAGGTCACGTCGTCTCTGCATCCGCAACCATCCTAGGTAAAAATAAAGAACTTTTAATTATATACAATTCATGGTATACTGTGTTGGTACATGGTACGGTGGGTTGGGTATTTTTTTTTAAATAACTAACTGTCCCAGCGATCTTCGTATCGGATCCCTTACAATTTGTATGGGAAAAAATAATTGTACATTTACTAACTTCCTCTAAATTTCTCCATATTTTCTCACCTTTTAAATCATCCCTGGACTACAACTGACATTTCAAAACCAAAATCAGCCAAATCGGCCCGACCGTTCTCGACTTTTAGCAAAACTAACGAACCACGATTCATTTTTATTAAGTAGATTGGAATTCGTTTTTCCCGTTTCACACAATGCATTTTTGAGAAAATTTAATTCATCATAAACTACGATAGCAAAAATCAGCAACTTACGAAAATATCTTCCAAATTTGAACATTCAGGACTCTGCTCATAAAATATCACCTTCTCCACATTGTGTCGGAGAATCTCTGCCGAGAGCTTCTTACCCTCACTTTCTGCAGACGGCAGCTTTGGTATTAGACCCGTGTGATTTCTTTTCACCATGAGATTCTCCTGATTGACATTTTCCATAACCTCAGGACTGCCGAAAATTGCGTTTTCTAGAAAAGTAACATATTTGTCGTTTCCTTTTTCGACAGCATCGTCGGGGTCTACTGCTTTTGAATGGACTTTAACTTCACCGTTTTCTTTTATTTCCTTCTTCTTGTCTGGACTAAAGTAGTTCTGATAAAGGTCGGCTTCCTGCGACACTAGTTTGGCTCGAGGTTTCCGCAGTTTTACAAAGGCGTCAGTGAGGTATTGGAACTTGAGGAAGTAGGCGATCCCGTCGGCAAAATTTGCAGACAAACTTCTATTGTTTTTGTGATGTAGAAGACATAACTGCCGCGATGGTGTTGCTCCGTATGAACCTAGTCAAAAATTTACAAAATTATTATTGCAATTATCCCTTCTGTCTTTTATTTAACTCATTTATAACAAAATAAAATACAGTCAAAAGACGTCCAATGTAGGTCATAGGGGGGATTACCCACAGGTTAAACAATATGTATGAGGGGTATGCCATAATATTCAATATTGTCTATGGCCGTAATCGTCATGCTTGGCAGGTCGGGTTGTCGAATGCATTATGGCTATTTGGTTGTAATAAAAATTAAACAATCTCCAAAAATAAACTAGAAGAAGTTATGTCTAGCTGGGACGTCTTTTATAGGAATTAATGGTAAGTACCCAATCGAAAATATTATAAAGCTAGTGGGGCTATCTTTCCTAAAAGTTAACTGGAATTACAAAAAATCTAAATTTGAGAACTGCTGGAGGAGTCACCTGAATATCGGCGTTTTGAATATTAACCCGTATTATAGGATCACCTTGTCGGGGCGAGCACGAGCAGTGCGAGGGCGGCAACAGAGACGACGCCTCGTCGCGCAGGCTGGCGGGCGCGCTGCGCGTGCGCACGAAGCCGTTGCTCGTCCACGTGCTGTCCGTGTACGGGATCGACTCGGACAGAGAGTCGGACGCCTGAATCGACTTTGTTGACTCGCGCAGTGAAAAGAATGTTAGGGTTACTACTGCCTGTAAAATATGTTTTGATTATAGTATAGAATGAACCAAGTATACCCATATAGTAAATTTAACTGCTTAAAAAAAATATGAATACTTAGTTAACAAACACTTTTACAATAGAATAATATCAAACTTTATCGCTAAAGCGATTTATTTCAGACAATCAAAATTTAAAGCAGTTTTTTTTTCACTGTACAAATGTGACTGTCTTCTCTTCTTAGAGTGACACAAGCAAGAATAAAGTCAGAAACTTGTCGCCACCTTGTCTCACGCGTGTTAACTGTAATTTCCTTCTCGCTCAGTCTCATTAGTTTGTGTCAGTCACGTGGTCGGAAGAGATAATAGTGGCTGTCTCATTCAGCGTAACACTTTTACCTGTTTATAGTCTCGAGTGCACAAGACTGTAATACCAAAGCAGTAGAGCTCTTTTGCATTTCAGTAAAACATGAATTGAACGAGACCGTGAGTCCGTGAGTGTACCAGGCGGAGTTTATCATTAATATTACCATAGTGAAGCAGGCAGCGGCACAGAGCGTGGCGCAGAGCGGGAACCCGTACCGCTCGGCGAGGAAGCCGCCCAGCGCCGGGCCCAGCACCTCGCCCAGCGAGTAGCACGCCGACCACACGCCCGCCACCGCGCTGTACGTCGCCAGCGCCTCGGGGCACCCGCCCTCGTAGCTGACACCAACACATCTTACATTTACTACCTCCACCTGACACTTTCATTATTTTATAGTGGATTTTTTATTTATTTAGGGACCTATAAATTAATTATTAAGGAGTTTTAAACACTTAGAAATAGTGAAAACTAGGGTGCGCTTCACGGCTTGTTCCCTTCAAAATTCAAAAGCCAAGCTTTTCGTTTTCGTGGAAGTTTTGGGATAAAAAAATATCCTATGTTTGTCCCGTGGTTCTAAGCTACATACCTGCTTACCAATTTTTATTCCAATTGGTTCAGCAGTTTAGGCGAAAAGCTTAACACACAAACAGACAAAGTTACTTTTTCAATTATACTTTTAAGTATAGGTATTATACTAATAGTAGTAGGGATTGAGGGTAGCATTTTTTTTATTGTACGTCACCTCTATTTAAAATATCTAGGAAAACAGAAATATTCTTGTCCTTGAAACAACACTTTTGGTACTTTGAGGATTATGTATATATAACTCACATAGAACTCGTTAGTACTCCTTGAAATGTTGGCAATAACGTCAATGCTACGGACATTCCCAGGATAGACAGTGCCACCAGGTCTAGCCATAGATCCCTAAAACAATTAATAATATTATAGAAAACGTTTTAATTTATTTTTATTTAATGCCAAGGTAGGTATATTAGAGAAACTTACGGGGGCAGCCCAGGTATAAAGGGGCATGGGCCAAGCAGGAGGAGCCCCACAGTGGACAGAAACAATCCCCACACCATCATGCACCAGTGATTGTGTACTCTGAAAATTAATGCTTTTATATAACTAGCCAAATAAAGAAAGGACTTACCAACTTGATATTTTTTTTTATATTTTACAAACCTGTCAGCAACCCATCCCCAAATCGGGCTGAAAATTCCATACAGCGCCGAAAACAGTAGGAAAATCAAACCGATCTGCTCGGTGGAGAGTCCGAACTGCCTCAAATGGGGCTCCAGTGTTGGGTCCAAGAACGCCCACGTGTTGGACACGATGACTATGACCAAACCAGTTATTATGATGGACGGAATCTTAAAGAGTTGCATTATCGAACCAGTCTTAGCTCCTGTTACAAATTCTGTAAAAAAAAGTTATCCCTAAGCACCACTTTAATAACAGGCAGTTAACAAGAACTATATAAGAGGTCACCATCATTCATTTACACAGCCTAAATCAAAGACATGTATTTGGTTCCATTCGCAACTGGTTATTTCAGTCAGGGATTTTGACACTGACTTGACATCTTTAAATACGTGGTTGTTCAGTTGTTAAGAGGCGAAACGGTGCGACACTAGCGCCACTTCGATAAATAATTAATATCTTCTAAACCAAGACCGAAATCAAAAATATGCGTCTTTAACTCCCTAGATAATCTTGCTTAGCAGTAGCTTTTAGAAATATTCTTTTACGAAACTAAAGTGGCCACTTTAGGCAACAAGTGATTTTTTTCTTACATTTAGAACCTGAAAGCTAACACAACAGGCCCTTAAAAATTAGCGTTAAAAATTAAAGACGCGTATTTTTTATTACGGCCACGGTTTAAAAGATATTAATTATTTATCGGGAGTGGCGCTAGTTTCGCACCGTTTCGCTTCTTAAGAGGACTTCCCTGACTTAAAAAACCAGTTTCCAGAATCTGAGATAAATACCTTCGCAGTCAGCTAGCAGGAAGTAGTTGATCGGCACGGTGGCCATCATGACGATGCCGAGGGTGTAGAAGGGCAGGCCGAAGCCCCCGATCTGCCTGGAACAAGGGCCACGTTACATCTCTATCATTAGGGAAAATATAATCAAAAATTATAGATTATAAAGAAGTTCACAGAACTCAGTATGTCCTGGAGAAATAATTCTGTTTTCAAACTTGTAGTAGGTAGGTAGAAAGCACGATTTATTTTTCCTCAAAGTCTACGATTCCACGATCTTTTATTTTGTGTATAATCAAATTTACTGTAGGTCTATAAAAATATCGTATCTGATAGAAGGTAAAATTAATGTTGAATCAACATTAACATCTAATTCATACCGAGTAGAGCAGACCGCCGATCGCCGGCCCCACGGACATGCCGAGCCCCACGAATGTCTCGAGGATGCCCAGCACCGAGCCGATGTTGTCGGGGAAGGAGTTCACCACGAACACGTAGCTTGCCGTCGAGTACGCGCTGGCGCCAAGTGCCTCCAAGCCGCGCACCACGAAGCACAGCCATGTGAACACTGTCACGTCTTCTATTAGGACTAGGGTACTGAAAATTAAGTAAATCATTATAAAGATTAAAGAACTCGTAAATTGTTTAATTTATTAGCATCTGCATGGCTAGATGTGACCTTAGTTTTAATTTATTTTTTGAATAATGTGATCGTTAAAATAAGAGAAACAGAAATTAAGATAAATAAGAAGACTTTAAGCAAAGTGTACATATAAATATTTACCCGAACAAGACATTGCATCCGCCCGCGATGAACATTCCCGCGGTGAAAATGAACTTGGCACCCATTACTGGCAACTAAACAAAACAAATAATTATGCACTTGGGTAAATATGTACTTAGACTGGGTTTTTCTGTCAAGCCAAGTCGGTAATAAATTAAATGGGTGATTAAGATCACCGTAGCTAATAGCTTTCCTAAATGAACATGGTTAAAAATCTCAAAAATAACTGCTTTTAGATCAGCTGGCGGGGTTAATGTATGAATATTAAACGCAAATACCTACCTATATAGTAAATAGGGATTTAAAAAAAAATTGCAAAATTGTATCGGATATGTTTTCTTTTTCTGTAACGTTAATAAGCCACCAAGCTTTGATTAAAAATACATATAAAGATGTATTGTTTATGTATGTGTAGGTTAAGTGCATACATAAAAATGGATTTAAAAATACCTATAGGAAGTCGACTCGATTATACGTATCGTGATTGTAATTATAATACAATAATACATAAATGAATTATAATCGTAGAGTACGCGACTCACAACGTGTGTATGACAGGTTAATAAAATAATAGTAGCAAATCCGCACATGCGTAAGATTTTATCAGATATAAGAGCTAAGTACCTAATCAACAATAATGTAAACTTCAGGCTAAGTTACTGTATGATAACATAAAATATAAAACAAGTATGTACCTATAAAGTGTCTGATTTTTGCTACTGGCTTCAGATAGATGACTTGCACCATAATTTAGGTAAGTAACAGTAAACTCATTAGATACGATGATAAAAAAAACAAACGACATCTAATTGCCTAATTATGAATGAATGAGATAAAGTAAATCTTTGTTTGACCTTTTCTTGAATTTGACAAAGTCACTACTGCACCGTTAAAATATTTTTTCCCCCTGACTCAAATTGGTACAGATCTTCAATACATAACATGAAAAAGTTGAGCGAGAGGATTAAAATGAAATAGAACTTACAAACTTCCCAAAAATCGGTGACGTCACAAACATTACGACAGCGTAAAAGCTGAAGACCATCCCGCACATGGTATCCGATAGCCCCTTTTGAGCTGCTTCGCGCGGGAAGAATGGAGCCATGACGCTCATGGAGCAGAAGCTCATAAAGTCTACCAGAGCTAGGGAGATGAGAGTCAGACGCTGTCGGCTGTTCAGGTGACGGACGGCGCTGGGCCTCGGTCGAGTTTGTGTCCTTAGTAATCTGTAAACAGTTTTGTTTGATGTGACAAACTCGGCATCTAAACCCATGCCTAAATAGTATTTAAGTAGTACTATTTATTATAGTGTGCCCATGCAGTCATAACAGAATTACGAGATTTTTGTGAGTCAGTAGGTATCTACCAAGAAAATAATATCGTGGGTAGGCGCCGTGTTTGTTGTACAGTTGGCGGTATATGAGGGCGTAACAGATTTGTCTATGGTATCGTGCGCCTTAGACTGTATTATGAAAAAACAAGAGCTATTTTGCAATACAGAACAATCGGATTTGTTACGCCGTCCTAGACCGCCACTGTACTGTTGTACCGCACTATATTTAGCGAATAACTAAATATTTTTTTAAAGGAAATAAGGTAGGTAAGAATGAACTTTAATTTTTTTTTAATGATTCTTAAAGAAGAACATATAAATAGCTAAGTCATCAAACGTAATATACGTATAGTTATGGTATAGGTAAGTATACTAGTTATGATGATGTGTTAAATACTAGGTACGTGTTATAACTTATAACATAGTAAATACTTATGTCGGTCGGTACCCATACAGTATTTGAGACATTATCGGTACCTACTACCTAGGGTACATACGTACCACTGGCCACTGGCTTAAAGTGCCTTTCGAAGCACGGGATCATCTTACTTTTCTGACAATATGGGGTCCTAATCTCTTAAACTTACGATTATACTTCTATTCTACCACTACTTCTATTACGATTGATCGGATCGATCCTATAGGAGTAGAATGAAGATACTATAAAATTACGAGAATCGCAATTCTTGACCCAATCGTAATAGAATAGAAGTATAATCGTATTAGGATAAAAGTGTAATCGTAACGATTATCTATAATTCTTCTATTACGATTGGGTCAAGAATTGCGATTTTCGTAATTTTGATAGTATCTTCATTCTACTTCTCCTGGGATCAAAAGTACGACTTACGAGACTCGCAATTTTTGACTGAATCGTAATAGAGTTGTACTTAGTAGAATAGTAATCAATATACATAAAACTCTTCCGTTACTGACTGACTGACTGACTGACAGACAACGCAGAGCCTAAACGACTGGGCGTAGCAGGCTGAAATTTTCTTGCATGTAGGTTCCTTAGGGACTGTTGGTGAGCACTAAGAAAGGATTTCCCGAAATTACCATGGGAACGGGAAAAAACTGGATTTTTGATTTTATGAGAAATCAATCAATCAATCTTGCAATGTCCTACTGTTAGGAACTAACCAAACAACACAATCACATCGTGATTTTCGTAAATTTAACGTTTCCTAGTTAAATCATCCGTACAAAATCAGATGGACTTTTAAATATCTTTGTTATCAATAACCTAATAAACCATATCCCTAATCTAATCAGGACTTGGAATTTTTCCCGCGTGACGGTGCAACCAGGGCGAGTAGTAGCATCAAACTCATTTTACAGAATAGAAAATTTAAAAGGCTTTTAGCAGGTTTCAGAAAAATCTAAAACCAACAGACAGTGAAGCAGGTCCACCAAAAATAAAGCCATTCTACTCACCTTTCCCTTAAAATCCTTATCTCAGAGCTGACATCATCAGGGGGAATCCCTGACCAAGACCTAGTTCTGCGCAGCCGGGCGGAGTCCTGGTGCGAGCGGCGGCCGCCCCACGTGCTCACCAGCTCGCCGGCGTGGGTGGAGGTTTTCATCATGTTGCTGTCAAACACTATTGTATCACTTGAGTTTGAGTTACTATTCGATAATGTTCCACTAACACCAGTTCCTTCCGGATTGTCAGGGAGTAGGCGCACATCGTCCTTGTTTTCATCACAATCGTTTTCCATATTTCTTCAGAGCTCCAAGAGGAAGTATAAGTAGACACTTACGTACTCTGTTAAATTTATGTTTTGCGCCTCGACTCGTCGCGACTCTAATTAAATACACTTCACTGTCACACTGCTTCTAGCATAAGCGTACAGATATTAATAACGCCTCGTAAACAAATCGCTCTTATCTTCGAGTCAATACACCGAAGACTTAGTTCCCGACAATTTCGTAGGTACCCGCCCCGTATCGATAATTTATCAGTCCCTATCTTATCTCGAAGGGAACTCGGTTCCCAAGGAATGGCACTTGTTAATTTCCAATCACTTTTACCGTGATGACTTGGATTCAATATTTACACTGATCTCGTGATAATGACGAGTTGTCTTTAATTGGCAAGCTTAGATAGTGCATTATACAATCGTTTAAAAGGCGATAACCTTTCGGAATCTTGTTCTACTTAATATTAATTATGCATTCGAGTCTGTGTCCATGATCAGTTTTCTTTTGTAATTAATATAATATTGTCTGTACATTAGAAACCACTGTAATTTGAAATTATTTGTAAAGGGCGTACCTTAGTACTCCTGTAGCTGGGCTTATCAGTGTATAATTTTCCATTGACGCTATCACTCTGTACTCCCATTTACTCCATTCTGGCATGTGTTTGTAATTACGCATTGTGTTAGTCCCTGTGTTAATAATTTATTTCATTTTGCGTTTAACATTTTGCATAAAACATTAAGTTCGGCTCGCCTCAAATCGAAAATACTTTTAAGTACATAACAATAATGATAGGTGATTCGGGTAGTAAAACGCTTATTGTTTTATTTTTATTTTTTATTGAGAACACGATAAAATTTCTGAAGTAACAATTTGTAAATAGAAACATTTATTTCTAATAATTATGTTGGGTTTGGTAGGGATTAGTATTTTATTCGGACAACTACACTTTTTAAACAGATTGGGGTATTTATGAATAATTATCCTAACATCAATTAATTATTATTATTAAATAGGTAGTTATGGTATTAAATGCATTCCAAAGTAAAAGATATGTTAAGTATTTATCTTAATAATATAATAACCTCTAACAAAAACAATGATTAAGGTATTCAATTCATAAATTTTTAAACAACAGTAAAGACGGTGGCTATGCCATACCAAGTGAGAAAATACTAGTTTTTACGGTTTTAATGATTTTACATACTGATTCCGCAGATTCAAAACCGGTTAGCTAGTTTTTATTTTATTTAAAATTTATATGAACGTTTTAACTGATTTTATGATTAAGTTGCAAGCATGTCGTGCGACAAATAAAAAAACTGAGTATATCTACTTGCTCATATGCGACAGGGTTCTCCACTAAAGTATGCTATTGATATTATAAATTCCGGTCTATGTGGGCTTAGGTTAAGCGTGTCACACACGCACTTGACCATTTTCATTATAAAACAAAAACCTTTTTTGATACCTCTTAAAACCGCTATAAAAAGGTACGAAAATATTTTGTTTATTACCTAAACGAAAAGAAATCAAATCATATATGCTGCTATGCAACTTTATGAATAAAAAAGATATGAAAAATTTAAAAACCTAGCTTATTCTAACTTTCCGTTGTAATTCCACAGATCATAACCTGAGTTGTTCGATCTCTTTCAGTAGGGCAGCTTCGGTCTTTATTTTCTCGAGTTGATTGATTTCGAGCTGCTTGCCGGCTGCTTTTTGCTGTTTCAGTTTCTCGATGTCACTTATTTTCTGTTGACAATGGAGTTTTATTAATTTCTCAATGTCAGTAAGCATTACGTTAAGAACTTAAACAAATACCAAATAAGTCTGCGCGTGGTTAAAATATGAATCAATTAGCAATCAGACATTGGTTTTAAATTACGGGTGAAGTAGAAGTACGGATACAGTGGCGCCCCCAGTTGCATGCATACTTACATATAAGGCGCGCACTCTATGTTTAAGCCAGCTACTACTTTTGAAGATGAGCAGTATTGAAAATGTACAGTGGCGGTCTAGAACGGCGTAACATTTACAGGTTTTCTGTTTTGCAAAATAGCTCTTGTTCTCTGGTAATACAGTCTAGGGTGCACGAGAACATAGACAAATCTATTACGCCGTCCTTGACCACCATTGCACATTTATAATTATATTTTATAAAATTTCGTTTGATAATAAAAAAAATTACAAACTTTATTTCCATTTCACTATTAAGATTACCTTATTAAGATTCTTAATTTTCTTATCTTTCTCCGGGTCCCCGGTAGAGACGAAGGGCGGCCGCGGGGCGGTGTTCCCGGCGGCGGGGGCGGGGTTGGCAACTTCTTGCGCCTTTTCTTCAGCCTTTTTAGCTTTTCTTGCATCCCGCTTTTTCTTTTGATCTAGAGCTGCTTTAGATGGAGCCGCTGCAGGGAAACCATTTTAAAGATAGGTGTATACATAAAAGCTCTAAGAAATAAGTACAAAAGTATGACTGATGAGTGTTGCGCGTGCTTTTTTCATAGATGTCAGTGGTATTACAATTGTTAAGATGGCAATAAGTTTAATATTCAACATCATGAAAATTGTTCTTGAAACTGAGTCGAAAAGATGCATAGTTTATGTCGACGAAGTAAGGAAACAGCTAATTTGACTATAAGCTTCGTTATAATTAGTAGAATAAGAATTATTAAAAAACGTCGACATTTTAGATGTCGAGTAAATATAAAGGCACTCACCACCAGGAACTTCGCCTGGCTTGTGCGGCTTCTCGTGCTCGTGCAGGGTGAAGCTAGACGGCTGGTTCCTGGCGCCGGGCGGCCGGTACGCCGCCGCCGCCGCCTTCGGACTCGAGTCTTCGATACCTTTTATAAAGGAATAGTTAAATTTAAAGGGATAATACAGTTTTTTAGGTTCCGTAGACAAACAACGAACCTAATATTGCTTCCCTCTTTGTATCTATCTGTCTGTATGTCACCGTACAATTTTCCCCACGATTTAGAAAGAAATGCCAAAACACTAATGAGTCAAGTTTTTGCGTCGTATAAAATGCCTAGTACGATACTTCGTGTATTGTGTATTTAAGTCTAGTTCCGGTCATGTGACGCCACTGTAATTTTTCACTTACGATTTTTTTTGTCTCAGATGCAGCCATAGCCCATACCTTTAGGAGCGGCCCGGGAGAGCTCTGACTTGGGGTAGAGGCCGGGCTGCCAGCCCAGCGCCAGCAGCTGCTCCTTGTCCGCGCACGCGCGCGCGTGCAGCAGCGCGCCCGAGTAGTGCCAGATCTTGTATCTGTTACAAACAATCATTTTAGACAACAAGTTATTGTGATTATGAGTGAGCGGAATCGAGTCTGTAACAGAGGCCTGTTACGACTCTTTCTCGCTCGCCAATACACATTGTTTTTGTTCAATATGACTTCTTAGGAAAAGTATGTTTCAGTAATTACGTTTTTGCGGCCTGAAGGGAGATTGCGCTGCCGAAACCACGACAGTTTTTGTGTTATTTAGTACAATAAAATAGAGTTTCCTTAATTCTTTATTAACAATTGCTTAAAGAGAAGTTTTTAAAAGACATGACAACAGCGTCATGCTTTCCCATTTCAAAATGAAATATCTGCAACATAGCGACTGTTAACATCTAGGTGTTAAGACCTCGATGTTACCAGTCGCTATGTTGCCGAACCCGCCGAGCAGGACTAGTGTAACAGTACAGACCCGTTAGCCACAGTGAGCCGGGGCGCGGTGGTGGCGGTGAGCACGCACTCGGCGCGCGGCCCCCACTGCAGCGCGGTGGTGTCGGGCGCGCGCCAGGCGCCCGCGCGCCGCTTGCCCCGCACGTCCCACACCTCGACGTTACCAGAAGCTATGTTGCCGAACCCTCCGAGCAGGACTAGTGTAACAGTACAGACCCGTTAGCCACAGTGAGCCGGGGCGCGGTGGTGGCGGTGAGCACGCACTCGGCGCGCGGCCCCCACTGCAGCGCGGTGGTGTCGGGCGCGCGCCAGGCGCCCGCGCGCCGCTTGCCCCGCACGTCCCACACCTCGACGTTACCAGAAGCTATGTTGCCGAACCCTCCGAGCAGGACTAGTGTAACAGTACAGACCCGTTAGCCACAGTGAGCCGGGGCGCGGTGGTGGCGGTGAGCACGCACTCGGCGCGCGGCCCCCACTGCAGCGCGGTGGTGTCGGGCGCGCGCCAGGCGCCCGCGCGCCGCTTGCCCCGCACGTCCCACACCTCGACGTTACCAGAAGCTATGTTGCCGAACCCTCCGAGCAGGACTAGTGTTACTTAGTCAAGGTATTACATACACTGCTGGTTATAGCGCAACTGTGACACTAAAAGTGGCAACTTTAGCTAACAAACGAATACTTCTAAGATCCTAAAAGCTACACAACATACCCCTTATAAATTCTAGGCAAAATTAACTGGGCGTCATTGCCGAATATTTATTTTTGATTTCGGCCATGGTTCAGAAGATATAATTATTTATCGGCAGATATAATAATTATAAGTGGCACTAGTTTCGCACCGTGTGGCAGAACGCTATACCTTTTGTAAGATAATTTATTTGTTGGATTTGTCTCCGCCTAGAATAGCGGAATAACTATTAAATATCAGTCAATATGCCTGCTCCGTGGCTCAGTTGGCAGTGATGTGGACTGAGTAAACGTGTGCACCCGGGTTCGATTCCCGGGCAGGGCGAATATTGATATGATGAATATCGATGTTTGTTTCCGGTCTGGGTGTGATGTTCGTCTCTGTGTGTGTTTCGGGCACCCTAGATACAGGTTCTTCCTAGTTAGGGGCTCTGAGTGTGATGTGTTATTATTATTATTAATATAACGGGAAAAAATCGAAGCCGGTTGTGATGATTGAATGTATTATCATGTAAAGTTTCTATTTTTCAAACTTTTAAAAGTGGAAGTGGAACAAACATCTAAAGATACTGAAAAACTATAACCGATCAATCAAAAATTGTGTGATGTTCCCTTTTATTGAAATACTTAGTAAAAATCTGAATAAATTAAATACCATACAAAAGGCTATTTCCCTTCCTAGTTTATACGTTATTAATTTAAAAGGATATAATTCCCCTCCGGCGCGTAGTAGATAGAGTTCCAAGCTCCCGTGCCGAACTCAAACAGCGGTTCGCATTTAGCGCTGAAGAGCGTCGCCTTGGCGGGCGCGTGGCCGAACACCGCCAGCCACTCGTTCCAGTTGCCCGGGTTCCACGCAATTGCGTGAATGGGACCCTCTTTACCTGATATTCAATGAAAATAAGATAGCTTATTAAAGTCTCTCTAACTAGTCATACCACACGGCTAGCGGATCTAGTGCACAAAAAAATAAAGTTAGAAGAGAAAGGAGGTTACGGGAGGCAAGCGGAACGTTGTTGTTTGGTGCCGAGTGATAAAGTAACGAAGTCTTTCTTCTCTTGTCGGCGGAGCGAACATTTATCTAGTTATAGAATAGACCATGCTGTCAATAATAATACTCACTAAATGTCATGTTTCCAGCGTCACCCTTTACGTCGCCGTAGGACAGTGATTGCTTGCCATAATAAGAGCCACCAGTTTTATCTACCTGTAAATACATAAATGAGTTTTTTTATTTACTCCACATTACATAATCTCACGCATTTTTTTATTCCCCGAAGGGTTAGGCAGAGGCACCACCTCAAGAGCCGGACCCATTTATTTACTCATAATAAATTTCTGGATTTTGTAATATTTAATGGTATTTTATAACTTTAAATTTGAATTATGAATGATGTAGTCAGTAGCTGACCTCAGTCTGTGTGAGTGCGAGCACGTTGGTCCCGCGCCTGTTCCAGTGGAAGGTGGCCTTGTCCGCCTGGAAGGAGGAGCGGCTGACGAGCGCGCGCGCCGCGTCCAGCTCCGGGTACTGCAGCACGCGCCAGAACGACGGCTGCCCCGCCTTGCCTGCCGGGAGCAACAGCCAACGTTTAGCCCCCTAAGTAGTCCCACCGCCCCGTAGAGAAACGACAAACTATCAGCGATTTACTCGCTCAAGAATCTAACAATTATTACACATATTCCGTGTAAAGGAAAGAGATGCATGTAATTATTAATAGTTCTAATCGTTTCTCATTCATCGTCGGCGGTGGGACCACTCACCACCTATATCACCGGGACGCCATGGTAACGTCGCCGGCTACAGTATCCAAACAATTTGTATGGAAATGTAAACTTTGAATTTAAAATGTGTATGAAACTTTGCCAATTTGGATATTTCAATACAAATTGTTTGGATACCGTGGCCGGCGCCGATGGTCGCCATGGCGACGTCTCCGGCCCGTCGGCACGTCGACGTGTGAGTTTGATGCCATTTTTCAGCTCGAGCTTCTAGTACCAAACGCCCGGCTTACAGAAGCAGAGCCTTCGAGATTTTGACTGTACAGTATTCGAGCGCCGTGACACAAGCCACGATCGCTAATTATGCTATAAGTGCCGTGTGAAGCGACTGGGCAGTGTTAATGCCTGTGGTGTGTACTGTCAACTCGTCAAAGTCTTGAAAATGAGATAAATCCGCCGGATCTGAAGTCCGATTATACTTTATTAAGATGTTTCCTACTACTTGTGAAACTTTTAATAAATATTATATCTCACTTAAACATAAACTTTCATATTTAAATAAATTCCCTTAAATTTAAAAAACCTTTTTTCTAATAAAAAAAAAGAACTAAATCAATACACAGTATAAAATAAAGTCGCTTCCGGCGTCTGTCCCTATGTATGCTTATATCTTTAAAACTATGCAAAGGATTTTGATGAGGGTTTTTTTAATAGACAGAGTGATGCAAGAGGAAGGTTTATAAGTATAATAGGTGCACCAAAAAGTAATAGGTTAGGCGGTACGAAGTTCGCCGGGTCCACTAGTACTTATATATGAGTAAAAGTAAATTAAATTTTCTAAATTACCAAGAGTAAATATAGAGAAGTAATAAGGCGCAGTGCTCGGCGAGATACTGAAGGTAGTCAGCTTCTCGCACTGAATAGTAGCTTTGAATCTCTCAAGGTTCCCCTCTTCATATACCTGTACTCGGCCACCTATCATGACTGAGAACAACTTTTCATCTGATGACCACTTTGGTTCCCTGTAACGCAAAACACACATAATACTATACATAAACAAACCAAACTTCAAATAAACCCTTCTTTTTAATTCTATACTATGTTAATTTTATATGCAATTAATGTTTCGGAACGTACGAGGAAGACTGCAGCGCCACCTACCGCAGCGGCCGTGCCTCCATCTAATTCGAATTCGTTTGACATGTCGCGCGGCCATCTTGTACTTACTTACTTGCTTAGAAACTCCTTAGACGATACACATTAAACGCTATTTTTATAAAACTCTGAAGAATTGAAAATTATACGCTTTTTATACGAAATACTTGGATTTTATTGAAGATATTCGAAGTAAAAGACGAGGACGACCCTGATCTCAACCATTTGATCCATCGAGCCGAAAATCCGAAGACTTCATCAGCGACCACGTGCTTCGCCTACGGTCAGGTCTTTGTTCCCGTCTGTTCCCATCCCGTTAAACGATTTGTGTTAAAACCGTGTTTTGTTTGTGAATTACAGTGAGCTGCTCAGTTACGCGAGCCTACACATAGGCAAATCGGCGATACCTGCACGTGAGTACAACCCGCTTATAACCCTATATCTCCAAAATGACTAAAGAATCTTCCAAATTATTAGTTCCCCAACCTAGTCCAGCTGCCTCTCCTACTGGTAAAGTGTCGACGGACGATAATATGTCAGATCTTAGGAAGCAAAGGGGTATTTTAAAGGCTAAATTAACGCAATTTAAGAAATATATTAATGCCATTGAGGGCTCATCTTTAAATATGTTAATAGTGCAGGAAATTAAACTGAGAAGCCAATCCGCGAGTGATATTTTTCAACAATTCAATAAAATTCAAAACGAAATCGAGTTAAAATCATCAGAGTCAGAATTGCTAGATCATGTTGAATACGTAGAATCAGTAGAATCATTGTACTTTAATACCGCAGCCATCGCAAATTGTATGATCGAAAGTATGGCTGATAGTTCCACGGCTGCTTTGGGTAACAACGCAACTAATAAAACACAATCGAATATAAAAGTTGCCTGAGATCAAACTGCCGGCTTTCGACGGTTCCTACGATCACTGGCTAGAGTACAAAAATTCTTATCTATCCATGATCCATAAACGTTTGGATTTAGACGAAATTCAAAAGTTCCATTATTTGCGATCCTCACTAAGTGGCGGTGCCCTTCAGGTCATCAGTGCGTTAGAGTTTACAGCTGCTAATTATACTCACGCCTGGGAATTACTCGAATCTCGATACCATAACCCTAGAATTCTAGTTCAGAATCATACTAAATCAATTTTCAACATGCCATCAATCAAACAAGAATCTGCCACACCTATTAGGAAGTTAATAGATATTGTGTAACAGAGGTGAGGAGAGGAGAGGTGAGGTGAGGAGAGGAGAGCGACAAGGCAAGGCGGGCGGAGTGAGGAGAGGAGGAGGTTGGGAGTGCTGTCCCGGAGAGGCCCTTCGCAGGTGGCGTGCCTACAGGGAATCCCTGGGCATAGAGAATGCATTGTTTGGGAAAGTCCCGACGTATGAGAGAGGAGAGGAGGGACCCTTGCCTTGGTCATTGTCGGTTGAGCTTTTGTCGACGAATATAGTGTGTGGTCTATTTTGTGGCTCTACTTTTAAGAACTTAATTATCTAAAAATATTATTGTGAACTATTTATTAATGACTATTGTGTAATATTAACTATATCGTGTGTTTCAAATTAGTATTGACAATTAAACTAGTGAATAAGTTGTATAAAGGTGTTTTAATTTCTGAGTAGTTATATTCAGAAGTGGTGATCATGAAGAGAGCACAAGGAGGACGTTTTGTGCTACTCAAACGCCCAAGAACATCACCAGATGCTGATAGTGAGGAGGAAGAGCTGTATAGTGATGCGATTAATTCAATGATTGAAAGGAAGGTGAGTAAGGCCGTTTCTGAGACATGTATGGGCACTGATAGAGCGGCAAAATTACAAAATGCGGAACGGCTCATACCAGATTTCGACCCTGAAAATCGCGATATGAATGTGGAAAGTTGGTTAAAGAAAATTGAGCAATTGGGTGCGATTTACTCCTGGAGCGATGAGGTGAAATCCTTTCATCTCCAGTCTAAACTCCAAGGTCAGGCACGAGTTTGGTTTAATAGACTAGATTCATACAACTTTTCATGGGAAGAATGGAAAGTAATGTTGAGTAAAGCTTTTCCTCGCCATCATGACTATGCGGCGCTGCTTGATGAATTGATTAATAGGAAGAAACAGGCAAGTGAGAGCATGACTAAGTTTTTTCAAGAAAAGTTAGCTATGTGCTACCGCTGTCAGATAAGCGGAGAAGCAGCAGTGTCATGTATAATCAGAGGACTCCCCACAGAGCTTCAAGCAAATGCTCGAGCTTTCCAATGTGTTAACCCACATGACTTTTATGAAGGGTTTCTATCGGCATTTGAAAACTATCAGAGTCCAGGAAACAAATCCACTATGCATATGCAACCAAGTACTTCAAGAACATTGGGAACTCCAAGTATACAATATGTGACAAAACCGGAGAGAGGGGAGCCAAATAGTAGGTCAGCGTCCGCTCCTATATGCTACCGTTGTAAGGAATCAGGGCACCGAGCACCAGATTGTAAGTTACCAGATAAGAGGAAATGTTTCCGCTGCGGGAAATATGGTCACATTGCAACCACCTGCACCAACGACAAGGTATGTGATGAGCTGGTGAAGAAAGTTCAGACACTGTCTGGAATGAACAACATGTTTATCAAGCCGGCACGCATTAATAATATTTCCACCAAGATATACATTGATACTGGGAGTGAAGTGAATGTTATGTCATTAACAGCAGCTGAAGCCATGAGTCTAAGAATGCAGCCATCATACCTGCAACTGAAAGGATTTACAGGCAACCCAATTAAGGCAAAAGGAGAAGTAAATTTTGAGCTGGTGGTGGATGGTGTACAAATTAATACATGTGCCAGTGTTGCAGACGTAGACATGGGCAATGTTGCCTTAATTGTAGGACAAACAGTTTTGCATCGAGAAGATATCAAGCTGAATGTGTCTCACTCTGGAGCAGAGTTAAGCATGGATAACAGTGGGAATCCATTAAGTTCTATCTGTGTTGTGGAAGAAGCTTTTTGCTACAGAGTCCTTCTGGAAGAAGATGTAGCTGTACCAAGAGGGGACAGTTTAATCAAGGTTTATGTGGAAGGTAAACCTGCAGGCAACTTTTGCACAAAGCCAAGACAATACAGCCTGGGCAATGAGGAGTATGCGTTAGCAAGCAGCATTATTAGAGATGGCCAGGGGTATCTACGGGTCTGCAACCTTGGAACCGATGATATCAGATGGAGGAAGGACATTACTATAGCGAGGGCTGAGAGGTGTGAAGCAGTAAAAAGTTGTGAGGTGAGCATATTTTCTGTCAATTGTACCGAGATGAGTGGTGAGGAGAGAATTGGCGGGGTTGACACTAAAAATCTTGATGTGGGTAATGTAGATCAAGAGGAGAGAGAAAAATTGATAAGCTTATTAAAAAGGTTTAGGGATTGCTTTGCTAGTTCCCCTAAAGAAATAGGATGCACTAATTTAGGGGAAATGAACATTCATTTAACTACAAATAACCCTGTAAGCAAAAGACCATATCGTCTAGCCCATAGTGAAAGGGAAATAGTAGCTAATAAAATATCAGAGTTGCTGGAAGGGAATATCATTCGCCCATCTACTTCTGAGTATGCTTCACCTATCATATTAGTTAAAAAGAAAAATGGGGACTTCCGCTTGTGTGTCGATTACCGCGACCTTAATGCAATAACGGTAAAAGAAAGGTTCCCATTACCACATATTGAGGACCAAATGGCTCGCTTTAGTGGAAAATGTTGCTTTACTAGCCTCGATTTGTACTCAGGTTATCATAATGTTCCAATTAGTCCAGACTCCATCCATAAAACAGCGTTCATTACACCAGACGGTCTGTATGAGTATCTAAGAGTTCCCTTTGGCCTTGCGAATGCGCCATCAGTTTTTATGCGGATTGTACAAAAACTCATCAATTCTGTAGGCAGCAAGGACATTATAGCATTTTTAGATGACGCCCTTTTATCCAGCTCCTGTGTGACAGAGGGTTTAGCATTATTAGAAAAGTTTTTGCAACAATTACGAATTTCTAACCTAAAATTAAATATAAACAAATGCTCATTTGTAAAATCGGAAATCACGTTTTTAGGGCATGACATAAGTTCCGAAGGCATTCGGCCCGGAAATTATAAGATTGAAGCTGTCAAAGATTTTAGGGTTCCGCAGGACATACATGAAGTACGGCAATTTTTAGGGTTGTGTAGCTATTTCAGAAAATATATTAAAGATTTTGCAATTATTGCGAAACCATTGACTGAACTTACGAAGAAAAACAGGTCATGGATATGGGATAGGGAACAAAACACGAGTTTTAATACCTTAAAAGAAAAACTATGTTCCCGTCCGGTTCTTGCTTTATACGATCCCGCATTACAATGTGAAGTCCATACAGACGCGTGTAAAAATGGATTAGCCGGAATTTTATTTCAAAGGCAGATAAACGGTAAAATAAAACCCGTATTTTATTTTAGTAGAGTGACATCACGTGAAGAATCAGTTTATCACAGCTATGAACTGGAAACATTAGCCGTAGTCGAATCTTTAAAGCGTTTTAGGGTGTACACGAAAGTTGTCACCGATTGTTCCGCGGTTAGATATACATTGCTAAAGAAGGAGATTATTCCCAGGATAGCGAGGTGGTGGTTAACAATACAAGAGTACAATATAAGTATTGAATATCGGCCGGGAGATCGTATGCGTCATGTAGATGCACTTAGTCGAAACCCGGTTTCTTCAGAATCCGTAGAGAACTGCAACCCTAACTTGACTGATAATGATAATACTGATATCAGTCATGTCAATCCAATCTCGGCAGATGATTGGTTTCTGACAGTTCAGTTACAAGATGATAAAATCAATTCGATTTTCCAATTATTATCCAGTAATAACTGCTCTAATGAGATTCGGAATAATTATGTAGTAAAAAATGAACGACTTTACAAAAAGACCTTGCATGGGGATAGACTAGTGGTGCCAACTTTTGCTCGTTTTAGGTTGTTACAAAAGTTTCATGATCAAATTGGACATGTGGGTGTGAAAAGATGTGAAGAGATCATTAAAGCAGACTATTGGTTCCCTAAGATGACTCGGTTCATTAAGAAGTACGTAAACTCTTGTTTGGAGTGCGCCTACGGAAAAGGTAACTACGGAAAGCCAAGCGGCGAGCTACATCCAATACCCAAACCTAGTATGCCCATGGATACTATACACATTGATCATCTCGGGCCTTTTGCCAAAACAAAAAAGGGCTATCAATATTTGTTGATGATAGTAGATTCCTTTTCCAAGTTTTTAATAGCCAGACCCTCCAGAACAGTGAACTCTATAGAAACAGTAGGTATCATTCGAGATGTGTGTAGTCTATTTGGGTATCCTAGAAGAATAATCTCTGACCGTAACCTGGCATTTACCAGTAGGGTTTTTAAGGAATATACTTCACAGTATCAAATTCATCATACCTTAAATGCTATAGCTTGTCCTCGTGCAAATGGTCAGGTAGAACGCTTTAATCGTACAATACTAGATGCTTTGAGGACTAGTTCTAAAGATGAGAGTATGTGGGTGAATTGTTTGCCTGATGTAGTTTGGGGAATTAATAATACAAGAAATGAAAGCTTAGGTTACCACCCATATGAAATTATGTTCAGCCAGAAGGGAAGGTTACTACCGAACCTTCAGGCTATTAATGAGGAGACTGAGACAGTAGAACAAAGGCGTGAACAGGCTTCTAAGAACTTAAAACAAAGAGCTCAGGTTATGAAGAAACAATATGACCGTCGGCATATACCAGAAAAAGTATTTAAAAGGGGGGATTTAGTATTATGGAAGCAGGCCCCAAGTGGTGGTCATGTTAAGAGTGTTAATACAAAATTGCAAGTACTTTATTCAGGTCCATATGCAATCCAGAGGGTTTTGGGTAATGGGAGATATGAGATAAAAAGCATTAAAGGAATGAGGGGTTACAAAAAAAATTTCTGGAATAGTGGCAGCAGATTCCCTGAGAGCTTACACAGCCGCCTCCCAACAGAGTGATACCAGTAGTGATGAGGATGTGGTGACTAGGGATGACCTCATTGACTTATTGGAGAGCTAATGCATTTTTATGCACCAATTGCGGTGCAATTGTTACAGGATGGCCGACTGTAACAGAGGTGAGGAGAGGAGAGGTGAGGTGAGGAGAGGAGAGCGACAAGGCAAGGCGGGCGGAGTGAGGAGAGGAGGAGGTTGGGAGTGCTGTCCCGGAGAGGCCCTTCGCAGGTGGCGTGCCTACAGGGAATCCCTGGGCATAGAGAATGCATTGTTTGGGAAAGTCCCGACGTATGAGAGAGGAGAGGAGGGACCCTTGCCTTGGTCATTGTCGGTTGAGCTTTTGTCGACGAATATAGTGTGTGGTCTATTTTGTGGCTCTACTTTTAAGAACTTAATTATCTAAAAATATTATTGTGAACTATTTATTAATGACTATTGTGTAATATTAACTATATCGTGTGTTTCAAATTAGTATTGACAATTAAACTAGTGAATAAGTTGTATAAAGGTGTTTTAATTTCTGAGTAGTTATAATTGTTTTGAGAAATCTAAGGGCTTTAAATTCATTGGGCGAACCGACAGATAACTGGGATAGCCTTATCATATATTTAATCGTAACTAAACTTGATTCGGCAACTGAACGCGAGTGGGAGATCTATAAAGGAACATCTTTTTATTATAATTCTAATTCAGATCCCTCTGTTAAAATTAAATTAGACGACTTATTATCCTTTCTAAGAAACAGAGCGGACACTTTAGAAATGACTAATTCAAGTCAAAATAAATCGCAATCTAAAATAAATTTAAACGAAAATAAACATTTCCCGTCTCACTCTTATACGAATAAAAACTCGGCACAGGTACAGAGCTACATGTCTACTAACGGACCTAGTTCTGATAAAGCCAATAGTAAACAATCTAATTATAGACGTCCCGCTCGTAATTGCGTGTTATGTAATAATTCGCATGCACTGTATACTTGTGTTAACTTCTTAAACTTATCCGTTGGTGATAGGCTAAAGATAGTAGACGAAAAAAGGTTGTGCCGTAATTGTTTGCGCTCGGGTCACTCGCACAATGAATGTTTATTCGGTCCTTATAAGCAGTGCCAACGTAAGCACAACAGTTTACTGCACTTCGATGCTGCACCCACAAAGCCCAGCAATATGTCGCCAGGGAAACCAGAGTCAATGTCAGATGAAATACCTAACGCATCAACTGTACTTCATTCTGCATTAGAGACCTCCGCGCAAAGCAATCACGGTTCACAGGGCGAAAGCGACCCTACGCGTGTTAACTTAGGTCAGGTTTTGCTTTCAACTGCCTTAATCGAAGTTTTAGACGACAATAATCGTTATCAGACAGCCCGGGCGCTTCTGGATAACGGTAGCATGAATTGCATTATTTCAGAAAAATTATGTAAACGTATCAATGCGCCTTTAATACAGTCCACAATACAAATCGCCGGTGTGGGGCAATCAGTCTCACAGTCAAATTATACGTGCAAACTTTCTATACGATCTAAATTAAACGATTACAATACGAGCCTACAATGTTTAGTCTTACCGTGCATTACATCACAATTACCGGCTACAAACATTAATCTCGACTATATACGTATACCTAAAAACGTTCAACTCGCTGATCCCAGTTTCAACATATCTTCTGAAGTAGACCTAATCATAGGCGCAGATAGATTCTGGGAATTGTTACTCGGAGATAGTTTTAGGTTACCTGAGGGACCATACTTACAAAACTCGAAGTTGGGCTGGTTGCTCTCAGGCCCTATCAGCACTCGAAACTTGCGCATTAATAATCAAGTTCAGTGCAATTTTACACAAAACTTAAACGAACAGCTTAGAAAATTTTGGGAACTCGAAGATTATGCTCCGCCTCCTTCTACTATCCTTACAGCTGACGAAAGAAAGTGTGAGGATTTATTTATTAATTCGACTAAACGTGAAGTAGATGGGCGGTTTTCGGTTCGCATTCCCTTAAGGACCTGTAGTTTGAAGCTTCTTACCTAATTAGGTATGAGGGTCCCCCACCCTCGCAGCTGTGACATGCGCGCGTCGAAATGCGAAATGTCGCGGCAGTTTTAAATTTTATTACTTTTCATACAAGCCGAAGTTAAATCGAGATGTTTATACCTACCGCACAATTTTTCTTTCCGATTTTCGTTTCAGCTAACAAGAATTTGCGTTTAGGTAAGGTATTTGTAATAACGAGTTTTTTTTTAAACCATCTGAGAAATATAAAACAGATTTCTTAATTCTGAAAAATATAGATGTAGGATTTAGTTTAGACAAGTTATTAAAAAGTAACAAGATCTAATGAATTTCACTCTGTAGAAATAAAACAAAGTAAACCCTTTTTGTAGTGTTTTTTCCATTAGAAATACACTACTGATTGTTTTAATTTGATTTTGTGACTCAAAAAACATTACATACAAATTACTATATAGTTTGAGTTGATAACTTTTTGCTCAATTTACTATGTTTACATACCTATAAATGCGGGAAATAGATACATCTCTTAAACCACTTTCCCTATCGTCCGTAATTTACTTCTCTAAGAGTAGTCGTCATTCCCTGGCCACCACCAGATCTGACTACAAAGGACTTTTTCTTAAAGGGTTTTCTTAGAGGGTCTTTAGACTAAAGTCTAATAAAATAAAAACTAATCCGAAGACAATTATTGATCAAAAAGAAAATATCCGAATCGGATATCCGACTTAAAATTACTTGGTATACCCTACATAACTTTAAGAACTTAGTAATTATATTATTAATTTATGCATTTCGGTTTTTTTTTCGGCGGTTTAATTTTTTGATAAAAAAGTTTTTAGACGTTCGTTTGCATGAGTGCCGCAATTGTACCTCTAATAATTACAATTATTGTAACGGATCACATTAAGATGGTGTTATTTTCAAAAAATAAATTAATATTGTAAGAAGTACACAATTTAATTATTTCTGAAAATGTACTTAATATATTTTTTTAAATATTTTTTTAATTTTAAGAAACTTGGGTTTCTTCTGATTTGACATTCTGTATTTAGGCATAGACAAAGTAGAACGCTGCGCTTCCGTATTGCCGCCGCACGTACTTGCAGGTTTATACCTAAAGTGCGGAGTAAGCCAGAAAAAAAGGCTTGACAATACATTCATCATCATCATCATCAGCTTGTAAGAGCCCACTGCTGGACATAGGCCTCTTCTCTGGCACGCCATGCACATTTACATTACATACATGTTATTTTATTTTAGTTAAATATGTAAACTGAAGGTAAACTATGTTTTTTGTTTTTAATTATATTGTAGGTATGATTTTGCGTGTACTGTTGGATTAAATAAAATTGTTGTGTACCTCTATTATCTATTGTTTAATTCTCAAACTGGCGGGCACACTGGATGCGGTAGCGCGTATATTGCATTGTAAGTATATAGGTTTTTTACGAGAAAAAATATTTAATAAGTAGATTTCCGGGTTCGCTGATAACGAAAATGACATACCTACCAACATTTTGAAACCAAGATGGCAGAAATTCGAGCTATTAAACTTTCCAAAGGCAAGTCTGAGCTATCAAGCACTATACGCAAAATAACTTGTGTAAAATATTTAGGTCTATGTATGTTTATATAATATTATAATATCACTGTCTGATCTGAGACCGCTCGCTGCTACAGTTAAACAACCAAGTTTTCGTCAGCAGCTATTGTTCTATCATCCCTACGATTTAAGTTTTGTCTGTGAAAATAAAAAAGGTAAGTTTGTAATGCGACGGTTTTTTAAATGTAATATCGGTATCAAAATTGTTTTTTTTCAGCTTCATATAGATCCTAATCAGATGTTATGGTTCATTGTTTTGACATCTGTTGTCAAAACTTGTTTACATTTGAATAAAAATAAAACGAAATACGAGAGCGCGAAAACAAAAATTTGACACAGAACCGGCCTCGGCCGTGGCCACAAGGGTACTGACGGGGTAGGGAGCGGCGCGGCATGGCATCGGACCGCGCGAAAACGATGTTTTTTTTTAGTTTTTGCTGGTTTTTTGTCTTTTCGTTAAACTTAAAAATTCTTACTATAGTAGTATGTCTAAAATTTAAGGTCAGCAATTTTCATTCCAAAAATCAAATAAAAACAATCAGCGGTTTAAAAATAAAATGGAAAAAACGGAAAAAAAAGGGGTAACTTTGAGATTTTTTTCTATCAACTAAAATTAATTAGATCCTGTTTCCCTTTAGTATGATGACTAGATTAGATCCTTAACTAACACATATATTTTTTTCAGAATGAAGACATCAATTTTGTATGTCTCAGATTGTTTAAAAAAATCTCAAAAACACAAATTTTTGAACCACCAAGCCTTAAAAGAGCCCCCAAATGTGCTGGGTGACTCTTATAATATGGCTAAAAATCGTTTTTTATCTCTCGAACGCAAACTTGAGCGGTCGACAGAATTTAAACGTTTTTATTGCGACTTTATGCGCGAATACGAAAATATGGGTCATATGACCAAAATAAACGATTATAAGGAACCCTGCTACTTTTTACCGCATCACGGTGTGTTCCGCGAGAGTAGTCAGACTACAAAACTGCGCGTTGTGTTCGATGCAAGCGCAGCCACCAGTTCTAATAAATCATTAAACGATATACAATTCCCAGGTCCTGCGCTTCAGAACGACATTCTTTCCATACTTCTGCGTTTTAGGCAATATCGTCATGTCGGCTGTGCAGATGTGGAAAAAATGTTTCGTCAGGCTTTAATTCAAGAAGATATGCGTTTATTGCAACTAATACTCTGGCGCGAAAATCCGTCCGAACCCTTAGGTATATATCAACTTAACACTATAACGTATGGATGCGCTTCATCTCCATACCTAAGTATGCGATGTATACGACAGTTAGCGGCTGAATGTCAGGATCCTGAGGTAGCGCGTATCATAAACGAAGACATGTTTGTCGACGATTTAATTACCGGTAATGACTGTTACCGCTCGCTTTTAGACGTATGTGAAAAAACGTCGGACGTTTTGATGTCAGGTTGTTTTCCATTAAGAAAATGGACCTTTAACTTTGACGTTTCCGATGACAAACGCGAACATTTTAATAGTGAACATACACAAAATAAAACGTTAGGTTTAGGTTGGTGCAATTCCACCGATATGTTGCATTTTACCACAAAATTCAATGATACCGGTGACGCGTCCACACCAACTAAACGTAAAATGCTTTCAATAATTGCTCAAATATACGATCCTCTCAATCTTCTTGCACCGTCGGTATTACATGCCAAAGTTTTATTGCAGAAACTATGGCTATGTAAGATCGACTGGGACTCCTTAGTTTCTAAAGAAATCGCGAAAGATTGGAATCTATTTATTAAATCGCTTAAATATCTAGATAAAATTAAAATCCCTCGTCATGTTAGGAGTTCTCATACGGCACATACTGAGCTTCATATTTTCAGTGACGCCAGTCAAAACGCATACGGAAGTTGCGCTTATGTTCGCACGTATGACGGCGGCTCTGAAATAACGGTACGATTATTATGTGCAAAGAGTAAGGTCGCACCTCTAAAGGCGGTTAGCATACCGCGTTTAGAGTTATGCGGAGCGTTAACAGGCGCGCGACTTTACAACAAAATAATCGGATCGCTAAGACTTAAGTTCAGTAAAGTGTATTTTTGGACCGATTCGACAATAGTGATGGGTTGGTTAAGGATGTCCCCACACCTACTAAAAACTTTTGTGCAAAATCGTGTAACTGAAATAAATGAACTCACGGGAGACGCGATATGGCTTCACGTTAGGAGTGGGGATAATCCGGCCGACTTGCTATCTCGCGGCGTTTACTTAGATGCATTAATCGACTGCGATTTATGGTTTAACGGCCCGCCTTTTTTACAATCAGAAATAGAATTTAATTCGAATTTAACCAACGACAATAATACGTCTTTAGAAATCGAAAATCTGCCGGAGATTAAGCCTATACACGCGGAGTGCTTATTTAGTACGCCTAACGAAAATAACTATTTAGTTAACTTTGAAAATTATTCGTCGTTAAATAAATTAAAGCGATCGACGGCATACGTATTGCGCTTTGTTCACAACGCTCGTGTAGGTAGGTTCGCCCGCCGGACCGGTCCCTTATCGGCTGATGAGTTGACCGCCGCATTACGCGAACTTGTTAGAATCTCACAGCAGCAATCATTTCACGATGTATACGTTTCATTAAATAAACGATTAAACGATAAAATAAATAAGCGAGTTATAGGTTTAAACGTATTCTTAGACGAACATAATTTAATTAGAGTAGGTGGACGTCTAGAAAATTCAACTGAATTTAGTTACGATAAAAAGCATCCGTTGCTTTTATGCAGTAAAAATTGGTTTACATTACTTTTATGTAGGCATGAACATAAACGTTTAATTCACGCTGGGCCTCAGCTACTTTTATCTACTTTGCGTGAACACTGGTGGCCTTTGGGTGCTAGGAACTTAGTGAGAAAAATAGTACACGAATGCGTCCTTTGTACTCGCTTGAAGGGCAAAACTTTATCTCCGATTATGGGCAACTTGCCTTCTGAGCGATTACAAGGAGGCTTTAGTTTTAAACGTACTGCATGCGACTACGCCGGACCCGTGTTTATACTTAATCGGAAGGGACGAGGCGCGCAGCTTGTTAAGGCGTACATATGCCTTTTTAAGTGCTTTGTTACCCGAGCAATACATTTGGAGCTAGTGACGAGCCTTACTACTAACGACTACCTATTAGCTCTTAAACGATTTATTAGTAGAAGAGGTAAGCCAGAAATAATCATGTCTGACAACGCTAAAAATTTCGTTGGCGCAGACAAAGAATTTCCCGAATTTATAAAAATCAATTCAAATAAAATAATAGAATATCTTGCTAATGAGACAATTACGCTTAAATTTATTCCCCCCCGCTCCCCTCATTTTGGAGGTATTTGGGAAAGCGGAGTACGATCGTGTAAGTATCACCTTAAACGTATAGTCGGTAACGCTAGGCTAACGTACGAGGAGTTTAGCACGGTTTTAACACAAATCGAAGCCGTCCTCAACTCCCGTCCCATATGTCCTTTGTCATCAGATCCTAGCGACCTATCTCCTCTTACACCGGCCCACTTCCTCATCGGTAGACCTCTGACCGCGCCTGCGAATGATGACCTCACAGAGATGAAGATGACCAGCCTGACACGCTACGCGAGGGTTGAGCAACTGCGACAGCATTTCTGGCAGAGGTGGTCCCGCGAGTATGTCGCCGAGCTACAACAGAGGACTAAGTGGAAAACGAATAAAGATGACATAGCTCTCAATACGCTTGTCCTTATAAAGGAAGACTTTCTGCCTCCCCTTAAATGGCAGTTAGGTCGTATTATACGTGTGTTCCCGGGACAAGATGGCATTTCACGAGTGGCAGACATCCGGACTGCGAGTGGCACCTATCGGCGAGCATTCTCCAAAATCTGCCCGCTGCCTGTCCAGCCAACGGATCCTGGTGCATGATGTTCCTGTTGGAAGACGATGTTTCCAAGGCCGGGGGCATGTTTCGGAACGTACGAGGAAGACTGCAGCGCCACCTACCGCAGCGGCCGTGCCTCCATCTAATTCGAATTCGTTTGACATGTCGCGCGGCCATCTTGTACTTACTTACTTGCTTAGAAACTCCTTAGACGATACACATTAAACGCTATTTTTATAAAACTCTGAAGAATTGAAAATTATACGCTTTTTATACGAAATACTTGGATTTTATTGAAGATATTCGAAGTAAAAGACGAGGACGACCCTGATCTCAACCAATAAATATGTTATTAACTAACTAGATACTAACCTACTGATAAACCTTGCCTGAAACCACACATTGCCTTAACTTTTACAGTGGGAATTAATTAGGGAGACAGTACCAGTTGCAAATAATATGCTTTTTACAAGTATTTTTGGCAGTGAAGACAATTGAATTTATTCAAAGGATTCATTTTTTTATGTTATGTATTAAACTTTTTAATTTTAAGATTGATTTTAGAACTCACCATCCATTTTGATTCTTCTGAACAAAAGAGCGCACTAATTCTCCTGTTGCTGATTTATAAACATGCATGTTTGGTTTTCCCTGTAATATAAAAGTATTGGTAGAGATATTACAGAAAACATGTATGTATAGCAGGTTGGCACTATAAAATAGTAGTATACCTATAAGTCACCAATAAAATGTTAACATCTTTACAATTTTTTTTTTCGAATTTAGTACATTTTACAGCAAGCAACTGTACCTACTTATGTAAAAGTTAGGTTAATTAACACGTTTACTGCGGCAAGTAAATTCATAATCATTCATCTGGTGCGGCGGCGGGTCAAAATGCGCTCCCAATGATATTTCCGCCACTGCGTGGCAGGTCTTTCTAGACCCACCAGCACTAGGATAGATTAAATTGCTATAACTTTGTGGAAACAAAAGTTATCCTTTTTTTTATTATATTGTTAGTATGACCTTGAACCCAACTTCCTTAGGTTTGATTCGCCCCAGGATTTGCCAAACAGGAAATGAGAAATAAAGCAAGAAAAGCGGCAGGCCGATATCGACCTGAACCACTCTAGAAAGTATTTTTAGTAGTGATGGGACAGAGAAAATAAGGGGATATTGAAAATAAAACAGAATTATCGCAAAAGACCTGAAAAATGTTTTTATTTATTATGCATGTCTTGGAAACATGTTACGCAAAGGTTTTGGTTGCATTTCCTGCAATATATTTTTATATTCTTGACTTTTTTTTTTGCTTGGGTACTATGAAAAGATGTTCAAAAAACTAAATTTTCTCGACATCAGAGCTGTTGAAAATAAATCATTAAAATGCTATTAAAGTGTTAAGAATAATCATTTTCATAAAGGATGGTATTACATAAAAAATCTCCACGTTATTATGAGTCTAAGGCTGATATGTGTAGGTAGTAAATAAAACTTTCCGCTTGTGGTTTGTTTTCCAAAAAAAAATTATTTTTCTTAGTGGAAAATATTTCTTCACTGCTGTCACTATCACTCTGTCAATAACTGAAGGGCGAATTTATTACTCTATTTTCCAAAATTTTTATTTTTCTTTTATTGCTTGCCATCGTAATTATATCAAACGCTACGTCAGATTAGTTAGATAGCACAACACTAACTGGCGGGGCGCGCGGTATAGGGTCGCCAGCTGCCTGTTGGGAGAGCGTGCCGAAATAGGCCCACTGCCGCACTTGCGGATGTTTTTCACCGTCAGTGCGTGGGTGCATAAAAGCGTGCCGTTATGTTTTGATGGAAAACGCGTACAATTTTGACCGCAACATGAAATATATATTTGTCACTGTCCAATTTTTTCAAACACCTTAGATAATCGTTTTGCACAAGTGAGAGGGACATAGTATTCTTCATCCACACCAGCTCAAGTACCGCGGCAGGCCGATATGGGCCTGTTAACGCAGTGAGCATGTTAATAAGTATAGAAAAGCACAATATTTTTCGGACTTCTGAAAAGGTTCTCTACTTGCATTTTATTGGATGTAAGCCTTCTGCTCAACAGGGTACCTACTGTACCCAATACAATACCCTGTTGAGAGGAAGGGAAGAAGGTATTTGTTATAACTTACCTGAGGATTTTCTTTATTCATGACAAACAATTCCCAAACCATGAAGTATGTATCCAAGGGTGAGAAAAACATATCTTTTACATTTCCATTGATAGTGGCAACTACTGACCAATCCTCGCATTTTACTATATCAACCCTGGAATTAAAATAATAAATTTTAATTTTACATTTTAGATAAAAAGACAGCACTTCAATAGCAAAGTCAGAATCAATTTTAGCTGGGCCAGCAATAGACTTATTATTTAGGAACTAATAGCAATGTAATATATAGGATCTGTAAAAATACTTACTTCTTATCTGTCCGGTAAGCAAAAAAAGTTCCTTTGGGACTAAAAATTATGCCCCTAATATTTGGAGTTCCTTCATCGCGAAGGATTTTTTCAGAATATGGTTCTTTAACATTTACTAGAAATATTCCCTTATTTGTTAGACCTAAAATGAAAATATTAGGTTCAGATAAATACACTTATTCTAACCTACAATATTACCATAAACCCCTTCTTTCATAATGTAAAACATACTTACCGGCAATGTTTGGTACGGTTGTCATTATAAAGCTGCTATTTGCACCACCACTTTCTAACACAAAGCTTGTAAGTAAAACCTGTCTGTATGAAATTAGAAATCAAAAATTAAATCAAGAACGAAAGAAAGAAGAACGTTTGAGCAACAGGGTTGCCAACCAACCTTGCATTTTTTTTCTAGTATGTACCTACTTAAGCAATCAAAAACCTTGATTTTGGGTTTCAAATCTCGTACAGTGGTGGACACGGTCGGCGCAACACTTCCGGTTTTCCTGAATTGCAACATAGCTCTTGTTCTTTGGTATACAGTCTAGGGCTGACGAAACCATAGACAAATCTGTTACGGCCTCCTAGTCCGCCACTGTACATTGATAAAACTTACGGTTTTCAGGCTTCTTTACGCAAAATCAAAGTTTTTTTTATTACTTGACATTTCATTGGAAATTCTACATATTTCTGATGAGGTTTTTTTAATTATGGAACAAACCAAAGTTTACGAACATTTTATTGTTTCTAAAACATACAAAATTTTTACCTAGTAAGTAAGTAAGTATATATTTTTTTTTGAGTTTTTTGTTTTGTTTGGATTCTACAAATTTTATAGAGTAAAAATATATTTTCGGACTGAAGTAGGTTAGTTTGCACCAAAGTATGAAGATTTACGTAAAAATATGCAAATGTGGCAAAGCTGAGCATCGCGCAATTGCGGTTAATGTTTGGTGTGTTCACTTAAGTTCTGATATAATGACACTAATTTTTATGTTATTATAACGAATAATTGTTACTGCAAAATATTTGTATGAGCTTATTTTTCAATTCCTCGCCATTACCATTACTATTTTAATTCTAATGACTTACGCTTTGAGCTTCAATATAAATGAAGAAAAAAAGAATTCAATATAATAAAAAATCATGCTTTTTCCCATAAGTCGAAATCTCGTACAGTGGCGGACACGGTCGGCGTAACACTTCCGGTTTTTCTGTATTGCAAAATAAGTCTTGTTCTATAGTAATACAGACTAGGGATGACGAAACCACAGACAAATCTGTTACGGCCTCCTAGTCCGTGACTGTACATAATTGTACGAGGATCATAGTGTCCTCGTATGTACCTCGTACGGAAGACCCAAAATCTCGTATTTGTACGAGCAACCTCGTACGGTTGCAAACCTGGGCGAAAACATTGTTTGTCGTTTGATTGAGGTCAATCTAATTTTTACGACATTCAGATATGAATTGCCCATTCATGTCAGGCAAAGAAGCATAGTCCATACAGCTAAGTCTTCAGTAGTTAATTTCTTTTCACCGTTTTTACCCCACAGACGATGGGTTCCAGAGAGGTTGGAAACCGCCGCTACACTACATACATTGGTCTTTCATTAATCTGAGATGGGATCAAACGATTAAAACAAAACGATAAAAACCTATTAGGTAACTTATATTAGAAATGTGAGGGTGGTCTTACCTTACATTTCAATGTTAAAACAAAACGGACTTTTTCGCGAGACTTCGATTAGAACAAATGAAAAAAAAACATTTATTCCTTTGCCTTTTTGTTTTTTTAGGCGGGGAAACTCCTAACGTTATCCTGCGACCCCGGGGGGAGTCGCAAGGTTATGTGAGGTTCGCACCAACTACAACCCCACGGTGTCCATCTCGGCTGTTTGCAAGGAGGTCACGGGAGATCTTTGATTTGTGTTCAGCTCCGCGACCCCCTCCATCATTGGCTGAGTAGCCTCTTCACGGGGGGACAGGTGGTGGTAGTCCCCCCTGAGCGCGGATGGCTCTACGCTCGACGACGGAACTGGACACCGCGTGCCGCCGCCCTTCTCGGGGCCGTTATATGACTACACGAGGCCCCCGCCTCGTGCACCCAAAGACCCCGGGGTCCCCTCTTACGACAGGCAGGGGATACCTCAGTCCTATTCTTCAGCCCGGTACTGCAGTGCAGGGCGTGCGGCGGCGCTTCATGGCCTCACGCCGCCGCGGCGACGAACTCGCCATCTGGCTGGGTTTGCCATCGCCGCCTCCCTCTCTCTTTCGGCTGTCTCCTTGCTGTCTCCTTTGCGAGCATTACTGCTTCGCAGAAGGAGACAGCCGCCGTCCATTTATTCCTTTGCCTGCCCAGAATGGGCGAATTATAGCGTAGCGGCCTTAGGTAGCGGCGGTTTCCTTACTCTGAGCGAATTATATTAAAAAAAAAAAACAGTCAGTCAACAGTGACTGACAGATTGTCAATAAGATTTAAAATTTTCAAAATGGCGCATTGAAATATTGAAATATTGCAACACAAACAAAATCACTTTTGTGTTTTGTAAATAAATCCTGCAAAAGCAAATTGAAAAGCACATGCTGTTGCCCAATAATGTACCTTTTTAATAGATTATGAATTTTACTCCAGTAATATAAATGTTCAGTACCCGAATTCAATTAAGAAAAAGAACACCTGAAAATGGAACTGACCGAGAAAACTTTCTATCTCTGCTGGTAGACGAATATCTGAGTTCTACTTGTTTTGGTAAGAATATATTATATTTATTAAAGTCAAGTATAAACATAAACCTGTTTTTCTACTTGTTGGCATCTAATATATTTTTTAAATTTTGCTTTATGTACCTAGGTAAGAACCTACTTATATTTAGAATTTACCAGAATCTGTTAGTATTTCTACACTTTCCACTTGAAGATACAACTCATTCATTTTAAAAAATATTCACATTCCAGATTCCAAATGTCAAGTTCTGGCGAACCTGGCAAATTTTGCCTATGACCCGGTTAACTACATCTTCATAAGAGATGTTGGAGTTCTTGATGTGTTCCTGCATGTGCTGAAGACAGAAGACAGCCAGCAACTGTTGCATTTTGCATTGGCAGGCATATGCAATTTGTGTTTAGGTAAGTTTTCATTATTTCAAATTAAGTCCTTCTTAACAATCAAGCTTCATTCACCTATGTCGTGTTTCATCTATGTCTCACTTTGTATGTCCATTTTATCTGGTTATGTTTTCACCTAAATGTTTTATTATTGAATGTTTCAGATCCACTTAATGCAGAGTACATTGTTGCAAATACTGAAATTAAAACTTTCACCGAAATACTTAGGACTACACACACAGAAGCTATAATCAACACCATCACAGTACTTGCTTACTTACACAGAACACAAACAAAGTGGCAGTTAAACTCTGAAGAAGTCATTGAAATCATACAGAAGTTCAAGAAATCAACTGACAAAAGGATATTTAATATAGCAACAATATTTTTAGAAGATGTCTGCAACCCTTGAATAACTAAATCCACAAAAGCACAATGAACAAAATGCTCTCAAACAGATTTCCCTATATTGCAGTAAGCAACAAGAACTATCAAAAAATCTGCAAAATACAAACAAATACATTCAGTAGCACTGCATTTAAGGCCGGTGATAAAATACGAATTCAGAAGACACTCACGCAAAAGGACCTAGATGCTTTCTCAAATCTCACAAATGATCACAATCATTTGCACAAAAATAATGGCAACAAAAGGCCAATAGTGCATGGAGCTTTGTTAAATGGCCTTGTCGCTGGCCTTATTGGGACTCACCTGCCTGGTCCTGGCACTGTGGTGGTCTCGCAGACCATGAAGTTTCACAATAAGTGCTTTGTGGGTGAAAAACTTACAATCAGTGTGGAGTTAGTTGATGTGAGGAAACTACTCAAAGTGAAGTTTTTCTGCATTGTAGAGGAGGAAAAGAAGGTCGTGTTCGAAGGAGAGGCTAAGCTCATGCTGACAAAAGATGGTTAGTACTAGTGTATATATAATGTATTCTTATTCTAAAGCTTTTAGAACAAGTGTAAGAATTTTAAAAGCTAAAGTGTGCATTTAATTCCTCTCCTCAGTGCCAATTGATAACAATAAGTTGTGTTATTTATTAGAATAAAAACAACATTTTTAAAAGTACAATTTAATTTAAGTGATATTAAGAGAATCTATGTATGAGAATCAATACTTACAAGTTTAATATTTAACATTCTGCAAAGTTGCCAAGTGATGCTTAACTAATCATCAAGGAAGACTGATAGGCATTAGTATTATTTTTCTCAAAAAACAAAGTATTGATTTACTTGCAATTTTTTTAAATGTGCCTGTCACCTTAATGTCCAGAACTTTCCAATCAATATATATGTCGTGGCCATATCGTAAAAATGGCCATTTCATGATATGGCCGGCCATTTCATGAAATTTGAATTTTTCATGAAATGGCCAATATTCGTTGGCCAGATCGTTAAAATCTCAACGGTCAACGATTTGGCCAAGTGATCGTTTGACTATTTCATGAAATGGCCAAACGTTAGCGATCATATCGTTGAATAGTTAAAAATTTCTCCGCAAGTGGCGCTGTTGTGGCGTGTGTTGTGTGATTTGTTGTGATGTGCCATTACGGTTTACAATAATAAAACGAAAAAAGTGAATTTAAGTGAGGAAAAAGACGATAAAAGTAAGTACAGAATAACTTTGTTTTGATTCGAAGATTTGTGAGTTTTATGCAAACCAATCGATAAACGAAAGCAACTTCAAAAACCATGGAGTTCCGAACGATTTTTTAAAGGTCCGTATTTAAATCATACATTACTCGAATTATAGTAAAATAACTTTTTTTACTTGTTATTGTGTTCTGAGTTAGATTATTTATATTTAGCTAGTACGGGGAACTTTACAACTTAATGGAATTTAAATTTTTAGGTTACACAACAAAGATTTGGCCAAACGTGGTCGGCCAAATCGTCAAACGTTGAGGTTTCGACGATATGGCCCAAGGAATATTGGCCATTTCATGAAATATGCACTTTTCATGAAATGGCCGGCCAGATCATGAAATGGCAAATTTTACGATTTGGCCACGACATATATAAAACTCTTACTCGTTACTGACTGAATGACAGACAACGCAGAGCCGAAACTACTGGGCGTAGAAAGCTGAAAATTGGCATAGGTTCCTTGGGGAGTGTAGGTGAGCACTAAGAAGGGATTTCCCGAAATTCCCACGGGAACGAAAAAACGGGATTTTTGTGTTTATGAGAAACCTGCGCGGGAAAAACCGCGGGGCAGCCTCTAGTTTAAAGATATTTCAATAATATTTTATTACCTCTTCCTGTTTTACACAGGCAACAGCCTTAAATTATTTAAGATATTGAGTAAGTTTGTAGTAGATAAGGTGTTAAATAGAATGTATTTAAAAAAATATCTAAGTATATTATAACATTAGAGATACCATTCGGTATTCATAATATAAATAAACCTTATAACATACTTATTAAGAACATAAGTACTTTGTTGATGTACGGATTTTACTTTATTTACTTTTTACTATTATTTATAATATTTACTTTAAGTATTTGAAATTGGTTTTGATTTTAAACACTGTATAATTAATTTATTTCAAAATGTTGATTTGTTAATTAGTGCAGTAAAACTTTTTGCAAAGTATTTAAGTTAATGATCTTGTTTTTATTGAATTACAAACGATTTTATGTTCATAATTGTTTTTAATTACCTATTCAAGAATTTTAAGAATTTTAGAACATAATATTTAGTAAATATATGTCCCGGCAGTTTTTGGCCACTTTGCCTGGGTTCGAGTTTATTTATTTAGAGCTTTTTGTAATCGTTTACCGAAAACTTAGTTTTTTTGTCAGTCTGGAGTTCCATTCCAAACCAGTGTGATTTATCCTAATTTTAATATTTTGACAGTAAAGTGCCGTTTACGTGGCACGCCCTACCATCGCCACAACATTAACAAATACTTATGTGTGGCGTTCAATTTGCTAAGCAAAGGGCATATTTAATTGTCTTAAAGTCGTCGTAGCACACGTATTTAAGAGATCGAACTTCGCAGTTTTTGTGTCTCTTCAGCGCCGAGTACTTGATATGAAGTAGTTAGTGACGTGCCACCGCTTTAGTTTGATATATAATTATAAACCAAACTAAAGCGGTGGCAGCGGTTTATAATTATAAACTAAACTATAAAACCAACTGAATTCAGTTGAAAGTAATCAGACAAAACTCCTTAAAAGCAATTCTAATTGGGTCTCTAGCATTACAAAAGTTTAAAAAACGGAAAAATGTCACATAAAAAAATGATTGATTTTGTGAATCGATTGAATTTTGCAGTCACTTATGTTTTTGAAGGTAAAATGCCTCGGCGTGGGGGTAACCTAACCTAACCTTCGTTTATTTCTTGCAGCGCCGAAAAGGTTAAGAACCAGTTTACAGCGATGCTAGCGTCATTCTCAAAAAAAAAAATACACCTTCTAAACTAAGGTAAATATCAAATATGTGGCTCAGTGTATACTGAGCCACATATTTGAAAATCATGCTTAGTATATTTTCAGCACAGTTAAGTAGTCCTAAGTAGAAAGAACAAAATAATCCAAAGGCTGTTGTCAAAAGTGGCCACTTTTAGCAACACTGTGTAGCTTACTTTAGTCTTAAACCTAAAAGCTATACAACAGTGCCCTAAAAATACTAGGCAACATTATCTAGTGTACTGTGCCACATTTTTGATGTTTGCCTTAGTTTAGTTAGAAGAAATAAATTTTTTTCGCGAATGGCGCTAGCATTGCTGTAAACACCGTTTCAATTTCCCACTGCAAACCCCTTACAATGTTAGTCCTTGTGGACATCTGTAGGGGAGGCCTATGTCAAGCAGTGGACATCATGTCGGCCGAGAAGATTTTGAAAATAAGTTCTGTAGCTACTTGTGACCCTAAAGCGACTATGCCAGCATTCGAAGCGAATGTAAGATAAGCGTGAGCACTGAATTCTTACCTAAAAGGTGTGAGTGAGAGCACTGGGCATCGGCAGAATAGTGTGCTTTCATATGCATAGGTAGATAGGTTCCTATTTACACGATTGACAGATCTACGCATCCTATTTATTCTGGTTAGGTACCTACCTACAATCTTATGTTTTCTAAAACTATTAAACGCACGTCGAATTATGCTAAATATTTTCACCGTGTCACGTTCGATTCGTATGAGATTTTCATTATCTTATTTCTGCAGCACGTACGAAGAAAGCTGAGTAAGCATTATTAATGTTTACGTAGAATAAGTGATATAAGAAGGAAACACCATCTTTTTTGATCCTATACTCAGTTTCGGTGCCGTTAGAACTGATCCTGGTTGCGGTACCGTCTAAAAAAAACCTAAAAATAGCAATTTTATAGTCCTCGTACCTAATTTAGTAAGCTTATTTTTAAGTCATGATGTGTAAAAAGTGGTTGGTTATAGCCGTGTGTCTTGTGGTATCGGCTGAGGGAAGTCTGAAACTAAAAAGGGACATGTCTTCTGTGGAGGACGCTGAAGTTGACGAAGATCAGGAGTATAATGAAGAGGTATGAAGTGATATAATGCATTATTAACGATTTGTTCCCAACCAGTTACACCCCCAAGTGTCACACTGTGAAGCACAGCCTATAGCAGCATGTAAGTGGAAGGAGGAATTCTAAATATTCCCGCGGAATCGACAAAATAACTCAAAATAGCGCAGGCGAAGATCCGGGCACGATAAATATCCATATGTAGGTACCTCCTTGCCGCGGGCGCCGGCGTTAGAATGTCGCCCTCCCCTCTCCTCCCGTGGGAGCCGTAGGACCCGGCTGAGGGACAGCACCAGAAGACGGGCAGCAGCGTCTTCTGGGTTATACAACACCATACTGCGCTCGCCAACCCGCCTGCCAAGCGTGGCGAGTATGGCAACCCCCCCCCCCTCATGAATAGTCAGCATGTGCCCAGGCCCCTAGTCCCCGGCAGCCCCGCTATTCCTGACCACGGTAGCGGTTACGGTAACGGCGGGGCAAGGGGTGCTAAGAATCCCCGGACGGTCGGCTACCACCCCTTTAAACGACAACTGGCCCTGGCAACACACAACATCCGCACTTTGAGGACTGACGATATGATTGTTGCGCTGGAAGAGGAAATGAGCAGGTTACGGTGGGATATTCTAGGGCTATCAGAAGTCCGTAGACAGGGACAGGACACGATAACCCTGAAATCGGGTAACCTGCTCTTCCACCGGGAGGGCGACCAACTGTCCCAAGGTGGTGTCGGGTTTCTCGTCCACAAGTCCCTCGTTAGCAACATTATTACCATCGACAGTGTGTCGAGCAGGGTCGCATACCTAACACTCAGAATATCTAAAAGATATTTGCTGAAGGTCGTTCAGGTCTATGCACAGACCTCGACACACTCAGATGACGAAGTAGAGTCTATGTATGAAGACATTAGTCGGGCCATACATACGCATAAAACTCACTTCAATGTTGTTATGGGGGACTTCAATGCGAAACTAGGCAAGAGAAGCGAGCATGAGTTGAGAGTGGGGAACTTCGGTTATGGGCAACGGAACCCTAGAGGTCAGAGGCTGGCCGATTTCATGGAGAAAGAAGGACTCTTCATGATGAATTCTTTCTTCCAGAAGCCGCCTCATAGGAAATGGACCTGGATGAGCCCTGGTGGTTCTAGGAACGAGATAGACTTCATCTTGACCGACAAGAGACGTATATTCAATGATGTCTCCGTGATTCATAGGGTAAAAACCGGCAGTGATCACCGAATAGTAAGAGGCACATTGAATGTGAACGTTAAACTTGAACGGTACCGCCTGATGAAGTCTACGCTCCGTCCTACCCTCGCTCAGATCGAAAACCCCGAGAGCTTTCAACTCGAGCTCTCTAATCGCTTTGATTGTCTAGACGACGCATCAGTGGACGAGATCAATAACAGGTTCGTAAAAACTGTCCATACGGTCGGATCTAAATTCTTTAGGACTCGCCGTACCGCTAGAACTCAGAAACTCTCTGAAGACACCCTCAAACTTATGGCTGAACGACGCTTGCTTAGACTGCAGTCTCCCGATGATGCTGCGTCATATAGGCGGCTCAATAGACAGATTTCGAAGGCCTTGCGACACGATATCCGTGTCTTTAATACTGCGCGTATTAAGGATACGATAGAGCGAAATAAAGGCTCCAAAGTGTTCGCAAGAGATATGTCTGTTGGGCAAAGCCAAATGACTAAGCTCAAGAGGGATGACGGCAGTATAGCGTCGACGAAAGCGGAAATTTTGAGGGAAATCGAGAAGTTCTACGGACAGCTATACGATTCGGTCACTAAGCCTGTTACTAGTGCGGCCAACGACCCTAGAGCCAAACTAACCCGACACTATACCGAAGATATCCCGGACATCAGCCTGTACGAGATAAGGATGGCCCTGAAACTGCTTAAAAATAACAAGGCACCGGGTGAGGATGGAATCACGTCAGAGCTTCTGAAAGCGGGTGGAACACCGGTACTCAAAGTCCTTCAGAGGCTCTTTAATTCTGTCCTACTCGAAGGGACCACGCCTGAAGCATGGAACAGAAGTGAGGTGGTGCTTTTCTTTAAGAAGGGCGATAAAAACCTTTTGAAAAATTATAGGCCCATCTCGCTTTTGAGCCATGTTTATAAGCTGTTTTCCAGGATCATTGCCAATCGTCTCGAACGAAGGTTTGATGACTTCCAGCCTCCCGAACAAGCCGGCTTCCGAAAAGGCTTTAGTACCATTAGACCACATACATACGCTGCGGCAAGTTATACAGAAGACCGAAGAGTATAACTTGCCGCTATGTCTAGCGTTTGTGGACTATGAGAAGGCCTTTGATTCGGTCGAAACATGGGCGGTGCTAGAGTCTCTCCAACGATGCCGGATTGACTATCGGTACATCGAAGTGCTGAAGTGTTTGTATAGCAACGCCACCATGTCTGTCCGAGTACAGGAACAGAATTCGAAGGCTATTCCCTTGAACAGAGGCGTGAGACAGGGAGATGTTATATCTCCGAAACTGTTCACCGCCACTTTAGAAGACGCCTTCAAACTTCTAGAATGGAAAGGGCAGGGCATCAATATTAACGGCGAATACATCACTCACCTTCGGTTTGCCGACGACATCGTAGTCATGGCAAGTTCGATGGAGGAACTCAGCACGATGCTCGAAGGCCTCAACCGAGTCTCCCAACAGGTGGGCCTTAAAATGAACATGGACAAGACGAAGGTCATGTCTAATGTCCATGTTCTGCCTACCCCAGTTATGGTTGGGAACTCGGTTCTCGAAGTTGTCGACGAGTACGTATACCTAGGACAAACCATCCAGTTAGGTAGGTCCAACTTCGAGAAGGAGGTCAATCGCCGAATCCAGCTCGGATGGGCGGCGTTCGGGAAACTACGCAACGTCTTCTCGTCCAATATTCCTCAGTGCCTGAAGACGAAGGTATTCAACCAATGTGTGCTGCCAGTGATGACATACGGTTCTGAAACGTGGTGCTTCACTATAGGGCTTATGAACAGGCTCCGGGTAGCTCAACGAGCCATGGAGCGGGCTATGCTCGGGATTTCTCTGCGGGATCGAATCAGAATTGAGGTCATACGCAGAGAAACCAGGGTCACCGACATAGCCAAGCGGATAAGCTCGTTGAAGTGGCAATGGGCAGGTCATATAGCCCGCAGAACAGATGGCCGCTGGGGCCGAAAAGTTCTCGAGTGGAGACCACGGATCGGCAAGCGCAGCGTAGGACGTCCACCGACCAGATAGACAGATGATCTGCGCAAGGCTGCGGGTCCACGCTGGATGCAGGCCACCTGCGATCGGTACAGATGGAGAGCCTTGAGGGAGGCCTATGTCCAGCAGTGGACGTCCTACGGCTGAAATGATGTACCTTGATGAGGTACCTTCTAATATTATAAATGCGAAAGTAACTGTCGGCCTGTCTTGCTTGCACGCCATAACTACTGAACCGATTTAAATTAAATTTGGTACAGAGATGTGAAAGGACATACGCTTACTTTTTATCCCAAAACCCCTTGACAACGGAAATTTTTAATTTTGCGGTATGTAGATAAATTGCGCTGTGAAAGCCGCGAAACGCACACTATGTAGTAAGTAAGTCATATTACTTCTCAGATCGAAGACTGCCAGTGTGGAGTGTTCATGTCGCAGCAAGTGGGTATCAGGGCCGGCCGCCGCAGCAGGCCGCGAGGCCCGCCGGACGGGGAGCCAGTCGTCACCTATGACACTGACGCGCCAGCATTGCCTTGCGGTGGAGCGGGGAATAAGCACTGTATCAGCAAGTGTTTGGATGTGGTAAGTTAAAAATTTTCCATGTTAGTTCGACTTCTGGGCTGACATTCACAGTCAGTGTTTGGAGGCTACTCGGTCGAGTATAATATATACCAATATTATAAAGAGGAAAGATTTATTTGTTTGTTTGTAACGAATAGGCTCCGGAAATACTGAACCGATTTAAATAATTCTTTCACTGGTAGGAAGCTCGATTAACCCCGAGTGTCATAGGCTATATTATATTTTCAAAAAAATTAGGGATCCTTACCTACACTCAAATAATATAACCCAAGGTGCAATATTTTTTCCGTTGTTTACATATTTTGACAGGTGGTTTGTTATTGTTGTTTGTTCGGCCATTCTGGGCAGTCAAAAGATCATAGTCTATATAGCCAAGTCTTTTGTAGTATCTTATATTCTATGGCGTAACGAAGTAAGCCGGGAAAGCTCTTAAGTTATATTTTGACACTTTGGAGTGCGAGTTCGAGCTGCGACACGACTGTGAGAGATAGTAAATAAACATTCAGAATTTGATCCTTTAATATTGCTTTCAAAGAAGTTGGTAAGAAGGCTGTTAATGCCGCTTCATTATATCAAAAAACAAAAGATATAGGTATTATTTCCCTTACCCAAAAATATTTATCGGCCCAGGGTCCATGGGTATGTTCCCCTGGGTCGTTCGTGTACTGTTTTGGTTAAACATGCTTTTATTTAAAATATAAGGTTATTAAAAACGCGAGTTACGTTCCTTGGTAAAAGTTGTTCAGACCATGTAAAAACGTAGTAAGTACCCATTTCGTGAGCTTGAAGTACATTCCAGTTAGTAACAGTTTAACCAAAGACGATGAAACCATATCTCTAGATCCTGAAGTACCTGCCGCGCGCGGGGCCGGTGATCTGCGGCGCGGCGGAGCGCGACGTGCACCGAGAGAAGGCGTTCCTCTTCATCAAGAACTGCGGCGGCGACTGGACCGCCACCAACTTCTCAGCCGGCAAGGAGTTCTGCTGCACCGATGGGCAGCACCATAAGTGTTAGATTATGTATATTTTTTACTTACACCTAAACCTAGATTTTACTTTTGGATGTTTATACCTATGTTCTTAGAATTTTGTAAATAAAAGTATAGTCTAATTTCGCGATTTTATTTTAACCACCTCTTTAGATTAGCCGGCAATGTCCCTACCTACTATCTACCGCCACTCAACCTTCATTCAAGTCTATAATATTATTGTTTAAATAAGTATAACTTTACACAAATTATAACGTTAAAATGGATTGACCTTAGGTATACTTAGTTACCTACCTACTTACTACACGTTTTTTTAGTCTACTAGTCGACCCGGCGAACTTCGTACCCCCTAACCTATTACTATTTTGCTCATGTATTATACTTATAAACCTTCCTCTTGAATCACTCTATCTATTTAAAAAACCGCATCAAAATCCGTTGCATAGTTTTAAAGTTACATACATAGGGACAGACGCAGGAAGCGACTTTGTTTTATACTATGTATTGTTATAAACATGTACTTAAGTATTATGTAAGTACATATTAATTACTTTAAGAAGGGAATATTTGTTTGATTCGACACAGGCATCAATGTTCATCAAATAATTTATTTAAAAGGAAATTACCATCGGCGTAAAATAACTGACAAGAAACTCCAGGTTGAACCGGGCTGCGTAAAGCCACAATCTGTGTATGGCCCAACGCTGTATGAGTTGAGCCGCAACAGAACGTGTCTCCTAAAATTAGTATCTAAAGCTTTTTTGAAAGGACAAAGTATGTTACGCGCCAACACCGTTGAAACTACTTGAAACGCTTATTTTAGTTTTTTAGTTTCATTAAATATATTGTAGACTAAATTATAGTAATTAATTTAAAATTATTGAAGAGTTATAAGTAATGAAAAGTAAAACGAAAAGCCAAAAGTTTTAAGTCATTTTTTTAAAACGACTTCAAGAAAGGAGTTTCTAAGTTTGACCTGTATGTATGTTTGTCCGTTTGAGTTTGGCTAAAGCGATCTTGATGCGGTTTTCAGAAAAGAAGGTGTATTGGTTATCTTTAGAAGAATATTTTAATACTTATTTAATCGAAAAACCTACTTCTTATTCTTGAACATATTATTTTATTCTCGATTTAAGTAAGTAGGTATGTGTCAGTTTATTAAAGGCGGTTCTGTTTTAAAAAAATTTTTTTTTAATACATATACTTACTTCACTTACTTAATGAATGATCTCTTTATTGTTTAAAAAACACACTAATCAAGAAAGAAACTAAACTCTACTAAATATTCAATATTATTCGATAATTACAGGTCAACTGTCCCAAAATGCAATGCTAACATATTATTATCTATCTCGCTCTAATGCATGCTATCTTCAACACAGGTTGGAACCTTCCTAATAATGTTTAGTTCGAACAATCATGTTGCGGCTCAACGCGTTACCATAGAAAAGTGTTGAGCGCGAACATAATTTGGCTCTTACTTTAATTCCAAAGACTGGACAAAACATGTTGCGTAAAAACTGTCAATATAGGGTGTTGAGCCAAAACAGATTGTGTCCTCACATTTTTCGGCAAATGAGAGACAATATCTGTGTGAGGTCAACACATTTAGGTGTTGAATAGTACACAGATTTTGGCTTTACGCAACCGGGCTGGTACAAAGAGTGCCTTATCCGGCGCGGCGGCGCGGCAGTGGCCTCGTTCCTACCGATTATGGTGCACCATTGAGTTCTCCCTGTTATCAAGGACTAGGCAACAGTACTGCGCGGGCGCGGCGTGCGGGCGTGACCCGGATAGCAGGGTGAACAACCCCGCCCGCCGACACGTGCCGCTCAGACTTTCTAAAAGAAACGCGAGACGCCCGCGCATCCTTGCGTGGACGCCTGGATCACGATTTGACGTTTTTCTAGCGAGCAACGCCGAGGAATGTTTCGGGAGTTTGGAAATCTTACTTCATACCACAGACTTATTAGTTGGATACTTCATACAGTCCTCAATGTCAACTATTTTTAACCGACGAAAAAACAAAAAGGAGGAGGTTCTCAATTCGTCGCGTATTTTTTTTTTTTTTTATGTATGATCACGCATAACTTTTTACTGTGTGGACCGATTTTAATAATTCTTTTTTAAATCGACAGGGTATACCTTCAAATTTGGCTCATGACCTCTGTATCGCGGTGTAAGCGATATAGCATAAGCCTCATTTTTTATTGCGTAATGCCTAACCTTTGTCCACTTGTATTTATTGCGTTACGGCCAGTGCATTGACATAGAAAGCATACTAATACCACAGCTAAATACTACAGTCGTCACAATTATAATAGGTCCCTTTTGACAGATGAGAAAAATAAAACATAAAATGTGACTTGGAACGAAAATGAATCACCAATTACCAATTATATTTTTGTTTCATTCAGTTACATTTTACAGTTTAAGAAGTTACATTTTAGGCTCTTTCTCAACGGACCTCTTATTTTGTGACTGACGACACGTACCGTGACGTGCTTACCTTTAGGTATATTGAATGGGGCAGGGTGCAATGAAACTAATATAATACTTACTGGCTAAGATAAAATGGCTTCATAGATTATCCTGATTTTTTTTAAAGACTATAGGTACTTACTTAAAAGGTTATAAGTTAAACTAATGATGGGCAGGCAAGCCTAGCGCTTGCGCCTTTAAAACCATGGAAGTTAAGTTTCCCATTAACGGATGTCAGGTAATGTTGTCAATAACTTGTGACATTCCCATCCCAAGTTAGATGGAAAACTATAAAGTGTTGGACACGGCTGTGTTTCACAAGAGGGGAAGTGAGGCGCGGGGCGCGCGGCAGGGTGCGGTCGTCGACACACTTTCTGAAGGGCTCTAAAACTGAGGCTTTCGTAGCCTTTATGTTCCCATCTAGCCGTGGACTCTCTTGGTTTGACAAAGCAGAAACATTGCTTAAAAATCAGATTTGTGAAATGCAATATCAACCACGAAAGGACAAATAGCTGCATAAAAATAAAAACAACTAAAACTACTCTTAAAAATCGCCTCGTCTCCCCTACTGATCGCCTCAAGGATAATTAATTTGTAGGTGAGTGTTTGCTATAATCGCCAAGTTTCCGCCAACGCCAGGTATGTTGGCGATCGCAGTACCTATTGCTTTTGCTCTGCTGTCCGTCCATCGTCCTTTTCGACACCCATGGCATGGGTGGAAACGGTGTGGTTGTATTGTCTTACGATACCACCACACGGTAGTAATTCGCGTAATAATCGAATCTAAACAAAATTCATGTAAGTACTTACTAAGGTAAAAAGTAAGTAGTGATATATTCTAGTGTCTTAAAAATATAAATAAGTATATCTTTGTGACCCATAGCAATATTTACTGAATTTAATTAAACGTAGGTAACCAAAGACTGGAAGCGGGGGAAGCGGCAGCGGCAGCATGCAGCTGTTTCGCTCTCACTAGCAAGAGCTAGAGCTAGATACTCCTGCAACTAAGTATCGGGGTATGTAATAAATAACTTTGCAACCATTTGCGAAGTTACCGGAATCGCCGTCCGCTGTTGTAAGATTCATTATTTCAGTACCTATACTAAAAGTTGATTAGTTGGAAAGTTTATAGCCTTAAGTCTTCAACAACGGTATACCCTGCAATGGTTTATAGAAAATCGTTTAGATTTATGTTTCGAGCACTAACGAAACATTACAACAAGGCAATACCTTACATACTTAGTCCTGGTATTTACCTGCTTAACTTAAAAACATCTTTTTTATCTCCGTTATATTTGCTTGCGGTCCTAATTATATTTTAAAGGTGCCTCAATCTATTGAGTAAGGAAAAAAAAGGTGACAGCAAAAAACTAACCATTAAGTAAGTAGGTACCTATGAGCGGTAAAGGTAGCTAGTACACCTAAAGATCTGATTACTCCGATACAAGAAGATAGAAATGCAACGGTCTAATGACATACAACTTTTTATAAACTACCGTATACCGATGATGTATAGCGATGCTCAGCCAACAAAACAATGCCTCAGAACATTAACATGAAGGAGGGAGGAAATAGGATAACGGTGTGCGTCGCAAGAACTACTCAATATCTAGCACCGTTCGCGTTCCCTAGTGCAGGCAGCCAACAATGTGTCATTATGTCCCGACCAGCACAGGTGTGTCTGCCGCGCTCCCCGCCGCGCCAAGGCAGCCAGACCTCAGAGGGGTACAAGTTAACATTTGCAGCATTATTACAGATAGAGATCAGCAGGCACGGTCGTGTATGTCGCCCCGCCGCGACTCCGTTCACAAGTTTTTGCCAAGCGTAAATGGAAACCGAGGAGACATCGCGGGGTGAATCGAGGCCGGCTTATGATCACGCTAATGTTAGGATCGGCAATAGAAACTGCACCTTTAACATAAAATGATTTAACTGACCGAGTGCGTGCTAATGATGTCAAGGCTATATTACTAGGCCGCTATGAATTCCTTGCTTCAATTCTGAACTATAGCTTAGTACTCACTAATGCCTATTCATTTATGATAGTCATTGCTGTCCCAAATCGGGCAAAGGTTTCTCTTTCACATTTCAGCGAATTCCTTTCATTTTGGGATCCACGTGAGATCTACACTTGTTCTTCATGATAACCCATTAATTAACTGCCATTGCCATACGATACGAGAGACACGACAAGCTCAGTCTTTTTTAAAATTTGTAAGCCCTGAGCAACTTTTTAGTAAGTATAATTCTCGCGTTTATTCGCGTTTCGTACTTACGGCTCTCCATACTTCTTTTAGCTATCAATTATCAATTTACGTTGCAAAACTGTTGATCGATAAATAATAGAAAACTCCTTATCTCCTTGAAATATCGGATTGCAATGGTTATTTCTCGCTTCAGTGCCTATGAGCCAGGCGCGGGAAGAGAGATTTACAGCTCTGAGTATTTTTTTTAATTAGGCAGCAGCTATAACAAGAGCATGTGTGACAACTCGAACATAAAATATGTCCAATTCAGCAGCGTAGCCTAAGACTATCTACGAACAAACGAAACAAAAAAAGAGAGAGATAAATTGTAAAGTAGAGTTTGTTACCCCTTTCTTCTCTACGCTGTAAAATCATTGCGAAAGGGAGTAGAATCATTTGACAGAGGAGGGCTCGTTTGGGGGCGTCTCCAGGCGACCATTGTCGTAAGGCAAGGCAAACATTTGTTTGCCTGAGCCAATTAGTGGGCACCCTGAACTACCTCGCCTCTATCAGTATAGGATACTTTACGAAATAAGGTATCAATATTAATTAGATTAGTCTAATTGACTTTCAATAAGCGATATCTTGTATCCTGTATTGAATAAATCATTTTTTACTTTTACTTTACTTTTAAGAACGCAACAAAGCGCAAGAAAACAATGAGCAAAACTAAATCAACGCAGACCAACAACAACCTACATATTACTATAGAAAGTATATGACAAAATATGAATTTTATAAATCCACTAAAATATAGCCGTTTAATATTGGCATACTTTCAACGCCATAAAACATTTAAATAATAAGAAAAAAAGAGTTCTGATAATTAACTGTTGTTTGAACAATTTTATTTGTTCATCCTCAAAAGTTTGTTCTTCGGGGCGAGAAGGACCGCCCGGAAACACAAAATGTGTCGCTTGCGCAATATCTCGGGCGTCCACACACTACAGCCCACAGCCAACGGGAGGGCCGACGAGGACGACGCATAAAACGAATATTTTATTGCTGAACCACCGCGGGTACCGCTAAACACTACATTTCTGGATGGAACCAGCTTTGCCGTGTGGGTGAACGTTCAAAACTGGAAATACTCTAGCGCGTTAACCGTCACTGCAATTATGTAATACGTAGATGTCTAGAAAAATATTTCCTAGTTTTATGACGTCAACGATGGGTGGCTCGTGGGAGAAACGAGGATATGGTTCCTATCCACGTTATCTTTCTAGTTATAAATAAGAGCACACTAATAATTGTAAGAGGCCCTGCAGTTCGACGAATCTGTGTTCGTTCATGATGAAACAAATAGAGGTACCTATTAGGTAGGTAAGTACTCAACTTACCTATTTTTACCACAAATGAAATGACCTTGCATGAACATATCAGGGTAGGGCGGACAAACGTGATGCTGATGACTTGGAGATATGCAATTATGTGCAAGATGCACAAATAAAATAAGACATTTAAAAATCTCTAACATTTAAAGGGTTTCGCGAGTTAAAAAGATAGTCATCGACATTCGTCACTAAACCGTTTCAATATTATGTATAGGTAGTAATACGAATCCTCGCTTACCTAAACCTTCTTATGATATAACTAGAGGCTGCCCCGCGGTTTTTCCCGCGCAATTTCTCATAAACACAAAAATCCCGTTTTCTCCCGTTCCCGTGGGAATTTCGGGAAATCCCTTCTTAGTGCTCACCTACACTCCCCAAGGAACCCACGTGCCAATTTTCAGCTTTCTACGCCCAGTAGTTTCGGCTCTGCGTTGTCTGTCAGTCAGTCAGTCAGTCAGTCAGTCAGTCAGTAACGGAAGAGTTTTATATATATTGATTTACTTATGCACTCTAGCCACCCCACAGAAAAAGAAAAATGCTCTCTCTCTCTGTATTCTCTTGTTCTGTGTGCCACCCTACCATCTTCATTATATATTACACTTGTCGACCCGGCGAACTTCGTACTGCCTAACCTATTATTTTACAGTTGCTAATTGCATATTAACCTTCCTCTTGAATTATTAAAAAAAACCGCATCAAAATCCGTTGCGTAGTTTTAAAGATTTAATACGTATAGAATTCAACATAGTAGCGATAGCGAGAGCCAGCCACATACTATAGGGCGCGGCCACCAGCTCCGATTAGTTTGATTTTAAGGCAACTAATGCTACAGAATTACTTCTATTTAGTACTTAAAGGAAAAAATAAGTACTAGAGTACTTTTCGAGTTATTAGAGGTTTTTGGTGGCCGCGTTGGGAAGGATGCTTTGCAACGCGGCCACCTTCAGATTGAGCCAAAATAGCAGCAAATATAAAATTTATGAATTAGAAATAAATCTACGCAAAAACTACTTCGCAATAAACAAACTTTTGTTTCCCTGAATCTAGGAGAAACTAAAAATTAAGTAAATCCAAGTTTTACCGCGCGCGGCTTTGAGGTTATTTCCAGGAATCTCGTAAATACGCGTCATATGAAGATGAGAATTCTAACGAGTATACAACAGTATGTCTACTATTTAGTACTTAATGGAAAAAAATACTACTAGAGTACTTTTCGAGTTATAAGAGGTTTTGGTTACTCGGATGTGCATCATTACCATCCAAGTTATCACAGCCAAATTTTTGTACAACATGGTTTTTTGTGTTATAACTAAAAACTTGGACAATAAAAACCATGTCGTGCAAAACCTTCCGGACTCAACATAGGCAAATTTTTATGCGTATAAACGTTAAAATACATCGTTCTGGTTGGTCGGTGCTTAATTTATGTCGTGTGTCGGTGTTTAGTTTTTGCCGTACAGATTTTGCACGACATGGTTTTTACCAGCCAAGTTTTTAGTGACTGACACGAAAAACCCTGTCGTACAAAATCTAATTGGTAGGTAACGATGCACACCCGAGTAAAGTAACCCATAATTTAGTAAAAACTTTTGGATTAACTTAATTTTCAGTTTCTTCGAGATTCAGGAAAACAAAAGTTTATATATTGCGAAGAACTATTTTCGTAGATTTATTTCTAATTCATAAATTTTATATTTGCTGCTATTTTTGCTCTATCTGAAGGTGGCCGCGTTGGAAAGGATGCTTTGCAACGCTGCCACCAAATACCTCTTATAACTCGAAAAGTACAAATACACAAATACAAATAACATAGACAATTTGTATGCGTATAGACTCAATTTAAAATACATCGTTCTAGTTGGTCGGTGCTGAATTTATGTTGATGAATCCTGAATATTTACGTTAGTTTACAAGTAACGTAAATACTCCCTGGAGTTGGAATAATTTACATAAACCCATGGAATTGAGAAGCACTACAACGTACAACTGAAAAGCTCACTGTGTTTCGAAAACGAGCCGAGTGAGAGGTCATTTTTCTTAGGGCGCCTCTTTCTAACTAGTATAACTATTTGATTGATTTGATTTGATTTGACTAGTGTCACCTTTGACACCTAGATGACATTGGACTTGGACCCTTCGACCCTTACTTACGTGCGAAAGGGACACATAACGAAAAACGACGTTTCACTTGAGCTCGTTTATTAAAAGTGATATTTGTTATTTTTAATAGCACTTTATTCACATACTAATATGGTTCATTTTGATATGACTAATAACATGCAGTAAGCATTCCAATTTTACGTAGTACTTATTAATTCCATGCATAAACATGGGACATTTCCATACATTACTTGCAAACTTTGTGAGCGTATAGTCTATCTTAGAATTCAGGAATTTTTGACGTTTCGTAGGTGTTACTACTAATAAAAGATCTCCACCGAAATAGAGGAAAAAATTACCAACAAGAGCGAAAAAAAAAATGCATTTCTATTTTTTTGCCAAGATAAAAGATATATCTAATTATTATCTTGTAAATAACTAATAATTTTTTATATTAACATATTTTAACTCACATATTTTATAATCTCTACGAAAACAGTATCCTGGGAGTAACATCAGATAGTTATTATTAGTATTTTAATACAAAAATAACAAATATTTCTAAACACGAATAATTGATACAATTTTTTTTCAATATCACGAACAATTTTATTTATCTAACGAGCTTTCCCGGCTTACTTCGTTACGCCATAGAATATAAGATACTACAAAAGACTTGGCTCTATAGACTATGTTTTTTTGACTGCCCAGAATGGACGAATAAAAAACAAACAACAACAACAAACCACCTGTCAAAATATGTAAACAACAGAAAAAATATTGCACCTTGGGTTACATTATTTGAGTTTAGGTAAGGATCCCTAATTTTTTTGAAAATCTAATAAAACCTATGACACCCGGGGTTAATGTAGCTTCCTACCAGTGAAAGAATTTTTCAAATCGTTTCAGTATTTCCTGAGCCTATTCGTTACAAACAAACAAACAAACAAATCTTTCCTGTTTATAATATTGGTATAGACTACTCCCTTCAAATAGGCGGGTTTATTAAACCTTTAACAACTAGCGAGACAAAGTGCACAAATACCACTATAGTTCCCTATAGTCACGTAACCACGCACTCGTGCGGCTGAAGCTCAAGTGGTTGTGATGTGGGTGGACAATGAGCATATAGAAAATTCAGTAAGTATAGCAAATATGCTGGTGAATGTGATCATTGGATGCAATTATTTTGCTAGTTCTGTGTGGACTATTGTCTGTATTATTTCCGGAAGGTTTTGCAGGACATAGTTTTTATTGTCCAAGTTTTTAGTGGTAGGTAATACGAAATACTGTGTCGTGAACATATTCTCATACGTAGAAGTTTTTGCAGTACAGATTTTGCACGACATGGTTTTTGCCAGCCAAGTTTTTAGTGACTGACACGAAAAACCCTGTCGTACAAAACTTGGCTGGGGGGTAACGATGCACAGCCGAGTAACCCTTAACTTAGTAAAAACTTGGATTTACTTAATTTTCCGTTTCTTCAAGATTCAGGGAAACAAAAGTTTATATATTGCGAAGTACTATTTTCGTAGATTTATTTCTAATTCATACATTTAATATTTGCTGCTATTTTCGCTCAATCTGAAGGTGGCCACGTTGGGAAGGATGCTTTGCAACGCGGCCACCAAAAACCTCTTATAACTCGAAAAGTACTCTAGTAGTATTTTTTTCCATTAAGTACTAAATAGTAGACTTAATGTTGTATACTCGTTAGAATTCTCATCTTCATATGACGCGTATTTACGAGATTCCTGGAAATAACCTCAAAGCCGCGCGCGGTAAACTTGGATTTACTTAATTTTTAGTTTCTCCTTGATTCAGGGAAACAAAAGTTTATTTATTGCGAAGTAGTTTTTGCGTAGCTTTATTTCTAATTCATAAATTTTATATTTGCTGCTATTTTGGCTCAATCTGAAGGTGGCCGCGTTGCAAAGCATCCTTCCCAACGCGGCCACCAAAAACCTCTAATAACTCGAAAAGTACTCTAGTACTTATTTTTTCCTTTAAGTACTAAATAGTAGTAATTCTGTAGCATTAGTTGCCTTAAAATCAAACTAATCGGAGCTGGTGGCCGCGCCCTATAGTATGTGGCCGAGAGCCAGACAGCGAGAGAATTTGTTTTATTTATACTAAGTATGTACATATAAATTCTCTGTATCTGAAATCTGTATTAATATTGATGATTGTATTCTAATCTAATACGTTGTTAATAAGTGTGTATAAAACATACCAAGAAGGTAAAAAAATAGTCTACCTGCACTGAATCGATCTATGGATATCGAGATAGACACGCAGTTTTCTCATAAACACAAAAATCCAGTTTTTCCCGTTCCCATGCGAATTTCGGGAAATTCTTTCTAACCTACACTCCCTAATTAACCTACATGCAAATTTTCATCCCGCTACGCCCAGTAGTTTCGGCTCTGCGTTGTCTGTCAGTCAGTCAGTAACGGAAGAGTTTTATATATATTTATGATTTACATATTTTGTCTTGCACGTATGTACCACAATAGACGATGTAATGACTAATTACGTCGCAGAAATCAGTAATTTTAAATCCCAAGGGCTGCCAACACCAACAACAATTAAGAGGCACCTATTCTTCAGGGATTAGTAGTAATGATTAAAACGTTTGACGATTAGTATCAGGGCACGGCCTTACAATGAAAACTCTTACAAACCTAGAGGTGTAGTAACATAGAAAGAAAGTGTACCTAGAGAGGAAATTTATTTGTTACAGTATCACGAATTAACAGACCAAGGAGTAGCAATGATAGTAGACCAAATCTATAGGTCATTATGAAAGCAGCTCTTTATGAAAACGAAACACCCAACCATTTGTTACATATACCTAGTTTCTTTTTTTTTATGTGACCCTCCTTCAATAAACTGCACATACATAAACTTAGAACTTCCTCTTTTTCGAATTCGGTTGAAATACGTACCAAAACCTTCTCCTAAATGTAATCGGTTAAGCCAAACTCGAGATTATCGCGGACAAACATACAATTAAAACTGATAACCTCCTTTTTTGAAGACGGTTAAAAAAGCCATGGTAAGGCTGAAACGCCGCCGTCGTCGCTTTGTGCCGTCAGGGTCGCACGCGGGCGCGGGTAATTGTCGAGAGTCGACAGGACTGCAAGCAGCCTCGAAGCGCCCACGTTTGCATGATAGGCCACAGCAAGGCTTGTAATCCTATTAACATTAAGCGGTTGATTTTTCGTTAGTAAATTACATGACAATGAAAAAATCGAATTTTTTTCCCTCTATCGCCTTATGTTTTATTTACTATCGAATGACAAAGGGTAGGGGAAAGGGGTAGTGGGGAGGATTCGTGCAAAGGGAGCATTCGTACAGTAGCCATATCTCCTACACCTGAAACGTTGACACGCTCGTATTTGTGTGTGGGAATCCTAATATAGGCATACGCTACCCCCGGGGCGGGGGGTAAGTGTGCTCACCAACTTCGCCAGGACTAGACAAAACGTGATTTCGCGACGCATAAGTAATTTTCCGATTGGCTTTATAACACGATTTTTTGTTGTTATTACTGCAAATCCGATATTAACTATGTTCAAGCTATTTCTGTAGCTTATTTAATTTATATTCATCTATATTATCAATATATATAAAACTCTTCCGTTACTGAGTGACTGACTGACTGACTGACTGACTGACTGACTGACTGACTGACTGACTGACTGACTGACAGACAACGCAGAGCCGAAACTACTGGGCGTAGAAAGCTGAAAATTGGTACGTGGGTTCCTTGGGGAGTGTAGGTGAGCACTAAGAAGGGATTCCCCGAAATTCCCACGGGAACGAAAAAAAACGGGATTTTTGTGTTTATGAGAAATCTGCGCGGGAAAAACCGCGGGGCAGCCTCTAGTTAAATTATATTATATTATATTATATTATATTATATTATATTATATTATATTATATTATATTATATTATATTATATTATATTATATTATATTATATTATATTATATTATATTATATTATATTATATTATATTATATTATATTATATTATATTATATTATATTATATTATATTATATATTATTATATTATATTATTATCTTCTTCTTCGTCGTTCCCTCATGGCTGAGGATCACGTGACCAATAATTATTTCCCTCCATATATCGCGATCAAGGGCTATGTGGGCTGCCCTCTGCATGGAACCACATGCTTGTTTGATGGAATCCGACCATCTTGTAGGGGCTCTTCCTCTAGCGCGCTTGCCCACAACTTTTCCCATTATTATGTCACGTTCGAGGCTGTGGTGTGGTGAGCGCATTATGTGCCCAAAGAATCTGAGAATTCTCTCTTGGCAAATTGTTGAGAGACGTTTTGCGATTTTCAATTCGCCCAGAATGGACTCATTTGTTCTCATTGCGGTCCATGGGATTCTTAGCATCTTCCTCCAACACCACATCTCGAAAGCATCAATTTTGGATGCGTCCAAGCTTTTGATGCACCAGGTTTCTGAACCGTACATAAAAATGGAGAATACCAATGCCCGCACCAAACGTACCTTGGTACCAAGGCCTATACCTCGATTCTTCCACAATTTTTTGAGGTTAGTCATAGCACTTTTAGCCATTCCAGCACGTCGGCGAATCTCTTGTGTGCAACCACCAGCATTTGTTATTAAGGAACCTAGGTATACAAACTCGTCTACTTTCTCATAACTATCTAGAGCATTGGATTGGAGAAGGACCTGGGCTCTATCCACAACCATGATCTTGGTTTTGCTGTGGTTTATTCTCAATCCAAGCTTGATGCTCTCTGCTTCCATTTTCTTCAGCATAAAAGCCATCTCTTCCTCGTTAGATGCTATAAGTGTTATGTCATCTGCATACCTAAGGTTGGTGATCTTACGGCCGCCTATAGAGATGCCGATCTCTGCGTCCTCCAGTGCTTTCCTCATGATGTACTCGCCATATAAGTTAAAGAGTTTTGGAGACAAAATGCAACCTTGACGAACCCCTCGTTCTGTATGAAACGGTTTCGACATCTTGTCATCTAACTTTACAAAGCTTGTGCCATCAAGGTAAAGATTCTGTATCAGAAATACTAGGTGTTCTGGCACTCCCATCTCTATGAGCACATCCAACATAGTACTACACTGCACGCAATCAAATGCTTTAGCATAGTCAATGAAACACAGGATCACAGGTTTATTAAATTCTCGGCATTTCTCAATGAGCACACGAACGTTCATAATTTGATCTCTGGTTCCCTTACCAGCAACAAAACCAGCTTGCTCACAGGGGATCTGCTGATTTGTGAATGCGGATAGTCTAGCATTAATTATGTGCAACAGGATTTTACTTGCATGAGACATTAATGATAGTGTGCGGTAGTTTTCACACTTTCTTGTAGACCCCTTCTTGTGAAGAGGGATGACAGCGGATTGTGTCCAGTCCTGTGGCCATTGACCAGTTTTCCAGACTTTGCTGCACAATCTGTGTATGATCTTAGTACCCTCTGTACCCAGATGTTGGATCATGGCCGCTGACACACCGTCAGGACCTACCGCTTTGTGTTTCAGCTTTTTTATAGCATTCACTACTTCCGAGCGAAGTATGGCAGGTTCTTCAGTATGTTCATCCCATCTTCTCTTTGTAGAGAAACCTTTCTCATCCCGATATAGATCGCAACAGTAACCTCTCCATCTTTCCAGCACGTCCTCCATGTCTGTCAAGGCGTTACCATTTACGTCCTCTACTATGTATGACTTCGGCTTAAAGGTTCCCGTAAGTTGTTTAACCTTTCTGAAGAGGTCCTTAGTATGGCATTGATTAGCATGACCTTCAATCTCATCACATATTCTATTAATGAACATGTTTTTATCCTTTCTAGTGGATTTCTGTACATTTTTGTGCAACTGATTGTACATGGACCGCTTGCTGTCCGTGTCAAGGCCTTCACTCTTTAGTAATCTCCTCTCATCAATCAGGTCCCACGTTTCAGCACTTATCCATTCCTCTTTTCTACGTACGATTCGGTTTGCATCATTACTCTCTTTAGCAGCAGCTATAATGGACTGTTTCATTAAGAGCCAGTCAGCTTCGCTTGAGTCGAATGGATCCCACTCTAATGCTGTGATTTTAGAATCGACTGCGCTCTCGAAATGGATCAAAGCCGCATCATTCAGTGAAGACGTATGAGGGGGTGTACGGCGAATTTTCTTTAGACGAAGCCTAAAATCAGCAACTAGAAGTTGGTGGTCGCTGCCACAGTCCGCCCCAGGAAGAGTTTTGGCATTGGTGACAGATGATCTCCATCTGGATTTCACTGTGATGTAGTCTATCTGGTTTCTATGGCCCGATGGTGACGTCCACGTATAAAGCCTTCTAGGATGGTTTTGAAACCATGAATTCATTATGGTCAGCTGATTTTCTATACAGAAGTCTAGAAATTTTTCGCCTCTCTCATTACGTTTTCCTAGGCCATAGTTACCAATAATAGTGCCCTTTAAAGGATCGTCAATGGTGGTACCAATCTTTGCGTTCCAGTCACCCAGTACAATAGTTACTTCTTTGGATGGCAATGCGTTTAGTACAGCAGCGAGTTCGGCATAAAATCTATTTGAGTCTTCCTCCTCAGATTGAGCTGTAGGGGCATACACTTGGACAATGTTAATGAAGACAGGGTATGCATTTAATTTGATAGCGATGATTCTATCGTTAGGTGTTTGGTATCCTATTACAGCGTTTTGGAACGATTTTGGGATAAGTAAAGCAACTCCGTTTCCGCTATGGTCATCTCCGCCTGTGTAGTACATAACGTTGTCATTATCCGTTGCAAAGTGGCCATTACCACGGCGATGAACTTCGCTAAGTCCCAAGATAGTAATATTGCATCTCTTCATTTCTCTCTCAACTACGTCCAGTTTGCCCGGTTGTAGAAGGCCCCTGACATTCCATGTTCCTATGCGAATTTGTTTGCGAAGTGAGGTCGTCTTTTTCTTGTTACCAGGTGCATAATTTCCACCTCCTGCCTGGTGAGCCACAGTGAGGTGGCCGGTAGCATACTTCGCACCATACAACCCGGAATTGCGATGGCGCCGAGGGTTAGTCGGATCGCATGACTTTGCACTCACATTGATTTTTGGACTTTTCATTATTGGTTTTCTTGGGAATGTAGTCACAGTAGTTTCCCCTTGCTTTCTGTGCCAGGTATTTTTGGAGATATTTAGTCCCCAAGGTCACTGAAGCCTCTTCCCACCGGTCGCCCGGTGAGGCGTGTGGTTATACCGCCATTGCTCGGTCGCCAGAGCCTCGTCCGTTGTCTAGCAGGGAGCACCGCGGAGGCCGGAGCCGCCGCCGCTGGGAGTCCTCGCGAACTATCAGCGCGTGCAGGTGAGGTTGACAGTTGGGGTCGGTAAAGATCATGGTCCGTTCTCCCCCTTACTCCCCATATATTATTATAATTATGATTATATAATATAATAATATTATAAAGAGGAAAGATTTGTTTGTTTGTAACGAATAGGCTCCGGAAATACTGAACCGATTTGAAAAATTCTTTCACTGGTAGGAAGCTACACTATCCCCGAGTGTCATAGGCTATATTAGATTTTCAAAAAAATTTGGCATCTTTACTTAAACTTAAATAATGTAACCCAAGGTGCAATATTTTTTCCGTTGTTTACATATTTTGACAGGTGGTTTGTTGTTGTTGTTTGTTTTTTTATTATTCTGGGCAGTCAAAAGAACATAGTCTATCGAGCCAAGTCTTTAGTAGTATCTTATATTCTATGGCGTAACGAAGTAAGCCGGGACAGCTCGTTTGGAATAGAGTTAAATGTTTTTATTTTTATTGAATTAATGTTTTTGTTTTTTTGGTTTGGGTCACATTCGTACAGTGGTAGGTGGGTTACATTCGTACGCTATATGTGTTATTATGTTATTTATTATAAAAGGTTAAACTTTTGAGGCTGGTTGATTAAAAAGTTCAGGTTGACATGTTAACTTGAAAAGCAGTTTTTCAATTAATTTTGATAACAATAATTATTTTATTTCAAATAAATTGCATTGTTAACACTATGTACGAAGGTTCCCCAGTTTCCCCACCCTCTGTATTACGAATTCCTTTTTTTTTCAGACGAGCAAATCTTGGTCAAAATGGGGTTTTATCTAAAAAAAACTTTTGTAATAATATACCCAGATATTTTCATTATACATTAGCCTTAAACTCATTTTGAAAAACCTGTTAGTTTATCTTTGAGAAGCCTCGTAGTAAAAATTGTACGAATCCTCCCCACTTTCCCCTACGAGAGGGAATAAGTATAGCTACAATGTTCCACCGTTTTCATTCACATAGATTCGTGTACTTGTACCTTTATTTATCGAAATCCCACGTTTATTTTAGTAACTGTACCTATTTAGATAATTAACAAACTGCTGTAGAGACTTGGGATTCATATAAACACTAATTATAAATACAATTAGGGCAACGAACGAAATTTCGTTTAAATCTAAAAAAAAAAACAGTAGTGGAATATGCATTACATATTAAATAACAACTTACTATACCTATCACTTTGGGCTCTTCACAAAAAGTGTTAAACCTGGTCTAAATCACTAGACTAGGTTTAAATCACTAATTCGTCATACAAAATCGCGATTTAGACCGGTCTAACTTTTTCGTGGTAAGGGGTTTTGAGTTTTACCTTAGTCCTAAGCTTGTCCTTTATGTTATTTTATGACAAGTTAAAACAAATGTAAACGGTAAAAAATATTGCATTAGGTATATCGTTACAGATATATTTATCAATAAAATAATCAATATTACAGTAAATATACAATACATGCGCAGCAGTAACTAACTAAAGTCGTGTAATTTTTACTTATTTCTCGGAAGTTCACAGTTAAAAACGGTCGTGTTTGTGTGAACTGCTTTAGGCTTTATGGTTCTCAGTATGAACGGAGTCCATAACAGGATAATGGAGGTAACTACATATAGCTAGTTTTAACTTTATTAAGTACGAGATTATATGAAAAATTGTAGTATGAAAGTAGCTAAAATTAGAATCATCGCGTGAAATCTAGTTTATAATTATATAGTCTAAAATTTGCAACTAAAATTAGTAGGAAAATATATTATGTAATAAGTATCCTACCTCCACATGTATCCTACTTAAACGTCTCTCATAAAAAATAAATTAAATTACATTTACATTATATTCTGATAAAGTCTTCTAAAATACCCTTAAGTGGTAAGTCAAAAGCCGGAGCAGAATTACAAGAGCCACTAATACTAATGAGTGTGCCACGTGTTAACGAGATTGCCCTCGATAGCGCAAGTGCTTGCGAACCCGCCTAACCCCTAAGGATGCTCATTTCCTTGTAGCTGTCCGCTGCACGCTGCTGGTGGACTAAAAAAGTAGGTACAATCATAGTTGTCTTCGGCGCGGAACGCACTGTCCTCATTTGAATACAAACGCACTGCGCGTGCTCACACACACCCTTAACTGTACACGGAGTCAAGCCCCGTCAGCCAGCGAGCAAATCACAGCCGTACCGTCGACCAGCTCGGTCCATTATCAGATGAGCGCACTGATACGGGCCTTCCTTCCAAAGTTAAAAGCAGAGGGATTCACAGTGCGCGAGAACAAGAGGGAACGATGCACGACGAGGACGGAGGACGTTAAGGGCATTCACCCCATACCCCGTGGGTTGCGACTAGCGGCTCTACAAAATGATGTACAAGCACATAGATGCCTTTCTCTATTTAGGTGCGCACGAGTTTCGAAATAGTGGCCGTGGAACTTTTTTGTTAGGAGGTGAATCCTGTTTTTGGGTTGCGTCAGCGCAAGTTCGGCTATTGCCTCGCGTCGCCCACCGCCCTCGTCGTCGTCAGCCGTCCGGCCTCGCGCCCCGCCGCCGCCGCCGACGCCGCCGCGAGCGCCCCGGACCTGTGAGAATGAAACTCTACACAGTGCAGGTGTCAATATGTGCTAACTCTTTAACTGCACTTTGCAGTAAATTAAGCATGATTAGCACAATATAAACGCTAATAACAGCAATAAGTTTCAGATTAATTATTGTGCACGAATTTCTAATAGTTTAAATTTAACCTACTTTCATGATGGTTTCTGTAAAATATATAATATAGTAAGAGCCACTCTGCTAGTTTATTTTTGTACAACAGGACGAATGACGTCAGAGAGCTCGCAACTAAAAAAGATCAGCCGTTTATCTAGGTCGTGTCAAACCAGTTAAGGGAATGAAAGGGAGACGAGAGTCGGGATAAAATATTTGCTTTGCTTTTATGTGCGAGCATATGAAAGGCTTTTCATGAGTAGTTTTCCATTGAAGTTATTGATCGGCGCAGATAGCCGAGCGTGTCCTGGCGACAAGGGGGCGGGGGTGGGCGCTCCCTGCTGATAGCGATAGTGCCCGCATCACTTAATTGGTTGATCGGAGGGTGCCACCGATAAAGAAACACCAGTTTATCAGGTTATCGAATGGTTAACTTTGTAACCTACGCTCAAAACTACCTACGTTCGACCCTTCAAAGCTGGTTTCGATAAATTGACGGGAATGAAACAAAACGTGATTCTTTTACCCCAAAAGAAAAACAAAAATACCAAGCAGTAGAAGTGACCACGTCTGAGCCGTCCCAAACGAGAGAAACAAAAATAACAGAGCCGGTCAACCCCCTCGAGTCTCGAGCCTCGAAGTAAAAAGTACAAAAACGGCCAGCCTCCCGCTGCCAGGAATGTTTTATGCGTCCTCTGTTTCTCCCCTCGACGACCGAGGGACGAAGTATGTCGGAGTCGGCCGCTTGTGGGAGAATTTTCTTATTAATTATCAATTGGTGGTATTTTATACAATTTTTACCTTAAGACCGCACGATAACAATACTTACAGGACCTTTACTTTCAATCATAATGAAGTGCGTAGGTTAAAAAGAGTACTCGCTAGCATATAAAAGTGCAAACATTCAGCATGCATCATAGTTTAAGAAAGAAAAAAAAATCATAACGAAATTGTCTTAGGCTTGTCATAGGTAGCGGAGCGAAGAAAAGTGAATGAAGTGTGATCGCGTGACGCGCAGCCGATGACGAGTGATGGTAACTGTGGTAAACCGCCGACACTTGTGGACTTGTGGACTCGCACCGCTAACTTACAGGTTAATAAACTGGACGAGCAAGGGGTTTCTCCCCATACCTATTAGAAACCTTTCAAAGAAAGCCAAGAAACATATTTTTTTTTCCATCCATGTAAGAAGGTTAACTCAATATTATTTAGCATTGCTGCTAGACACGCAGCAGCACCGACAGCGAGCAGTCGTCTACCACTGGCAATTATTTTAGTATTAGGAACGCAAATCTCACAAAGTTTATAATGGATTGACGCTGAAATTATTGTTAATATGAGGTTTTCCACAGTATGCAGGCAAGCAAATTCATATAAGTAGTCCAAAAATCAAACAGCTTGAGTACCTAATACCTATTTTTAGCCTTTAGTCTCGTTACGAGATCTCAATTGGGAAGTTAAAATCCTTCACAAGCCATGGGGCGTTGGACGGCGTCACGGCCCCTAAGCTCGGCTCACAGATCCACTGCTTTCATGAATGTTTCATGCTTTAGTTTTAGTTTAAAAATTATATATTTACAATCTGATGTTTAGGCAAATTGATTATGATTATGAATGGGAATCGCATGGCCTTGGCGCGAATATTATTATTATCATTTAAAGAGCCCTAGGGCTATAAAAAAATATATAATTTGTATATTTTATCAATTTTACACTCAATTTTAAAAAGTTAAACTAAAAAGAATTCCCTGAAGCAATCAGAGCGGGTACCCAACCCTATATCCGTATTGCTACCCATTCACAAAAATCAACAATTTATATTTTGATTGAATAAATTAAAAACAAAATGCATCCCGCCACCCTCATCCTGTACCTTCAACATTAAGTATTCATAGGGGGTAATGGTATAATTTCAGCATCAAATTGAGCGAGCCTCGACTCGTGCGCAGCTATGCGGGTGGGGTGCCCTTAATTTCTTTTTATTTTCGTTTTATTTGAAACGGCTACACACCGGTTTTGGACCAGTAAGGGTGCTCTTCAAACGTTTATTGAATAAGCAAGCATCATGCAAGGAGAGCGCATGGGAATAGTTCACACACTTAAACAGCTGAAGACCTAATTGAGAAACTGGTCAAGTACTTGTTAAATAATAATAAGAAAAGCAAATAATAATGAGAATGTGTTAAAATAATCTTAAATATAGAGATAGGTTAATTTCACAAACAAAATTCACTGGTGGACAATGTCGTGCAAACAAATGATTAGGTCAAATATCACGCCCCTAACTTACTAGACCAGTTTCTCAATTAGAAGACCTAATTGAGAAACTGGTCTAGTACTTGTTAAATAATAATAAAAAAGCAAATAATAATGAGAATGTATGAAATTAATCTGAAATATAGAGATAGGTTAATTTCACAAACAAAATTCACTGGTGGACAATGTCGTGCAAACAAATGATTCGGTCAAATATCACGCCCCTAACTTGAAAGAGTTTACGGATATTCCCAGTATCGTCATGCACTTGTTACCACCCTCTAAACTTTAAACAAACGCGACATTTAACATATTTCCACTGAGGGCTCTGATAATTTCCATGGGAGAATGCATTTAGTACAGAGGGCAATAATGTAGGGTGTGTTACGTACGGCGGCGGCGCTATTGTTGGTCGCCGACTTGGCCGTCATTTAGTGTAAATATGTAGTAGAGCAGCATTGATTTCAATTAAATCTTGATTTTCGTAGAATTTATTTTTTCAGGGTAAACAAACACAATAAAGTACCCAATGCTTTATCGGCCTCAGTGCAGCTCACCCTTAGTTTCCAAACTTTGTTATTAATTTTAGTTTGGATTGGGATACTTATTCAAACATTAAAATAATTTAATTTAAAATACCCAATTGGCCCGCGCGGGCTGCAGGCTTCCCGAAATTTTCGGTTTGATTTCCATGCTGTATGTAGCTGTAGCATACTTGACTAACCTTAATGATACAGATTCAAATTATTTGAAAAGCTTATCTAAAGAAAGCCCATCAAGTTAATTTTTTGAAACTTTCGTATGATGTTATCCCAGTGTGATCCTATCACTTGTAAGAGGTATAAAAGACAGCAATTTGCAAGTTAGTAAGCGACGTTCCTCGTTTCTCTGCGACCTACATGCTAGGTCATTCCTATGAATACCTACGGCTTCTGGCCTACTTTGAAAACGTTCGCAAGCCTAGTTCGCATGAATGTTTATTTTCGTCCAGAACTTGGTAGAGGTAGCAGAGAACCCTACAGATGCTACTCAACCAAAATAAATTTACTCTATCTTTGATTTGGTGTTTAGAAACTTTAACTTTAATAGTCAACCTTCACTAAAAACTTTTGTTAATACCAATGTGTCACACATTTAATTAACAAACGGTTTTTGTTTTTAGTGAAAATTGTGGTTGGTAATAAATTACTACCTACTCTCCCCTAACATTAAACCTAAAGTGTAAAGAAAAAAAAAAAGACGACCAAATCTACCTGTGCTCCACTCAAACGCACTTGGAGTTAGAAGGAATTTCAAAACAAAGAAAATACGACTGAAGTCTTTGCCTTCGAGAGTAGCCCCTGCGCGGTCGTACTGAGGGCTGTGATTGCGCGGGGTTCGGAGGGGTAGGGAACGCGAGAGGGGACGTTAGGGGTGAACGCCCGCGCGCCGGGGTGGCCGCCCCCTGCGTCTGCGCACGCTTGGCCGACGGCCTGTAACGTCCCTACTACGTATTAATAAATGCTACACTTGTTAGAGTCCTACGCTACAGAGATTCTAAATGGGAAAACGCGGCATGTAAGAATCGGAATTTTTCCATTAAAAAATATTAGTACTAAGGTATTATTTTAGGTTTAATTTTGTATTTAGGGAACATTCTAAATGGTAGTAATTGAACGTACGTATGTATGTACGTAAGACCGATGGACCCCCTGTTCACCTCCCCACGCATTGCCCTCCACCCCCTGACTCGTCTGGCACCAGCTATTAAGCCACCGTAGGTCATAGTTTAAAACTTTCGAAGGACCTCAAGTGAGCACGGTTCATCAATTTTCGATATTGTTTTCAGGGATCATTCTATAAATATCCCTTCCGTGTGTAAAATTTTCCTCCACGATAAAAAGTAACCGTGTATAAGTATATTTCAAAAAAGTTCCAACCTCAAGCCTATTTTTAGTATACCTTATCTGAGTCAGTGCCATTTTACGGTCGCTGCAACACGCATACAACTTGGTTAAGACGCTATAATATTATGAGTATTGGTTTTTAAATCAAGTAATTCTCTTAATCCTATAGGAGGTAAAAATCTGTAAATTTAATAAGTATAACCTTTTTGAGGATAACTAAAAAAGTTTTTTATAATTGAGAAACACTAGCGGAATCAAAAAACCTCGATACATTAATTCGTCAAAGATAACCTTTCCAAAAAGCGGGAATAGCTAGTTCATCGAAATTACTTACTAGTTTTTGTTGAAACTACCTAGGAATAATGATAATAAACAAAATCAAATTCTGGTAATTCAGATTTGATTTAAAAGTAATAATTTAAAAGATATTCATTATTACTTTTTCCAATAAAATGTGGTAACCGATGTAGGCGACTGACATATGATTGTCCCTTTCCCTCAGTACCTATGCTATATCGAAGCTCTATCTCTGTTCATTCGGTCGTTTGATTTATTTGTCGTATATCGTCTTAACTTTAATTTATAACTAGAGCTCTCCCGGTGAACTACGTATTGCCTTACAATTTTATAAGGTATTGTTGTTTTAATAATGTTCCGCGCAATCTTTCATTCTATTCTAAACTTTTAAACCTTCCCTGGACTACAACAAACATTTCAAAGCCGAATTCAATTAAATCAGCCCAATCGTTATCTAGTTTTAGCAAGACAAACAAACCACGATTTATATAAAGTAGAATTAGAGTAGGTTTTGTTATTAATATCTAAGTATTTAATTGAAAGTTATGGGCATGTTCTCATTTTTTTGTTTTTTATTATTAATTGTGTTTATAATTCTTTCAAAACCGTATTATTGGCACAAGGCACAGACAAATTCACAAAAGTTACGAGTATTATTCACAAAAAAATTCAGATAGACACAGTCACCGTCAGACGTTTCAAGGATATAGAAAACCGCCAAACCTTACCCCAGCAACAGATCGAATATCTCTGTTATCGAGGCACTTTTCCCAGTTTTAGTGCACATTTATATTATAACCCATTGAACTATTATGTTATAACCTAAATTTCTGCCTAGTTGTAAAGGCCAAGCCGTTCAAAAAAAATTCCAGGAGAACATTCTCCCAGCTGAATTAGATTTTAGCCTTCAACTCCAAAACCCCTGGATGCACAAATTCGATTAGACACTAAAAAGGTAATAAGGTACCTATTGGCATTTTTTTTTTATTTCGATGCGATGTCTCTGCTGCGGTAGGTTTACACACGCTAGTATATCTATCTATCTATACCAATAATAAAGAGGAAAGATTTCATTGTTTTTGTTTGTTTGCATCGAATAGGCTCCAGAAATACTGAACCGATTTGAAAAATTATTTCACTGTTGGGAAGCTACACTATCCCCGAGTGACATAGGCTATATAAGATTTTCAAAAAAATTAGGGATCCTTACTTAAACTCAAATAAAGTAACTCAAGGTGCCATTGTTTTCATTGTTTTCATATTTTGACAGTGGTTTGTTGTTGTTGTTTGTTTCTTAATCGCCCATTCTGGGGAGTCTAAGAAACAAAGTCTAGAGCCAAGTCTTAAGTAAGTGTCCTATATTCTATGGCGTAACAAAGTTAGCCGGGACAGCTCGTCATATATAAGAATAACGTGCCTTTACTTATTTTAATTCCAGGATTCTAAAGAAATCTATGCAATAATAAATATTACAATTAAATTCTCACTTGAGATCATATCATCAGATATTCGATCAGAAATATGTTTGGTTGGAATAATAAAGGTAGATTAGCATAAAATCACCCTAAAGTGGATGCGACATCGTCGCGTCCTCATTCCATTAATGCATTTACAGGCGACCCCCACCTGTTGCCCCCTCTCGCGGGCACCGGAAGCAGGGAATTTGCATTACAATCAAATTTAGAACCCTCCTGCATAGCGCACATCCGGTCGGGGTGCCGCTGCCCGTCCATATACCTTACAATCTTATTACTTTGATAAGTGATCGATGTTTATCACATTGTTATTTCCGATCTGTAATGAAGGAATTAGGAATAACTCAGCGTTCTCTTTACGCAAAACTTTTGTCATTTTCATTATTTACCTAATATAGAAATTTTAATAAAGGGTAAAAAAGTAAAAAAAAATAACTAACTATTTCTATAAATATATTGCAGATTTACTTAATAATCTGAAACAAAACAATAGACTTTGCTCCTTGATGATAAGGAGGTCATCCTTGTGAATAAAAACACTCGATAAAGACACACGACTTTAGCTTAAAATGTACATAATAATGAGATTTATTTATATACGATACGTAGATACGTCCAGAATGCCAGCCAATGCCAGCATCTCATGATTTCAAATTATTCCATACTGGCAAATTGTATTATAAAGTTGGAGGTGGATTGATTTAGCATACAGAAAAATAAATAATTGTATAAAAATAGTTTTATTTATGTTTGTGGAATATGTATAGTCAAATTTATTGTCAGCACAACTTAGCTAAGAAATAATTCTCGTTTGAAAGTAATGCTGTTAAAAGATCGCGACAAAATTGAATTAGACAGGTAGCATAGGAGGATCATTTGTATAATAAGACAAGACACGACAGTAGGAAGGAAGGAACCTACGTAAAATATTTTGACTTCAAAAAAAAAATAGCCTTAACAACAGCACTTTTCAATACAAATAAGTACTAAAATAGGGAAAAATCACAGACGTGACGTCTCTCTATAAAGGTTAAGGAGTGTTATCGTGGAGAAGCCGTTGCGACAGAGACCCTGCCGTGACCTTATGATTATAGTAGGACACGTTCGCCCCTCGCTGTCCTGCCTACGCTCTTGACTCGATTAAAAAGCTTATTCCGATATAAATCAACGATTAAATTGTAGAGTTATGTGCGCAGCAAATAGTTGAAGGGTTGGACAGGAAAACGATCAAGAATGGCCTTGTATTGTTATCACTATAACATATTGTTTGTGCAATGTGTGAGGTAAGCCCTCGTAAAGAACGTGTAAGATGAAAATCGACTCCGCTGCTGTTGCGAAAGAAAGGAACGATTGTCTTTGTTGACAACATACAGAAGAAGACGATTTGGTTCTAAATGAACTCATGATATACGATCAAAACTTCACCCTTGCTCTATTAGCAATGAATGACTTACTAAAACTGAAATCCCCGTTAGTAAACAAGATACTTTTACATTATCCTTGGACGATGATAGTCAATCCCACAAGCGACAAACTGAAATTGCGCATGCCACAAAACAATAGGGCATTAACTAAGTAAAAGATTACATTTTCTTCCGAGACTTGTGGCATAAGGCACCGCCGAGTGTCAAGGTGAACGGGTGTTTTTACTACCTACTCCTAGCTACCCGCTCTATAAGCTCTAAGCGCGCCTTTCAGAATCAACAACATCATTTATTTAAATGTGCACGACATTTTGCTAGCTCTACAATATTGTAAAATTATTTCTAGCTTAAGACCTTATTTGCTTTACTTTCGTTCTTAAAATACCTACACGAATGGTTTTTATTTAATAACTACTCGACCCGGCGAACTTAGTATAGCCTAACCTATTACTATGTTGCTCATGTATTATACTTACTTATAAACCTTCCTCTTGAATTATTAAGGCCATTGAGAACGGTAATAGATCCCCAGAGCTTTGAAATACGTAGGTATTATGTAGATCTTAAATTTGCAGTTTTGTTTCACCATAAATATCTCATCTTCCCCACACATCGCCACAATGACCGCAACTGGTCGTCTGATCATCTCGGGGGTCTGTCTTCTCTAAGTCTTACGGCGCGCGGTCGCTACTCCAAAATCGGTTTCTCGAGCTCTAGCTATGCGCCTTACCCGTGCCCAATTGCCCATTGCCAATAAAGTTTTGCATTTCTTTGGGCTAAGCGATGACCGGAAACTTTGTCCCAGGTATTATGAATTCTATAGTGTAGGTTAAAAATCCTCGTTAAATCGTTTGGTAAAGAAATTTTGGTTTAGTCCATGTTCATTCTAAGCCCAACTCGGTCGGAGACCCTACTGAGGGTACGAGGACACTACTTCGGGGCGAGTACACCACTCACATTCGCTTTACCCAGCTTCGCTTTACGTAGCCTTCGAGTGCTGTCTGATCCATGAATCGAACTGACATAGTGGCGTTTTAACACAAACATTCATTACTTCGGGATTCCGGTAGTAGGTAAACTTAGCACCGCTGCTGTGCTGCAGCACATAGTCCAGGTCAAATTCAATCCAAAGCTTTTTGTAGTCCAGAATATAAAATAATAACTAAACAAATATTGTGTATATCGCATTTCCTGTCGCTCGAACAAATTAAGTATCAAATATATGCTAGGATACCTACTTACTTAAATATTGAGTTTGCTTGCACACTATGTTTGGACTGAAGGCTCCTAGGCTTTGTACATACAAAAGAATTTAAAATTGATGTCTGTACGAAAGATAATGCAATATCGCCCTGTCCGGTATGGTGGTGATTTGCCTTCTTTGAGGTTTTTCCTACCTAAAGTTTAAATTTATTTAAATCACGCCTCAGCCATCCATCACGTCACGTGTCACGTAGATTTTCCCGCGAGGAGCATGGCGCAGGGGGGTGCGGGGAAGCGTCAGACCACGAGGCTGGCCGCGGGACGGGGAAGGGGCGCGGTGGCGCGCTGTGCACCCACCAGGGGCCTCTCGTCACCGCCGCCGTGCTGTCCATTCGCCTGTTATGATGACGATTCTCAACGAGGGTCGAAATATAAGAAAAACAAACCTTAGTTACTTGATCGCATCTATGTGGGCTGTCTCTATTTATTTATGTCTCCAAAAGCTTATAATTGACAAAACGATACATTCGGATTCAAAAGCCCGTCATCCCTTCCATTAAATAGTCCAAAGCATATTTCTAAAGTACTACTCCCAACATAATAAATTTTAGATTTTAGCAGTATTAGCATTCGTGGTTTGGTCCGACCGATTCCACCATTAGCCAAAGGGCCTTTCTCTGATTAAGCATTCCAACTTTATTACAAATTCATTATTTGGTAGGTAGGTACCTTACCTACTTGAGAAGTAGGAAAAAATAACGGTTCAAGATGAGCGCCTTTCGGATCCACATGTGGGACGCGTTTGCGCAAGCTCAAGGCGGCTCCAACCAACTCTACCACCGGCGGCGCAGAGGGCCGAGAGAAAGGTCCAAAATATTGCGCGTCATGATAACGGAGGACCAAAGTGTTTGTCATTAGAACTTTCGTTGGTCAAGATGAGAAGCGGCTCCGAGGTATCTAATCAATTCATGAGCACAATAGCGGAAGATTTGTAAAGGGCACCATTACATTGTAAATTCGGGGTACAGAACCGTTAGCTGATTATTCAGCCATATTTGCAATGGTCAAACTTAACGCTTCCGAATTACATTATATCAACTTACAGCAAGCAAGCAAGTAATAATTATCAATTTATTAAAAGAAAATATATGAGTGGGAGATACAAGAGTAGGTACGATTTTTGTTATCAAGAGTTTCCTTTTTGCTAAAAAGTTTTAAAACTGTAAACCTAGGATTGTTGGGAAAAAAATCATGTCAATGTTCTTGGATGTACCCAGTCACCTGCCAACAACTCAACTGCCTACAATACACGTGGAGGAAATGTTGCGCAAGGGCCTGCCGCTGCGTGCAACATGGATCTACTAGCACCGGTCACTACCCTTTAGGAGCCCAAAGCCTGATTACGAAATGCACACATTTTTTTGTGGGAGGAGAGGACCACTTGGTTGCTACGGTAAAAATGCTATGTAACACTATTTTAGTGATTAAGTACCTAACTTTTTGCAATTGCTTTAAAAAAATGTTATTATTTAAATCGATAAATGAGCATTAAACACATAAATAGAGATAGGTACTGATTTAGATCTACCTATATAGTTAATTGTTGCACATTTATAATTTACTAGCTTTTGCCCGCACCTTCGCACGCGATTTTTCATTAAAAACGTTAATTACTGGTTGATTTACTACTCAGGATTTTGGTGACATCATTTTTGATCGCACCTATACCCTCTAAAAAAATCTACCTATTTACAGTAGTAATATTTTGTTTATTTCAGTTCCCGTGGCAACTCCAGAAATTCCTTTCTACACTCCACCATTCAGACACTGAAACTCATATTCCTAACATTTATATTAGCTGGTTGGGTAAAATATTAGCTCGGTTTTTGGACTATGTACCTACGCGAGTAAAATTTATTTTAGGCGCTTTATGTTTTTGGGAATGTTCCGTTACCATGTTAATTTTGGTGATTTTTTTCTTAATATGACTCTGAATCTAATTACACCCACTGAAGAACCCGTTTGCCTATTTTTACGTCAAAATAAAGAAATCTACATTGTTTTCATACTAACTTAAGAGTCCCGTTTTACGTTCCCGTAGGAATTTAGTACATTTCTTTCTTCCAACTACTACTACGTCCACAGAGACACATGTAGACCAAATTCCACGTTGACATACTCAAGGAAATCAATTTTTCATACAAAATAATTAGTCCGGTAATCCCCGTTCCCATGGGAATTTAGTTGATTCCTTTCTTTCAACACACTTTCATCCACTGAGGAACCTGTACACAAATTTCACGTCGATAAACTCAAGAAAGTTTATTTTTCATTACCACAAAAAAAGTCCCGTTATTCCCGTTCCCGTGGGAATTTTGAAAATTACTTTCTTTCAACATTCCTACATATACTAAGGAACCTGTACACCAAATTTCACGTCGAAACACCCTAGGATCTGGATTTTTCATTCTCACTAAAAAAAGCTCCGTAGTTCCCGTTCCCGTGGGAATTTTTTAATTTCCTTTCTTACAACACTCTTTCATTCACTGAGGAAACTGTTCACCAAATTTCACGTCGATACACTCAATAATGTAGATTTTTCATACTAACTAAAAAATCCCGTAATTCCCGTTCCTGAGGGAATTTTGAGAAATCCTTTCTTAGCGGATGCCTACGTCATAACATCTACCTGCATGCCAAATTTCAGCCCGATCCGTCAAGTGGTTTGGGCTGTGCCTTGATAGATCACTATGTTAGTCAGTCAGTCAGTCACCTTTGAGTTTTATATATATAGATATATAAGTATTAGATATATAAGTAGTATATTAAGAAAAGATTAACCAAAATTCACATGGTAAGAACATTCCCAAAAACATAAAGCGCCTAAAAATCTTCAACTTTTTTTTTACTCGAGTAGGTATGTATATTAGGTATGTAGGTACGTTTATCCAACTACTTTTTAACCGACGAAAAAACAAAAAGGAGGAGGTTCTCAATTCGTCGCGTATATATATATATATATATTTTTGACCGACGAAAAAAAAAGGAGGAGGTACTCAATTCGACACGTATATATTTTTTTTTTTAATGTATGATCACGCATAATTTTTTACAGAGTAGTCCAATTTTGATAATTCTTTTTTTAATCGACAGGGCATACCCTGAAGTGGGTCCCATAAAAATTTGGAAATAAAATTCCCAAGGGTAGTAAAATAGGGGTGACTTTTTGGTCAGTGGGACTTTTATGCACTCACAGGTTGCATTGCCGTGTTCTGTATTTACAATATAACTTTGGATACTTACTTACTTAAATATCTTTTGAAATTAAATAAAATAATAAACATTTCTGCCGAAAGACGTTCACTGCTGGATATAGGCCTCCCCCACAAATAGCCATACAGACAGGTCTTCTTGTCGTCCCTGTCAACCATGTCGTCTGATCACCTTATGCGGTGTGACCACTGACCACCTTGTGGGAGAAGAAAATAATAAAACCCTGAAAGAACTGAAAAGCATAAAATAAAACTTTTTATCAAAAAATAAAACCGCCGAAAAAAAAACTGAAAAGCATAAAATAATAATCGAATTACTAAGTTCTTAAAGTAATGTAGGGTATATACCAAGTAATTTTGAGTCGGCGTCACAGATGCCTCGTATCAAGATCATTAAATTAGGTACCACCTTAAATTTAAAGAAATAACCAAAATTCGTGCGCTGCCGCGCATCAATCTTTACGTAATTATGGAATTTGCTGTGATTAGCTGGGGTCAAAAAAATTAGCCCAAAAAAAACTAAAAATCAAAAATTAAAAACTTTTTATAAAAAAATTAAACCGCCGAAAAAACTGAAAAGCATTAAATAATAGGGAAACATTTTCTATTAGGCCTTAATTTACTCACTTCGTAAAGTAGTTTTGGATTACCAAGAAATTTTGAGTCGGTGCCACAGAATCAACGAATAAAGATCACTAAATTACCTGAAATTCAAAGAAAAAACCGGAAAACTTATGCCGCTGCGCATCGCGCTTTACATAGATAATGAATTTGCTTGTGTGGTGTGGCGCCGACTTAAAATTTCTTGGTAATCCAAAATTACTTTAAGAAGTGAGTAAATGAAGGCCTAATAGAAAATGTTTCCCTATTATTTAATGCTTTTCAGTTTTTTCGGCGGTTTAATTTTTTTATAAAAAGTTTTTATACCCAAACAACTAATAGAAATGCTAGAAGTTTCAGTGTCAACTCGTGGCAACTCCAGAAATGAATTTATAAAGATAGATATTTTTAGGGGGAATGGGTGCGATCAGAAATGATGTCACCAAAATCCTGAGTCGTAAATCAACCAGTAATTAACGAGTTTAATGAAAAAGCGCATGCGAAGCTGCGGGCAAAAGCTAGTATTAAATAAATGCTTAAATAAATGAACCATTTTACAGTTTTCCCGCAAATCAATTGATAGTTTAGTAAGGACTAAGGACAAACAAACAAGTAAGGTATATCTGCATTATACATTATATTCATTACAGAACGTTTTGAGATGAGTGAGGCTACTTGACTAGGCGCGTAATTGATAAGATTACAAAAACAGGTATCACAATAATCTTCTGCCTGAGTAGTGAGTAAACTTGTTAGGTAGTTCGGTTATTTGACACATTACTTTCAAAATAATCAATGATTATTATCTTATAGTTTTCAGGTGAGACATGTAGCGGCTAGTTTCGTAGTCCTTATTTCGACTCTGGTTTTGCATGCTGTAGCAACTAACTGAGTGATTGAGAGACGATCTAACATCAAATGCAAATATTGGGGTGTATGGTGTATGTAAGCACTTGCAGGTCGTACAGCACTGTAGTGGTGAAGGTCACCATTATCATACAATAGACGAAGATCGGGCCGCGCGCGCTGCTTCGAGCGCGCATCACACACACTGGCAGATGGTAGATGGCCGATACTTTATTATGTAATGTTTTCTTTCAGTTACGGCTTATTTGCGATTACATTTGTGAAATGTTTGAAATTTACCTTTCTATGTGCGTGTAGGTATTTAACTGATAAGGCGAAATTCTTAGCTTACCGCTGCCAGCGTCAGTCGTGTGATTAGATAAAAAAAAAAAAAAAAAAATTGATCGATTTAAGAATATCAAAATATTCAAAATACATTATAGTTATTTAATTACTTAGTAACCACTACCGTAAAATCATATAAGTTTAGTCTAGTTTCTAATAATTATTAAGGTAGTTACGACTAGGTCTATTTTTTACAACAGTTCTTACTTTAGCCGGCAACCTGTGCTTTAGCCGACAACTTAAACCAAAAGAAATACAAAAATGTTTTTTAGTTCTGAAATCAGAATATAAAATCATTTGATACTTGAATAGAGTGAGGTCTTTGACCCACCACGGAACTACCCTGATTTCTCATGCTGCATCTCTTTCAAATGTAACCTCTTATCGTATAGGCATCTCGTTCTATACACTCATTCTCACAGGTGCGCGGGCGCATAGAATCACCATGCTGGAGTGTTGACTATAAAATATCCTTTTCTAATATTTATTCGGTTGTAGAAAAAATGTTGAAGCCTTACATTTATGAGTAAGTTTTATCGCATGTCCACTTAAAGTAAAATATGAGTGAATGAATGATCTCTTTATTGCACAAAAACACAAAACCAAGAAACATTAACATCAGTAAGTTGACAAATGGCGACCTTATCGACGCTTTAAGCGATTTCTTCCAGGTAAATAAATATTTACGTAAGTATATTTACTATATTATGTATACTATACAATACTTACTTATACCTGTTCCTTTTCATGTAAGTAAGTAGGTATTTTGATCCTATTTAAATTAAAATAAATTACCATAGGTAGGATAAGTACATCTGTTGTACACATACCTCATCGTACGTAACCTAAATCGGCAACTGATTAAAATCTCAGGTCAGGATATTAATACTAAATTAATTATAACTCAGTAGAAATTTTGAAAATTGTTACAAGTAACTAAAACACACTTACTTAAGTTTATGTTTTTTTTGAAACCGAATCCGATTGGAATAGAAAGGGTTAGAAAGGATGCATTTTGAAAAACAGCGCAAAGAGATCTCGCGTCGCGCGCGTCTCACAATCACCAAAAAAAAGATCATTTGGCACCATTTTTCTTACGAAGTTTCTACAGGCGATGCTATTCAAGCAGCGTCTCTTTCACTCACCATCGTGGAAAAGTAGAGAGGAATACACTTTTTTATATTAAAGCAGTTTGCTTTATTCTATTTAATTAATTCGTTTGTTGGAGATGATGAGCCCTGAGAGTATTGCATTATACCGCTAGGCGAGATTAATTTCCACACTTGATATCCATAATTAAAAAACAAGTTTAAGGTATGAAAACCAACGATTTTTTGACAGAGTTTTGTTTGTTATAGGTTGGCCTACCTAATTAAAAAAAAAAAAACTAGTGTTCCGTGCTAGATGGAAGAAATGGAGAACTACTACTCGTATTCCTTCAACAATAACAAACTAATCATATGAGAGACAGAGACAAACACATAAACTCTATATAGCCTAAGAATGCACGCGAGCAGCATTTAGCATTTTCTTGTCCATGTTTTTGCTATTTTGCCTACTATTTTGAATCCAGCTGGACTCAAAACCATACAACTTATACACACACACAACACATTTGATGACCTGTCGCATTCAGTTTCTTCTATGTTCCGTCTATAGGAAGCACAGCTTTCTACTTTGTCTATGATTGATACGCTATTCGTAGACGACAACATAATCCTTAGCACGTCAAGTGGTTTGTAAATAATTTTTAAACAACACAACTTACTAGCCGATAAGATAAGCCTCAGAGATTTGTCAGTTTTGGGACTACTCTGTTACGTTGCTATCGAAATCTTTTATTATATTTTAACACCCTTGAAAAAGTTTTAGTACGTTGAGTCAAATCGATTTATTTAGTAAGAGAGTTTAAGTTATGATGTAGACAGTTTAATTATTTTATCATAAAAATATATTTCGAATTCCGCGTTAATTGAATTTTTATTAAATAATTGTCATTTTTTTATATCTCTTGGATATTGCGAAACCTTGGAGTCCGGTCCTTTCAATGGCGTGTGAGGGGACGAACCCGACGAATAGAGGCCCTTATTGTATACACGGTCATTTTTTTATCGTGGCGGAAACTTTCAGGACTAAGCATGGATGCATGGAGTGAAATACTGCTATGGACTGCCTGCAATATTTTCAAAATTGCATTTTTGCAATATTTTTAAAATTGTCACGCCGGCAGGCTTCCACTAAAGGCTGTTGGCTACAGGTCGCAACATTGGTCGTGGACATGTGGACAGCTAGGTTGTCGAGAGGGGAGACCGCGGCCAGCCTAAATGCATGCAAACGCAAGAATTTGAAATATTGGTTTGATTGGTCCCACGATTTCCTCTTACGATTCGGTCAACCAAGGTTTTAAAATCCTTAAAAAGTATCTGGCCTTTGGTTGGCGCTATTATCAAAATATTCCTATCTCTGTGCCTGACTGACAACAAGTGACAATTGCTGATAGGTACAGAACATAAATTTTATTTTATTTATGAATCTGTAGGTATTTTTATGGTATTTAGAAGTTTCAAATTTTTTTTTGGAAAGCTTTTAAAGGATGGTACGATGTTATTAGATTATTGCAATTATGGGTATTTCTCACAAAAAATATTCTTCATCTAAGATCGCTGTCCATGTTTTTTTTTTAGAATTTGATTATTTTAATAAGTTTATCGTATATAAGAACAAAAAGTTATAGTTTTCATGATGGAGGGACTCTTTTTTACCCAATAGTTTCTCTGCAAATCGCTTTTGAAAAAATTAGGACAGCGATCTTATATTCACTGCCAGCGATCTTAGAACACCTCATATAACTGAAATAAAAACATGTTGAACATAATATTTTATTGTAAAAAGTTATTATTTTATTTCAAGAAATAATAATAGAATTCTTGGCACAGTTTTAACAAGCTTGCATCTATAGATTAAAATTAAAAAAACATAAAAAAAACTCCATCGCTTCTTATTTATATTTTATTTTGTAATATTACATGTTAAAGTAACGTTATCCTTGGTTCTTTGGATGAACCTACTATTTCTGTGGAATATTCAAACATCTAATCAACATGCCGTAAAGCATGTATCTGGTCCTGAAGCCTTTACGGAAACCGGCTTGTTTGGGTGGCTGAAAGTCATCAATCTTGCGCACAATACGATTCCAAATGACTCTCAAGAACAGTTTGTAAACATGGCTAAAAAGTTAGATCGGCCTGTAATTCTTCAGCAAGGTTTTATCATCCTTTTGGAAGAACAATACTACTACTCTTCTTTTCCGTGCTTCTGGAGTTTTCAAATCTCTGATACTTAAGAGGCATAACACAGCTAAAGTAGCAAGCGAAAAGAGTAAATTTATCTTCTAAACTGAGGAAAGTATCAAAAAAGTGAAACAGTATTCCCCTAGATAATTTAGCCTAGCATTTTTAGAGCAATGGTGGTTAAAAAACATAGAAAGCTACAAAGTGTTGCTAAAAAGTCCACTTTTGGCAACAATCTGTAGATTTCCTTGGTATTAAACCTAAAAGCTATACAACAGTGCCTTTAAAATACTAGACTACATTATCTGGGGTTCTGGCCAGATAAACCTCCACTACACTAATCGATGACACTTTTCGTTTACCATTTGGTGTGATCGCTCGGTGGCTAATAATATGGCGAGAGTGGCGCTCCACATGGCGCTCTTTATCAGATAGCATAGTGTGAGTCGATAAGGAGAGCGGGGCTTGGTACCCCCACCACGGCGTACTCCTCGGCTCCGTGGGGGTGTTAAAAAGCCCTGCTAAACGAGGAGAAAGAAGAAGGGAATAATTGAAGAGGGAAAGATGGCGAAGAGGTGGATTACGGGACTTAGGGGCTCCCCCAATGGCACGTCCATTTGGAGATTTATGGCTCGGCTGATTAGAAACCCTGCGTTATTAGATGCTGGGAATAATAGTCCTGCTCACGGTTGGCTTGATGACTAACTCGCCGACCGTTGGGATCACAGGTCTATCCGGCTGATTCGAACGCGCAGGGGAGTAGATGCCGGGCTGTCATTCCTCCCCGCTTTGCGGTCGGCTTGATGTCGCCATCGCTGACAGAAATGGGCGTACCAATGAAGCGCTTACAAGCCCCATAGGAGAGGGTGTCAGTGTTAGGAAACTGCCACGCGCGATCGCTGGGTGCTGTGGCCAAGGTGGAATGGCTGTAGCACCTGGCGGTCGAGGAGGAAGTAGCAGGGTCTTTCAACTGCCACCACGGTGTCAACACTCCGCCGTGGTCCCCCAGTAACAAGCTCTGCTCATATAACAAACCTGGGAAGGATGACGGAACGCAGTGTCCAGTTCCGTCGTTCAGCGTTGAGAGAGCCATCCACGTTCTGGGGGGACTACCATCTTGGCCCCCCGTGAAGAGGCTTAATAGCCAATGCTGGAGGAGGTAGCAGAGTTACACATAAAGATCAAAGATCTGCCGTGAACCCCTTCCAACAGCCGAGGAGGACACCGGCTGTGTTTTAGTGGATGCGAACCCCACATTATCCTGCGGCTCTTTCCGGGGCTGCAGGGTACTCGTCAGGAGTTTCCCCGCCTACAAAGGCTTCATCATCTAATGGAATATTCGATATTTGCCTTTATTTTAAAGATATTAAATATTTTCGCGGGTGTCGGTACTTTACCTGTGCTTAATTTACCTCTAAACGGAATTATACAATTACCTACTGTAGCTGTTGGCCCTAAGGATCGGTTTTCTACCCGCCTTCAAAGTTCACCTGTGGTTGAACTGATGATACCCTTTATCAGAAACATTATACCTACACTACATAGTAAAGAAGAATTCTAGAAAAAAATAGTAACAGTGAAATTGAAAAGTAAATTACAAGATCGCTGTCATTGAAATGACAGCGATCTTATGGACAGCGATCTTAGCAATTAAAAAAAAAAGTGGATTATTTATAGGAAATTAAAGGTCTAGCAAGTAAAAAATACTACAATAGTATGCAAAACACATAGTTTTTCATTATAATCTAATTAAAACATTGATATAATGGCTTGATTTTTTTCTATGCTACAGAACAGATTTTTAAGAAAGGGTGACCAAGCGTAACTGCGCTCAAACATAACGTGATTGAGTCGAAACGAAGCATCTCAGTACATGTGTCACTACTGTGACTTACTCAGCATCACTAAGGGTTCACGGCACTGACACTACAAAACTTAAAACCCATTGGTTTGCGAGTTATGTAAGAAGAACTGCGCGGTAGTTCAAAAAGTACTAAACTTCGGACGCTCGTATAAGTTGAATAATATCTTTAACAGATTATTAAATTAAGTTATCATATTTTTTTTAATGTTAAACAACGTATCAACCATCGATTAAAATAAAGTTTTTAGTTCAGTCTCCTATAGTTAAAAAGTTATAACATCATTTTGAGCGCTGGTCGGAGTCCGGACGCACCGCTGACGGCCGATTTTAGGTGAAAAATTTTTTTTTTCCACGTTCCCCAAATCCAATTTATTACTAACGGTTGAGGTCTAGGTCCTTTTTTGGATAAATAATAACATATTCAAAACTCAGGCTCATAGATTCTTCAATCTCGCAGTTTCACGTCCGGACGCATGTTTTTGAAGGTCTAAATATTCACCCTTATGCATTAATCAAATAATACCGAAAAAGATATAATAGTATAATAAAAAAACTAAAATTTTCATCTGTACAGCCAAACCTTTTACCAACCTTTAGCCAAACTTTTTAGTTTCCATATAGGGAAAGTAAATAAAAATTTCCTGTCGCGAACCCGTGTTACCGTGTAATATTACCAATAAGAGGAAAGATTTGATTGTTTGTTTGTATCGAACAGGCTCCGGAAATACTGAACTGATTTGAAAATGTTTATTATTTTATTTCATATAAAAAAATATTGTCAGTATATATCAAAAGTTAAAATGTCAATACAGAACACGGCAATACAATCTGTAAGTGAATAAAAAAGTCACCCCTATTTTCCCACCCTCAGGGTAGGAATTTAATTTAAAAAAAAATATGGGACCAACTTCAAGCTAAGTATAACCTGTCGATTTAAAAAAATAATTATCAAAATCAGACTACTCTGTAAAAAGTTATGCGTGATCATACACAAAAAAATATATATATACGCGACGACTTGAGAACCTCCTCCTTTTTTTTTTCATCGGTTAAAAAAGAAAACGTTTTCCACTACTAACTATTTTCCAATCGCCATGAAGTATTAGTATGTTACTAACACTAAAAAAAATAGGTTGGTACGTTTTCCTTTTTAAAAAATTCGCTATAGATTCACCCTGTTAATTAAAAAAGTTAAAGAGCATTTTAGTTATTTGACGTATGTCAATTTAGACTGGATGTCACGTATTTACCATACAACAAACAAGAGAAGTAGACCTCCAGTAAGGCTACTTAAAACCTACTGTATCTTTATGAATAATACGGTCAGACTTATAGGCCCCTGAAAAACAGATATTTTGTGATAAAAAATTGTTCGGTTAAAGTTGTTTGTTTTACGAAACCAATGCATATTTAAAAAAAAGGAAAAGTTATAAACCTAGATTATTTAATACAGAGGCGATGGACATCAAAATCATTGGGATTTGCTAAGATTCAGGTATAGTGAAATACGTTTTCCCCGAAACGCAAATTTCATAAAAAAAAATGCTCTCTCTCTTTTGCATGGTTGCGGTTAGGGGGCAGGCAACTTATATATTTTTGCGTTAACTAACATACTGCCTGTATGGCTATGTTCGAAACCTTTGATATATAGAAAGCTGTGAGAGCCTTATTGATCATGCGGAGATAAAGGTAAATACTGAAAATATTTTTGTAAAAAGACATGTTCTAAGACCATGTCTATTGCTTAGCTAATCGGAAGGGCTCGGAGCTCAGAATTAATATCGGAAGGGCAGCACATATTTTATAATGAAAGCCAAAAAACACGTCAGAGAATAATTTCAGAATCTAAATAACATTTAGCAAAGAAAAATTAAGCAGACATAATAGATTTTTGGGTTATAAATTCAAACAAACTCTAGAACAAACAATCCATGTTTACTTTGGCACGGATCTGTTATGCAGCCTCATTCTCATTAAAAATGTAGGCGTCGATTTCAAGGCTTCTAGCGGTGGTGGTGGTTGAGGTAATCGCCTTGCCCACTGCCTACCTAGATATTTTCCATTACATGCAACAAACTTAGGCAGCGTGTCACGAATAGCCAGAAACGTAAAATTGACCTTATCCTTTTTACTTGCCTTCATACATATTGACTATGCATGTCCATATAACAAGTTATATCCCATTACATATATTTTCGAATCGTTAAAAGAACAGACGACCGAAACGAAAAAAAAAAACGTCTTTTTTTTTTAATCATAGAGTAGAATATATGTATAATACATACACCTACTTAAATACTTATCCAATTGAACATTTAAAAATATATTTAATTAGCAATAAAACTATCTAGAGCTCGGGCGGTTCAATACTATGCACTAATAATACATTTTCTTTGTGGTGGGGAAATCCGCATTGATCACACCGCATTGGCACCGGCCGCAACCGAAGAAAGAGCGATGATATTATGATAATTGACTAAGTACCTACTTATATAGTGAACCTGAAATTTATTACAATAAGTGTACTATTTACATGTTTTTCTGAGAGGTTTGGGTTAGGGTATATTTTTAAGGAAAAATTATATATGCTATGCAAAGTAACCTGCCAATTCAAATTTTGTGATTCGGTACTGGAATGAGTTTTTTTTTTTAATAGTATGGCATTCAGAAAAGTCCTCCGAATCGTTGACCTTGCCGCGTGGGAGCCCCGCTAGAAATCGGCCCCGTGTCGCTTGCGCAAGCCAAGCGCACCCGCCCGACCAACCACTCAGGCGCGCGCGCTTGCCCGCCCGCCTGCCCGTCTTTAAACGGCTTGTCGTGGAGCCCTTCGCATCCTACATAGGTATTACAGATTTTAGTTGGCAAACGTCACGCACAGCTTTTAATTTTATCATAACAGACCTGGCACCACAGAGCCCTTACCCTGCCACCCTCAAATCCCCCAAATCAAAACAATCAATCGCTATGGACCAATTTACAGTCGACCAAAAAATAACAACATTTCGAAAATTGAAAAGTACTTATATACTTGAAGTTTATAATGTTTATAATTTATTTATATATACGTAGAACACTCTTGTCACAATCGGAAAATTGTGGAAAATGGGAAAATTTTAAATAAATTGTGTGCTGGCTTCTAACCAATCACAATGTTGCCAATCACACAAATTACAAAAAAAGAGATATATATATCAAAATAAAATGTTTTCAAATAGGTAAGTAGAAGTAGGTAAGGGTACTTTGAACAATAACAAATTTATTTTTTTATAAATTTAAAATTCTTGTATCATTTACATTTACCAATGTTAAATAAATAAATTGTGAGTTTTTGGGTAGTGCACAAAAATAACATCTCATTCTAGACATGGGAAAAATATTTTTTTTATCGGTATACATTTATGTTTTTTTCATGTTAATGTTACTATGACAAAAGACAAATAGATCCCATTAAAAAAAACTAATTGCAAATATCAGGTAACATAACAACTAATATAATTTATAATAAAAAATTGGTCAAAGTAAGAAAATACTAGTTTTTTTTTTTCAATTTAAAACTTATTAGACGATGTTACAAAATAACATTGAAATACGTTTAAAAGGCTATCGATCGTTCTATGCCTAAATCAGTAGTTTATGTTGTAAATCTAATTCTATACTGGTATTTTTTGAAACAAAACATCAATCGCAAATTTTGTTTATTGCTTTGTTTGTGGGTGCTTCTTCGAGCAACGCATTATTTTGTGATTTGCGTGGCAATTTTTAGATATCATTTTTTTATTGTTTTGACATCAAAGTCCAAATATATAAGAAAAACTAATGTTTTTAGTGGATGAGGCATCACAATAACTAAAAAACTTACTGAGATAATCAAAGTTAAAAAATCTAAAGCCACGCAAATCACAAAACATACCACGTAAATCAGAAGTAAAATTGTATTGATTTTATAGTAGTTATTGCTTCACATTATGGAATATCGAACTACCCTCAAACGCATACAAACTGGGCGTAGGCCCAGGGTATGTACGTACGACATTTTGAGGATTAAAATGGTTAATTTTTAGGTAGGTTAGATGTGAATAGGTTGGTAAGACATCAGCTTTTATGAGTTCAGTCTAGCATTTTTTTTTCTTGAGTAATTTTGTAGTAAAAACGTATAAAAATTGGATTAACATCATAAAACAGTTACTTTATTAGTATTTTTTAAGGTATGTAAGGTTTAAAATTAACATCATCCGTTGAAAGTTTTTCATCATATTACTTTAACCTCTCTCTTTAACGGTTTTTCTTCTATTTATCTCGGCGGATTTCTTTTTTCTAATTATTCCTCTCTTGAAAATGGCATTCTTATTCTAAAATATAACTTAATAATAATAATAATATTATTATTATGTTTCTCAATACTCTTCGGTATCACGGGATGGAGCCTAGTCCTTTGAGAGGCGTGCGAGGGGACGAATCCAACTCGTAGAAGCCCTTTCGAGAGTTTTGCTATTTGCATATGGATCACCAACCAGGCACCGCCGGCACAAATAGATCATGCACCCAGAGGCGGCACCCAGAAGGTGATAGGAACTATTGTAAACTGGATGACAAGAAATGGTTTATGTGGGTGAACTGTTTAATGGACCGGTTTACTTTAATAGGCTTCGCTCTTGCTACTCCACTCTGGCCGGCTGGTGAAGGCAAGCTCAGAGGCGGGGGGTGTGTGATGTCTGCATGTGAGTGTATGTGTGATGACTTCGTGTGTCCCCGTGGAGGTAAAAGGTCCGTGGTGTCGCCACTGACCATCGACTTGCCACAAGCCGTCCCTGCGGTGACTAATTGCAATGGAAGTTCCAGACCGAAAGTACTGGAATTTCCCCTGGGCGATGGGGTCGTCATATCCCTACGCCTTATTGTTATTTTTATTATTATTATATACTATTAAGTAATGATAAGTATGTAAAACTATAGTAAAAATTTAAATAATATCAATTGCGTGACCAAAAACTTGATTTGCGTGGTCCAAATTGCCACGTAAACCACGCAAATCACAACCACCAAAATCAGAATAAAACCTTCATGATTTTTTTTTAATCAAACCTTTTGATTAAATAAACTGTTACTTAAATATAAGTTATGTTACCGTATGTGTGTTTGCTACAATATTTAATTAAATGAATAAGTCCATGAACATCGCTGGAAATCAAACCACGCAAATGAAAGATTTCAGAAACCAAACCCACGCAACGTTGTCTTTGCCTTTATTTTTCTGAAACTTGATGGGTCATCACATATCACACTTAGCTAGACCGCCGGAGTGTGGCTAGATATAACTTGTATTAGGATGACATAAGTCAGGGTCTCGAAACAAGGGACGTACGAGTGATTGAACGCTGATCCACGCAAATCAGAGGCAACCCCAAGACAAGTACAAATCTTTTTTTTTCTGAAAAAGTTAAACTTATATAATCATGTCAATATTTTTTATCGCAGTGTCAACGATGTAGGACTTAACGTTATTTTTTTTGTAATTTAGAATCTATTAATTTAATAGATAAAATTATCTGAGTTGCCAAATCTGGGTTAGGGACACACCACGCAAATGGAAGAATGGGGGTTTGTAATTTTTTTTATCGCATTAAATACTTGAATACATGAAAAATCTGTGATGTCCCAGCTAAAGGGGGATGAAAACATTGCCTGAAAAAAAATATTGCAATCTTACTCAACGAATTCTATTTTTTTTTTGTGATGCCGCCTAAAAAACGTGTCCTAAAGAATGACCCTTGTCGGGCGATCCACCAATTCTGGTATGCTCCTTAATTTTACAAAGTATGTACCGTCTAAACTTCCGTCTGTACTAAACGTCGATTTCAAATATTTTTTAATTATAATTGATTGCATACTATGATATTTTGAGTCAGATTATACTTAATGGCATTTTATAAATTACCTTTAAAAAGTCATTATCAAATTTAAATGCTTCCTTATTTTAATTACCCTCAAATATTTCTTTGTGTAATTCACAAATGGATTTTACAGTTCTCCCTAAGCTGTGCGTAAAGTTTTATATTATCTGTTGACTGAACTATACTTTCTAAAACCGTTTCTGCACCGAATATGATCTCCGTTTAATCGATTCGCCGCCATAATTTAAGTTTTCGTGAGAGATGATTTAAGATGGACCGTCGCGTAACGGGTCTACTGTCTCTAAACTCTCTGGGCTGGCTTACAGTTTCCTTCACATAAAATTAATTAAGAAAACCCTTAAATATGAAACTACGTTGACATTTCACTAATACCTCTTTTAGAAATATTTTTTTATCGATTTCTTATGGCGATATAATCAGGAAGGGGTAACATTGATAACCGAGCGATAACCGATACAAATACGAAAGACTTAAGTAAAGTTGAGCTCGGTTGATATCTCTTGAAATTTATTGGGTCACTGTAAAAAGTTACAGATCGACAGCCCATTTTTTTAAGTGGGTACCTACTGAAAGTATAATACGTTAGAATAATTGAATACATGTGTGACTTGGGCTCAATAACAGAATAATTTAAACAATAATTATTATGATTATATTTATTAATGTACTTTTGTATCTTGCTTTGTATGCAATAAAGTGTTTTCTATGCTATTCTATTCTATGATAAAGCTGTAAAATATTAAAAGGTTGGCTAATACTGACTGTTCTAACAGCAAGCTTTATCGAAATTAGTTTAATAGTATTAGTTCCTTACACACACAAAAAGTTAGCCTGGATAGAACCGCGGGCAAACGTAATTTTTAATTAAATGTTCAGACAGAGCCCAAAATAACGTAAAAGGACTAGACTAGGCCAAGGAACGTCGATCAAATGTAGGACCCGTTAACTCTCAAGTACCTACAACACAACGCTCTTGCACTATCTAATGTGACAGACACCTAGACTTGCACGTTGTTATGAATTCCTATTTAGATTGAGCTTGGCATTTTTGAAATTTGAAATTATAGATTATGCTGCATTTTTTCACTATAAAATTAAAAAAAAAAACAAACAGCAAAATTGTATACTCGAAATTCTAACTACGAATCAAGTCATTGAACCGAAACTCAACCGTTAGGCGCACCAATTCTATTCGAGGACTGGCCCTTCCTACTGTGTCCCCGATACCGTAGATATCGAACTGAATTTGAATTGATAGTAATGGAGAAATGTTTTTCAACGTATAAATACCTGTCATCATCATCATAACCCTTTCAGCCGAAAGACCCACTGCCAGACAGAGGCCTTGCCCAAAGATCGCCGCAATGATGACCCCCATGCAGTGCACTCCCGCGTACTTCACCAGGTCGTTAGAACACGTCGCGGAGTTGAACATAACGATCGAAAGATCACCCGTGACCCCCTTGCTAACAGCCGAGGAGGACACCGGCAGGGTTTTAGTGGGTGCGAACCCTCGGCTCCCCCCGGGGCTGCAGGGTACTCGTTAGGAGTTTTTCCGCCTAAAAAAAAAGGTCGTTTGAACACTTTGTTGGCGTCTGCCTGTCCTCAGAAACGCAGTCGCCTCTCGAAAAATTTCCGGATCAGCAACCGTAATTGTTCTCGAGCTATAATGTACCCTGGCCTGCCATTGCCACTCAAGTTTTGCAATTGTTTGTTTTGTTTTGTTGCATATATCGGTGATTTTTCCATATAGAGTATTTTCAGTAAAAATTGGCATCCAAGAGTTGAATCTTTGTCCTGTGATAACTATGTGATAGCGATGATAAGATATGCTTCGCCGGCACCGTTAGAAAGCCAAAGGATTTCTTTTTGTTCGCAGCTTTTACATCTCGTGCATTCGAACAGTTACCGTAAAAAGTTCTCAGCATGCCGTTACTGCTAAATTTGCTAAATCATTTTATATTCGAAAGAAGTTTTTACTAAAAATATGTTTTATGGTCCAGATGAATTTTGTGTTTTCCTGACTTTTTTGATTAAAAACTGTCTTAATAAAGAGTATGCAAGTTGGCAGGGTTTTATGTCGTCGAACTGGGTCACCCCGCTATAAGGACTCCCTCCACTGCCACGATGACCTAGGTCAGGTCAGAGCTGAATTATGCCTCTCGCTCCCTGCAACAATCGATATAGCTTTCAGTCTAGGGCAGGTTCTAAATTATAATCTAATGTAACCTGTTCGCATGCCTGAAAATTTAAAGGACTAAATTAAAGTGCCTATATATCATATTGCTTAGTGATCCGGGTGCCTGATATTTTTTTTGGTAATTATCCGACTGGTCGCAGGATACACAAGAAAGGAACACGCTGTCGAGGGGTGAGGTGAGGCTAGCAATGGGAGACGAATTACAAACGGTCTTCCTCGATTTTATGTTTGAGTAAGAATCTTCTTCAAGGGCCCCTAAATTAACCTACAGATAAGGAGAGTATTTAAGTTTACAAAACCCAGATCTGTCGCTGCTGCCGCCCCTTTCGTGCTCGAGTCATCATTGATAACATGCGTCCACGATCCTCATGCCCGCACGTGCATTATATCGCTTCTGTAAACCGAAACACAAAGCAGTATATTGTGTAGTCAACCCCGGGAACCAACCTAGGAGGAGGGTCTGGCAAAGAGATCTTTGCAACACAGGCAGGACATTATTGTGGTTCGTGTTTTCCACGATTCCACTTTTGAAACTTTCTAACCCTGTGCCGAGTGGAGCGGCAACAAGGAGGGGCGCGCGGGTGCCAGAGAGAGGGTACCGACCTCATTGCCCAATGCCATTGCCACTCCTCCCGCCGAGGCGGTAGGCCATTTAATAAAAAAATATCTGGAACACATAATACGTATACCTACTACAGTCGCGTGATATTTTTATTATTTTGTTTTTTATAAGTAACTTTTTCAGTGGTTAAAAGGACTTTAAGTGGCTTTATTTAAAAATATCTTAGAGGATAAGAAATAAACTTTTTCCAAACAAAAAATTAAAGTTTATTTTTGTGAATACAGTGGTAATAATTTTAATAATATAAAAGACTGTGCCCGCCTGGCGATCTATTTTCCACACGGAGTCGATCTTATTCGGGTGCGAAAAGTAACGTAGTTCGGCAAACTTCGCCAACATTCGCCATGATGAGGGCGTCCAACCCCGCCAGCTTCTCCCACGTGCGACAGAGACAGCCAACGTGCTGACATGGCGATAGAACCGATGGACTAATGTTTTTCACGTGGAAATTCATCCCTTGTCCTTGGCAGAAAAAAGCACAAGGTAAGCTTATTTTCGCGAACATACTTTAGGGCAATGTGTTCGATAAGAATTTATCGACAATGATTAAATTAGAAATAATTGGGATATTTAAACGCATTCATTATTATCTGATAGGATTAAGATACGAGTGATGCATTCGATAAACATGGCTGCAGGAGATGAAATCAATATTACCAATAAATCAATATTTTGGCGTGCACCCTGCGCTGAATATGCCGCCATTTCAATGATGACGGAGTATTTTTTGTAAAGAGATATTCGAGACGCGCGGTTGCCGCTCGGACGGCGGGGCGGTGGCGGTCGGTGGCGGGCGGGTCGGGCGGCGGGCGATCGCGCGCGGGGTTGCGGCCGTCAGTCGTCGGGTGCGCGGGGTGCGACGTAAACGCGAACTCAGACTATGGCGGAAGGGTTGTCCTCATTCCCATAAAAGGGTCGTGTTGATTGTGTTGCGGATACGAGAGGTATGTCCTCATAAGATAGTGCAGTGATAAATTTATATGTATTCGTTTGTTATCAACCTGTACCTATGAAATTAATGTAAATAACGTAGGTAATAATGCCATTGTGATGACGTAATGTAACGCGCTCACTGGGTGCGTAGTAATAATTTGAGTTCAGCGCAGCACCGCCGCCGCCGTTCATACAGCGATAACGCTAGTGGTCAGCCAGCACCTGAGGTTGATAGAGCAAAATTATACTGTTTTACTTTAGTTTTGTAAAATCGTATTCTCATTAGAATCATATAAGGAATCAAAATGGATGTTTTGACGTGCTTCCTTGTGAAGTTGGTATTGTTGTACCTACCTCTATATAATGGACACGAAAATGTTTTTACGACATGCATTTTCGGTTTAATTTAAATCAATCTATACCTAGATTACCTAGGAACCTAACTAAAGTATTTTTCCTCAAAACTACATACCAAACATTCGCATTCGCTCTTTAGAATTTTTGATTCCCACCGCTAGGGGCGCCCTAATTTTTAACCCAGTGTTGTTTCAAGCTAGCTTTTTGTACATAATTATTTAATTATACAAACACATGATCCAAATGCGCGCGCAATTGAGAATCTCTCGTTTAAACTGTAGCTGAAGGTTAAAAATTATTACTAAGTTGAAGTGTTCATTGAATGCACGGATGCTCCAAGTAGAAAATGGCTGTAAAATTTTCACGTATTATCAACCTTTCTCGCCGTAAAATAAATCGCGTGAACCCCCCGCCCGCGCCTGCGAAACATAATAGCGAGCGTTGTAAAAACATGACTGGCAATGCAATGTGTCTCCCGTAATCACGAGGAGTAATTAATACCTATTTGTTCTGGCACGAAACAAGAGAAATCATAGAAGACGGGACTTTCTGTTTCTCTACCATAATCATTCGCAGCTTGATACAGAGTTACTAAAAAGTGTAAATAATTTGATGGGTATTTAGATCATTTAATCTAACTCTGTTTTCTGATGTTAAAAATATTTTACAATAAAGAAGATATTAAAGATATACATTGAGGGTCCACAAAACAAATAATTATTTTGTGTGCATGTACATTAAGAATAACATTTTTTTTAACAAGTATAAGTTATTATGTTCCCCTATTTATAAGAAGCATAACCTCTACGGCGAGGCTATATTTTCAAAATACAAAACTTGCTAACTGAATAAAAATTTATTGAACTTTAAATAAACTTAAAATGAATTCGAGCATTTTCAAAATAAACATACAATAAATAATACATATCGATCTGCACAAGCTCCGTCAATAAAAAAATCATAAAATACAAATACTGTCAGCAACTCAGCACAGCACAATAAAAACAAAATAAATAAAGACATGCCTAACTAAAAAGGCCAACTGGATTGTTTTGTAAATTGTAATTCTATGTTCATTTCATTGCAGTTAGTTAAATAATCTGGCTTTCTTTATTACGGCTTAATGTTGTAGTAATTTTTAATACGTCAATGCTTAGTACAAACAAAATACTTTTCTCACAATTATTTTTCTCTCTTTTCAGATGTCCTACTACCTACAAAAAAAATGCACTAAATAACTATAACAAAAAATGGCTTATCAAAAGTAAACAACCTATAATTGACATACTGTTATATTTTTCATGAAAGAGAGAACATATGTTTACATTATTGATATATTAGCTGTAAGGACTTGATCAGTTCATTACCGAAAAAATAAAGATAAAAAAAAATTAAGATGGCTTCACAAAGATTTTGTCTGAGGTGGAACAACCACCAATCAAACATGCTATCAGTGTTCGACCAGCTGCTGCACGCGGAAACCTTTACCGATGTCACGCTGGCCGTCGACGGGCAGCTGCTTAAGGCACATAAAATGGTGCTGTCTGCCTGCAGCCCTTACTTTCAGGCGCTCTTCGTCAATCACCAAGAAAAACATCCTATTGTTATTCTTAAAGACGTTCCCTACGCAGATATGAAATGTTTACTAGATTTCATGTACAGAGGCGAAGTCAGTGTTGATCAAGAAAGATTAACAGCCTTCCTTAAAGTTGCCGAGAGCCTTAGAATAAAAGGGCTCACCGAAGTGAACGAAGAGAAATGCGATATACCGGCATTGACAAATTCTTTGATTCAGCAACAACAACAGACTAATATTTCTGCACATACGCCACCACCTCAGTTACACAGAATTCACCCTTACGCGGGTCAGAAGAGGCCTGCATCTGGCATGCCGACAGGTGGGGCACCACCAAATCTATTGATGCCCCTTTTGGGAAATGCTCTTATGCAGCCAAAACGCAAAAGAGGAAGACCTCGAAAACTAAGTGGTAGCTCAAGTGATGCCTTGAACACGGCTGCAAGCCCACCTGGCGAATTTATTCCAGAATCAGCTTCTCATGCTCAGTCAAACAGAGTAGGCGATCAACTTATAAGAGGATCTCCCGAAATGTTAGAAGTGAAAATGTCAATGGATGGCTTCAATGATGACGGTGCAACGTCTGGCGGTGAGGATGGAGGCGAGGCGCTGTTGATCGATGAGGGCGACGAGGCGAGCGAAGCTCCCCTAGCTAACAAAGATTCGGAGTCAACAGGTATGGATAAAATAATTTTAAATTGATTCTTGTATAAAGTTGTTCTATTGTGTATAGTTCTTCTACTATTGGTGTTGTTTGTATTATATATAGGTGTCCACAAATCCGAATTTATTCAAGAAGTACGGAATCCAAAATAAAAAAATACCTAAACACGTCGTGGATGTCTGACAAGTTGACCGTAATGGCTTATCTATTGTAAATACAATAATTTTTATTTCCGATGTCCTAACACTGTAAAAACGCCGTTAAATTTATATTTTTTATCAAAAAAAAATATATTAAAAGGGAAAAGCTAATGGGATATAAGCTTTGATGTTAGGATTTTCTGAACTCAACATAGGTTTCCTATGTTCAAAGTGAAGTGTACTTCAAAAGATATTTTATATATTTAAAGTTTATTAAAAGGGGTAAGTGATATCTAAAATTATTTTGATCTAGGATGCTTATAATTCTTCTGTAAATCCAGAATTAACTTATTGCTTGCTTGTATGCTTTCGGGGAGAGCTATTAGAGGAATGGCCAGGGGCAAATCCGGTATGGTAATGGTATAAAATTAATAATTCCTTCTTGTAATTTCGTAAATGGGAACATCAATAATTTTTTAAATAAATAATTACGGGAAATCAAAACAAGGCTTATTCCCAATAGCTTTCCTTAATAAAGGCAACTGGAAATATTCTAGTATTTTTCCATAAAAAAATTAACTAAGCATTGAAGCTAAACAAAACTAAAATATTTCCATACATCTCAAATGAAATAATGACATAAAACTGTTGTATAACTACGAATCTGAGAACTGAAATTCTGAATTTCAGATCCAGAGAAAGACCCAAAAGAAGATTCACATCAAAATAGCAACCAAACAAACGGATTGGTTTTGGCAATTGAAAACGGTTCGATCAAGCAGGAGCCAGTGACAGATGCGGCCGACAGCTTCAATGAACCCATCGAATATAAATACAACTCGGACAAAAGTCGTGATAATTCTAACTCTCAAGACGGTTCTGTCAACGACACTGACGATAAAAACAGACAAGGTCGTAACTTAAAGCCAAAGAATAGCAAAAAAATCTTACCACACATGTCGAAAATTAGAGCGCGTAACTTATTCAACCAACTGTCCGGTCTGTCCAACCTTAACCCGGCTCTAAACAATTATGAAAAGTTTCCTCCCGATACTGTACTCATGCCGGCTTTAGCTACACAGCTTTTTGCTGCAGAACTAGAGCACGGTAATCTTAGCTTCCCAGCCGATGTAGGTGATCTGCCACAAACTAACTGGGAACATCGCATATTTCCTTCACCGATTCGAAAGAATAACATCGGCAATCTTGGTAATTTCCATGAGGAGAATAATGAGTCCGTAAGAGACTTTTGCATTAAAGAAGGAGAAAACGTGTTTCGTTGTAAAATTTGCGCACGTGTTTATACTCACATCAGTAACTTCTGCCGCCATTATGTGACCTCACACAAAAAAGACGTTAAAGTCTTTCCGTGCCCTATTTGCTTTAAAGAGTTCACTCGAAAAGATAATATGATTGCACATTTAAAAATCATTCATAAGAATCAACCCAATTCAAATGAGCAAATGGCAAAACAAGAATCTTAATTTATTTTGTTTGTGTATTATGACCATCGAAAAAAGATCTGATCAGTTTTCCGGGGGGAAAAGCGCTGCCGCAACATACGAATGTGCATTATTTGAACGAGCTCTTAGTTTCAATACATTGTTTTTTTTTGTAGGTATTAGTTAGGTATGCAATGATATTAGTATCATTTTGTTGTTATAGGTTCTAGCCTAATTTTTGTTCCATTTTATTTCTCAGAGTGCTAACTTCAAAGAGATTTTATCATTTTTACATAATTGGATTACTTGTTATTTTAGCCTTGCATTGTTAGCTTGTTACTTAATTTTATTACTTACAAAATTTTCAGGGTACAAAAAGTAATTTACACGTGATTTTATAATTTCAAAAGTAGGCTGTATATTTGTACTGTTTATGTGCTGAATATCTATTCTCACTGAACTGAGTTAGTTAAGTTTTAGTTGTTTATTTATTTTATTAACGTCAGTCTTTTTGTAAGTTTGACTGAATATATGATTTGTTCCTTAATATCTTTCCTCCCTATGTAAAAATGGAGAATGTTACAAAAAGACTTGACTTTCGACACGCTAATCGTAGCGTAGTGGTGAACATGCATTTTCATTAAAACTTGCCTTCATTAGTGATCTTAGATGTAAATAAAGATTTTTCTTATTTGATGTAAAACTCAAAACAGGCTATGATTTTATGTTCTAGAATGTCTTTAGTTTAATTTAAAGAAACATTTATCTACGTTAAAATGTTGACACTTGCATCATTGAAATGTTAAATTATTCACTTGTAGACTACATACAATTCAAATAGAAATATTTTTAATATTATGCAGAGAAAAAATATCATATTTATTGTTGTAGAAAGTAACATTCAGTTCCTGAATTTATTTATTTCATTTAAGCATTAGCCCCAAATAAAAAATTAGACCTAAGGTAAGAGTGGTTTAAGCAAAACTTGTTAAAACAGCTAACTAATGAAAGCTCTATTTGTGAAAATATTTTATAAATTTAATTATTGTAGGCATTGAAGTCAGTGCAGAGTTGCAGAGTACTAGTATAATATTTTGTTGTTTGTTAAATTAGTTAGTCACTCATGTTTCATGTTACGACCAGGGCTCAAGTTTCTTTACTAAATTCAATTGACTTGTAATCGTATTATTAGAAGCCGATTTTTGTTACACGCCTAAAGAAAATAGCAAGCAATGGTTTAGAAAATAGCTAACAATACTATACGAGTCGATCGAATTTAGTTACTAGTCTTGACCCTCAGAACATATTTGATGCTAAAGTAAACACTGTAAATAAATGTGGTTTGAAAAGAAAGACAAGCAAGGTGCTTAGAAAACAAATGTGTATAAAAATAATATTTAATGGAATCATGAGATGATTTACAAAATTTATTAAAAGTAGCAAAATGAAATGCCTTAAAAATATTTAATAAGTAAATTATACTTATATAGGTAGGTATAGTAGCAACAAGAGTAGTCTTCCATATTAATAGAAACACAAAAAACCAATCAATTGAAAAAACATCACACTAGGCATACGAATATTATTTCTCAATTTGGCAAAAAAAAACATAAAACCTTCTACAATAATATTAATTGGATCTTAATACAAGAATCGTAGGTCCAGAGAACGCTTGCCTATTAGTGTGCCTTTAAATACTTATAAATTGATAAGTTAATTATTAATATACTTAAATTATTATTATTATTATAAAAAATATATATATTAAGAGAGATGTTAGACAAAACTGTTACGAATATTTATTTTCACTATTCAGAGTTTAAATGACTATTTAAGAAGCTTCCTTAGATATAGTTTTATTTAAGGCCCAAGCGGATGGACTACTTTGTAATCGTAGAACTGAAAAAAGTTTAAATATTATCATCTCATGTTTTCCATTTATTTAGGAAAATATCCGGACTTTAAAAAAACTAACACGGTCGGTTAAAGCGCTCGAGTCTTATTGATTCGTAGCTAAGACTGTGTAAAATTCATAAACGAATTTATTGTACCTACTTACCTACATAACTTTCATAAAGTTTATACAAAATTTATCATTGAAAATGATGGGTACTTAAAAAGAAAATTTTTGACTTAAAAAATATGGTGAGGCTAATGATGTTGTAGACGTAATTTTTTTTGTAACTTACGTATCATAGTCAATTTAGCCAGTGCCTCCAAACTTCACTAATTTGAATTAGTTTTCGTTATTTGTAGTAAATAGGTAATCGATCACCGGCATTTATTGATTTTTTTGTATATATCTTCGTTACCTATGTTTCATGTTATGATACTCTTTATGATGCTACTAAGCTTATAAGATCCATTTTTAGAAGATTATTTGTTAGAATGTTATTAGAAATGTTTATTAATATTATATCATCGATTGGTGCTAAATTAAACTTAAGAACCGTTACATTCAATGTAACTTAAAATGTCAGTTAAAAAGGTTTCAAAAGTATAATTATTTGTTGATATTGCTGTTTGATGTTTAAAGATAAAAATGTTTGAATATCCAAGAGATTGCCGGTTAAAAATAACTAAGTACTTAATTACTTACCAAAACCAAATTAAATTTTTGACTTGCGCCTACTAAATTGGAAATAAATAAATACAACAAACCATTAGATTTCCTATGTATGCCGAAATTTATAAAAGTACCGTGTTACATTAGACTGAAAGTAGGTACTTATATATTAGTTGGGACTTAATACTTACATAAAGAAAATGTTTTCAGTTAATAAGTATAAACAAAGAATTTTAAAGCTACTTAGCATCTATCAAATACAAATTTATTTTGTAATTTTTTTTAATAACTTGTAGGTACTTGAATAGTAGGTGAATTTCTTCAATAATATCGTTTTCAATTTACCGATTAATATTGAATACCAAATTGTTTTATGGTTTGCTAACTTAAGTCAAATTAAATCTAACATTTCAAGCAGTACCGTTTAACATTTAATATTTCATCATAATTCTTAACCTTAACTAGTAATATAAAGACACTGATATAGTTGAATTAGCCAAATGTTTATTACAACTACATAAAACTGTATTATTTTCTGTTTAAATGCACATAGATAGACAATAGCGATGCAAAATATGAAACTATTGTAAACAAACTACCTAGATCAAATAATTGAAAGATACACTATATAGCAATGATAATACGAAAAAAATCTTAAGGTGTTAATTACTATTTTTAGAAACTTTAACGAAGAAATAATAAAAGTTACAGAAAATAAAATTACCCTTATCTTTCAATGTAAGATTTATATATCATATATATATATTATCGTTATGTTTCATTCGTTGTTGTTTATTTTAAATTTATTTTTCACAAATATTTATTTCAATACTTTAATTTAAGTTTACATATAATTATTTTGTTTTTTGTGATTTTATTTCTTAATTTTTGTTTATTGTTTTTAAATAGGTTAACAGATCTCTCAACTTAAGCTGAGAATTACATTTGTGTGAGTGTGCACACCGATTGTGTAGAGTGGGAATCGGCTAGAGGCGCGGCGCGTTCCCGCGCATGGTTTAAACCTGTTTAAACGCTCACATATTTCACTCACACAAATGCCATTCTCAGCTTAAGTTGAAAGATCTGTACTTTACTACTTATTACGAAGGAGGATAATAATGTGTTTTTTATTATTAGGAAAAATTTCTTGCCTGACATTGTCTGATTGATTGTACACTGTTATACGTCGTGTATCGTGTGATTGCTAAGCAACGATTAAACGGTAATCTACCTGTTTTTATATAATTTAACGTATATAAGAAAACAGTAGCAAAGTAACAACACGGGTTATTAGTAAAGCATAGTATATTATATTAAGTTAAATAGATTATAATTTATTTAGTGCTGTTAACAACGGAGTGAATATAAAAAATAGGGAGCTTTTTTAGTTTCGAAGAGGCGACTGATAAAGGTATGTCAACTTGGATATATCGTATCGATGGTGTTGTAGGGGGGGCGCAGACTTGTGGTTAAGCCTGATGTTAATAACAGTTAACATTGTACTGAAGATAGAAAAGATTAAAAAATGTTTCATTAATTTTCTCTGCGGTAATATTAATTGACCCAAAGATTCATATTTTTTATATAGATCTTTGGGTCAATTAATAACCTAAGTACCTTTTATAATAAAAAGTGCGAAATAAAATATATATACCTACCTAAGTCTGGATCTCCCCTATTAAGAGCTAAAAACATGCTTTTAATGTTGCTCAAATTCTAGCTGTTTATTATTTTTTTCATGTTTTTTGTTTTTTTTTTTACCATTCAAAACACAAATTTTTACTTATTATATTTTATTCAGAGCACACAAAATTGTCTTAAGAGGCTACTAAAGAAGCATTTAATAACTTCGATAGCCCATCGCTAAAATTTGTAAGTGTCGATCACTTACTCTAATCTTTACGTTTATCTCGAATTATTGTACATGATATACTTAACTATTTTCGAGCCCACCTCATGTGATCTTGGCAGCTGATTTTGCCGGTTATATTTTAATATGTTTATTAATTTACTACTTAATTAATACAGAACTTGCCGAAACAGTTCCCAATGCAAACTTGAGTCCTATTAAATCATAGAAAAATCTATCCCTTTTGTTAAAGAATTAATTTATTAAATAGTTAAATATAATTAGTTAAATAGAGTAGGAACGTACACGAACTGTTAAATAAACTGCTTTAATATTTTAAAGTAATTTAAAACAATTTGTTTTATTTTATCAGTAGGTACTTAAGTACTTACCTATGTAATTTTTTTTTGTTGTATCACTCCAGCATCATCATCATTATTATTTGAGCAGAAGACATTTATGTCGAAATTTTGTTTTGTTACACGGTTTGTTGATTTCTCCTAGAAAACAGCTTTTTTGTAAATTATTATGTAACTCGTCATTATTTTGAACAAATAAATGATAATTTATTTTGATTTTGTTTATTTATTTTCTTATTACTTACATTTTTTAAGAAAGAAAATTAATTTTGTAACTTATTTACTAAAATATATTTATTTTTAGTCAGCGCAAAAATAGTTTTATGCTTAAGTCTACAGCACGTTTGAAACATGATTAAATACCATTTAAACTAAAAATTTTCGATGATTTTATTTCAGGACGCGGATCCCCAGACTCTGAAAACAAAAGTTACGATGACACCACGGCAAAAAATAGAAATCAAATGTTGCAAGCGACGACATCCAATTCAGCAGAATACCAGAACGATAGCCTCAACAACAACAGCTTGCAGGCGGGCGCGGGGCGTTCGTCAGTGCGCCGGCGCGTGCGTCGGCGCGCCAACTCCGCATCGAACGACCCTGCTGAACAGCTTACAGAGATGTCCGTCCGCGGCCTCAATCTCTTCCGATATGCATCGGTCAATGAGGGCGTCTACCAGTGCATAGAATGTGCCAAGGAAAACATACAGAAAACTTTTAAAAACAAATATTCATTCCAGAGACACGCGTTCCTTTATCACGAAGGTCAACAAAGAAAAGTTTTCCCTTGTCCCGTATGCTGCAAAGAGTTTTCGAGGCCTGACAAGATGAAAAACCACATGAAAACTACTCACGACTGCTACGTACCTAAAGATTGCGTGTATCCACCTAACGCTTTCTTCATGATGCCAGGGATGGAAGGCCAGCTGCCGCCTGGCCTCAAACTGGAGGCCATGGGTTCTCCTCGCGGGCTGAAGGTTGATGCAAGTTCACCACGCGACAGCAAGGACGGTGGATCCACGCCGGATGCTGCACATGTTTGACTTAACATGCGCACGGAAGTTATCTATCAGATCATCCGAATAGACAGTACTGCCTACTTTATTTAGAAGTGGTATTAAAACTTTACCGGAAAATAATACTTTTCGTAAATTTACTTATAAACAACCTAACCTCACCTACTTTGGTTTATAAACTCACTTAAGTTAGTTTATAACCTAACGGATGTGTTATTTAACGGTAACATATATACAAAATGCGACTGTTGTGCCTTTTAAAAGCCTTTACTGTTAATTCATCTAGATGATTATAGAGATCTTAATACTTAGTAATTCAATCTATTTTTGGATTTAAATTTATATGTAAATCTTTTATACGGATATATTATAGTAGTTATATATTTTATATTTCCATTAAAACTGTTATGCATTTAATATCTAAAGTAAAAAAATGTCTTTTAACGTACGTAATGGTTGTGCAAGTAGACAATAAATTTAAGGCCAGTTACGCAATAAATGCAACAATAAAGGTTTGTTTGGTTTCTGCGAAGAGACTGTAACTATTTCTCTATTTCGTTAGGATGTATTTAATGTTGCCACCGTTTTGTTAATTGAAATAGAAGATTTATCAAATTATTAGGAATATATTCAGAAAGACTTCACCAAAGACTGCTAAGTAATTAACTTCGAAAATTGCAATTACTTGTTATCTTTAATTATCGGGACAGTATCATATTTAGGAATCAGTGACATTTATAATCAATAGGATGTGTTGTGCGTAAAAATATTCTGGCTATTTTGATAAAAGTTTAAATAGTATTGATTCCATGATAGATTTATTGATGACACTAAGTTAATGTTAAATAATTTCGTTCTTGTGACAAGTTTATCATGTTTTCGTTAAATTAAACTTAGTAGTGCCATAGCACCTTAATCACGTTAATATGATTATGTTAGGTTTAGTTAAATTTCAGACTTGTTTATTTTGATTCTTTTAGAATAGTTAAAAGTTCTAGCCAGTCTAGAACAAGAAACATGAAATCAGAGTTCTTCCATTTTTAAGGGAATCACATATTTTATGTTAGTATTGTTACAATTATCTCCAACAGAGAAGTTTTTAATTTAAGTTCACGTTTGAGAATATTATTGTAATTTTATAAAAGCAATTTATGATTAAGAAATAATAAAACCTTAATAAATAAATACAATAAGATATTATTATATGACACAGGTTGTAAATATAAATGTCGAGAAACCAAAAGTGTATCGTGCATTTGTATTCACCACACACTAGGTACCATACCATACTAAGTACCCCATACCACAGAAATGGTTGGATTAGTTTTCTTTCTTTTTTTCAAATAAGCGCACAACTTAACAAAAACTGATATGTAGATGGTTAATAAATATGTATTTATGTAGTTAAGTGTAACATTTTGATGTATATAATTAATGTTATATTGATAAGTTAAACATTTTAAGGTTACTTACTATTTGCCGTGAAGGTATTAACAAATATAGTGTGATTTTATGTAAGTTGATCAGCGCCAGTCACTCGCACAAAAATAAATAAATACGCCTAAATAGTAAAGTGCATCTTAATGTATTCATATTTTTTCATTGTCTTTGAATACGTACCTACTTTCCTTTACTTCTCTTTTTTACTAAGTATTTCTCATTTAGAATGTTTTTTGTTTTTCCATATTATATGAAAAATTATGAAAAACGTTACGGTTTTCTGCTTTTGTAGTATTTTATTTTGTGATATTAGTGCTAACTTAGTTGGCTTCATATATTCTTGTTATTTTTTTCATTCAATGTTATTTTCAGATTTTTTAAATCGGATGCAAAGCAACTGATGCCGACGCCGAGTTTTTTTTTTTTGGATTAATTAACCACTAAAAACATACAATTCTGTCATGAAAATTTAAGCAGCAAACAATATAATGTCTATTTTTTATAATTTTAAGTAAGATATATTCACAAATGTTTTATTTCTAGAGTGCAATGTATGTAGATGATTGATGTGTTGATTTTTAAGTATATTTTATTGTTTTTTTTTAGTTTCACAAAAATATTAGAAAGCGCAAAGATCTTCGCACACGCGCAAGCAATCGAAAAAAAAAGTATTAATTCTATACCTATGCTCTTCCTACCTCGTGTTATTGAAAACATTGGCAATGTGTTTTAAATATATTATTAGAGGTCACGTTTATTCGAAACAGAACAGTGTTGTATGATTTTTTTTTTATTTTATGTATAATGTTTATTATCTTCTCTCCATGAACATTTTCAGTTACTTACACCGAGCCCTACAAACCTGCCTTATAACATTTAGTATGTCCGAAACCAAATGCGTACATTATAAAGGTACTTTAATTTATAAAAAAACTTTAATATTGTTTTATTTGTCAAATTGTAAAACTTAAATATACTATCCTATTCTTAAAGATAATATTTTCTACTGTCCCTGTTATATTTTTAATATGACAGGACCGTAATTTAAACTATATGTGCGGAGTGTCAGAGTCTTATCAACAGTTTTTCAGAAAATATGGTTAGTTATGTTATGAGATATGATGTTACAAAATTCTTGGTCTAAGTTATGTTTATATGATCATAGATGATTTTACCATTACTTAAAATATATAAAAATGTATAATAATACAAATAACCCAAATAAAACTTTAAATATAAAACTTTTTTTTACTCTTTCAGAGTTTCTTTTAACTTTAAGGCGTCATTATTTGATGGTGATAGGATTACGAATAGATTTGCTTCAAGCTATTAAAAAATATATAACTACGTTAACTTTGATGACATTTTTCCTATATTACAAAAAGTTTTTAGAATTCCATAGCCCAACATTCAAGTAGGGTGATATATAAATAATGAGAAGATTTGTTTATTTTATGTAGCCTATTATACCTATCTCGTTTCCTTTCCTACTGCAGGGAAAACCCTCCGACTGAAGCCAACTCCACTCTATTCAGTCCCACCTCCAATAAATCCTCCTGTAATTTGTATAATATCGAATTAAAAATTACTGACATTGTAATTTGTGTTTTTTTTTTACTATTGTAAGGCTGACATTTACAGTCAGTGTTTGGAGGCTACTCGGTCGAGAATGATTCTCAGACAAAAAGTGTTTATCAATTTGGAGCGGAGAACAATTAAAAATTACATTTTTTCACTTTGGAGTGCGAGTTCGAGCTGCGACATGACTGTGAATATCAGCCTAAGATCCCTTTACGAAATAAATATATCAAAGTGAATTTTAAAGTAAGTAACTGCTTTAATTTGCATACAATCAAGACGGACAGAAAAATATTAAAATAAGTCTTCGTTTTAAAATTCCTAGGTACTTACTTACTTACATATTTTTACCAATAAGTACTCGGTTGTATTATACTTAAGTAGAAACCTAGCAGTAGTATAAAATTTAATAATAAGTATATATTTTTTATTGCAGACTGCATTTATACTTTCGATGACGATCCCGAAAACGAATACAGCATGCCTGTGATAACTTTAGAGGTCCTCCATACAGAATCACTTAATGAACCCGTTCTTAGAGTGAATGATGATCAGGATAGTGACATCCATGAACAACAGAGAACTAAAGAGGAAGCTGAGGTTGATGATAGGGTGCCTATAATGAGCGAATTGGAAGAAATGGAAAGTAGATTAGAGGCTAAAGAAGATGATCAAGATTTGAAAGTCAGACAAGATTTATTAGAATACATGATGCGAAGCGACGGAAGCGTCTTGTGCAAGCTCTGTGGGGAGATCCTTCAAAGCCGTCCGCACTGGTATAGGCACAAATATAAAGCCCACGTGATACAGCCTCCAGCGTTAACTCCGAGCCCGCTTTTCCAGTGCGAACAATGCCTTGTATTTTTTAAAAGTAGAAAAGGTAAGCAGACTAACAATGCAGAAGAGTCATTCCGAATAAGTAGGTTATTCCGATAGTCTCCAAAACCTTTGATGTCCAAAATTTAGCCGCCCCATACAACGTTTCCTATTAGTCTCCAAAACACTTTTTTGGTAAAAGGTAGGTACAAAAAAATTTTTTCATACAACTATTCCTTTTAGTCTCCAGGTAAGTTTTACTATGTAGAGACAACAACAAAAGTTTAGGAATTTTAATAAAACGTAGTTTTTTAGTATATCAGTTTTAATAAATATTTACTGAACTATCGTGAACTTCACAAAAAAATAATACTTATAACTGTTAAAATTTGCTTAGGTAAGGGAATAAAATTTTCACATTTACAACAATCAGAAGCACTATTACTATGCTAAATTTATAAACACTTCTTGCACATTTTCTATACTGTAATACTTAGCTTATCATAATTATCATCCAAACTTACGTGAGTTGAATGCATATTTCAACGGCGTGATTGTGCTAGGTCCTCATTTTCACTGTCTACCATTATGCACTGACACAGAGACACTAGCCTAATCTCTCCTCAAGTCAAAGATCAGACTGGATTAGAAAAAATAGAGTACCACATGCACTCATATTTTTTTTAATTTAAATAACGGTACTTTCGCCGAAGGACTACCGAGCAGCGCTCTGTGATTGGTTTAATAACCGCACAGCTATTGTTTCCGTAAAACTTAGTACCTAGTTGTAGTCTTAGCCGCCCTTTATCAGGTAGCTGAGAGTTTGTAAGGTTTTTGACAAAGAGTGCAAATAATTTTTAAATCTAGGCGATAATCTTGTATCGGTTACTATATTTTTATTTTGTAATGCTGTTATCACTGGGTTTTCTTGCTTGTTTTGCCTTCGATACCATCTTTGCCTGTTAATATTTTGGAGACTATAGGAAATGGAACATAATTAAATAAGAATAAGAATAAATCAGCTTGGAGACTAAATGGAAATAAAAAAAAAATATTTTTGGAGACTAATGGAATAACCCGAGCAAACGTTATCTTTAACCTTGGCAGTCAGCGTGCGTTGATCGCTCTTGTCAGGGACTCTTAAAGCAAAAAAGGAAAATGTAAATAATGAGATCCAATCGTCAGTACTATTGCTCTGAAGACACTGTTCTATGGCACTTGACAGTACACCAGCAGCAACACTGCGAGCACCCTTTGGAATGTGTCTAAGGACTCGTGTTTTTCTTTTTAGGTTAGCAATACTTTCCAAACAAAATTTGCCTGTGCCAACGTTTATGGGGTTAGATTGCGAAGACAGTACTACGCTGGGCCCTGCTAAGACAGGCTGAGAATGCGAATGTACTTGTTTGTGCATGCGACTTAGACCGCGGGGTACAACAAAGGTTTTTGTTGATTGTGGACAGTGGGGACATGATGACCTATTTTCACTCAAACTACTCATAATTAATATTAATACTAATAAATACAAAATAAAATAAAATAACTACGAGTAAGTATAACTAAGTATTCTTAATTCATTTAAATTCTAATAAAACAAAAATATGATAACAATAAAAGCAGTTCTTTAGTATTTATAGTCCAAAGGCCTTAGCCGCAACCGCCCTGCACTGTTCTTCTTCCAATTTTTTCCGACTTTTGAATAAACACTGCGTAGCTCCGTGTCTTGTTCAGTAAGGAAACAAAATCCGTAGAAGAACCAAAGTCACCGATGTCGCACAACGAAATGCAAAGATTAAGATCCAATGAAATGCTTGGAGAACATCTTTGCGAGGGCTGAATAGTTCTCGAGGTCCGACCGGCCGTGCATCGGAAGACGCTGAGTAGGCAAAACATCCACAACGACTTAGTGGAGGTTGCGTTGTGCAGGAGTTCACTGCATGAGGGTTGCATAAAAACGTTCGTGTGATATTTAACAGTTCTTTTAATCACTGTTCTTCTTAGTTCTCATTTTCAATGGGTTTTACTATTAATTTAGTTAAATTTAAATTTGTGAAAATAATTTTGTTGCCTAAAAGAAATCGTTTTAGCGATACGGTCTCATTTCATGCAAAAACAATTATTGGTGCCTTAAATTGTTTAATGTAGGTAGGTACCTTCTCTTGTACAGTCAAGGACTAGGAGGCCGTAACAGATTTGTCTACGGTTTAGTCAGCCCTAGACTGTATTACCAAACAACAAGAGCTATTTTGCGATACAGAAAAACCGGAAGTGTTACGCCGATCGTGTCCGCCACTGTACCTTACTTATATTAAAAAAAAAACTTTATTCTTAATAGGATACAAGAAGTCAATTAGACTATATCTAATCTAATTGCTATTGATACCTTATTTGGTAAAATATCCTATAGAGAGGCGAGGTAGTTCAGGGTGCCCACCAATTGGCTCAGGCAAACATTTGCCTTGCCTTACGACAATGGTCGCCTGGAGAGGCCCCCAAACGAGCCCTCCTCTGTCAAATGATTCTACTCCCTATATATCTTACTTGTGTTGTGTGTGTGTAATAAAGCGTCGTATCCTGTGGTCGTATCCTATCCAACGGACTCATTCCAAATCCGTGAGTTTTATCTTTTTTCAGATTATGAGCGTTCAGGAAAAAATTGTGAGACTGAGAATGCAAGCCGAGATGTTTAGTCTTGACGGTACAATGGCGTTCTAAAACGGCGTAACACTTCCGGTTTATCTGGATTTTCTGTTCATTAGTAATACAGTCTAGGCTGCAAGAGACCATAGAAAAAATTGTTACGCCGACCTAGACCGCCACTGTACATTGTGTAGGTATCTAACATGTAAAATCTGGGAAACGACATAAATGAGACTATCGGAATAACCCGTTTGCTCTGGTAACCAAGGCCAGGTTGATATGAGTGTTGCAGTTTTTAGTAGTCGGCGTTCTGTTAACAAGGTAATAGAGGGCAAAGTTCATGAGGGTGATCTAAGGGGTGCGGTCAGGATATTGTTATCAGATTCATCTCTGGCCCCTAACAATGTAGATACCTTACAAGCTCTAGAAGATAAGCACCCCTCTCCTTCACGGCCGCAAACATTCCCGTCGGAACCAGATTCGAGCTCGGAATTTTTGTCATTCTCTGTAGCCGATGTGCAGGATGCACTTAACTCATTTTATAATGGGTCGGCTGCCGGATTGGATGGTTTGCGGCCCGAGCACTTGAAGGAGCTCACTTCCCACTCCGCTGGGGATAATGGTCACCGTCTGCTTGAAACATTGACCAAACTGTGCAATTTTCTATTAAAAGGTCTGCTAATTAAAGAGGTTTGTCCTATCCTTTACGGAGCATCCCTCTGTGCTTTGGAAAAAAAAGGTGGCGGTGTTAGACCAATCGCTGTGGGCAGTGTTTTTAGACGGTTGGTGGCAAAATTAGGATGTCGGAGTGTCAGACAGGAGATGTCCTCTTTTTTACAACCGCATCAGTTGGGTTTTGGTTCCTCACTTGGCTGCGAGGCTGCAATACATGCAACCCGTGCTTTTGCTGTATCGCGCGGTGATTCAGATGATGTAGTCATAAAATTGGACATAAAGAATGCATTCAATAGCATTTAGAGGGATACCATTTTAAACAAAGTAAAGGAGCACATTCCAGGTCTCTATCCCTTTCTACACCAATGTTATTCTTCTCCCAGCAAACTGTTTTATGACACATCCTCTCTCTTATCACAGTCAGGTGCGCAACAGGGCGATCCTCTGGGCCCACTAATATTCAGTCTCGGTATACATTCAAAAATAACATCACTGAAGTCCAAATTAAACGTTTGGTATTTAGATGATGGCACTATTGGTGGTACCCAGGCCGACGTGCTAGAGGATGTGAAACAGATTATAGTTGGTTTTGGTGAACTAGGCCTTGAGTTTAAGAAAAACAAATGTGAGTTGTTTTTCTGCAATGATGCTTCTGTGTCAACTGATGCTTTTAAACAATTTGAAGATATAATACTTCCCCGGTACCTCGCTCTGAATGATATAATTCGCAGGGCATTGGTGTCGGCCAATATTCCGTGCGTTTTGGAGCCACCGGGGCTGTGTCGCACTGATGGCAAACGCCCAGATGGTTTAACCCTGGTGCCCTGGGAGAAGGGCCGATGTTTGATATGGGATGCCACATGTGTGAGCACCTATGCAGCATCACATCTGCCATCGACGACCCGGGTAGCTGCTTCCGCGGCTGAAAATGCCGCTAAGCACAAGCACTCGAAGTACATAGCTCTGGAAAAAGATTATATTTTTATCCCAGTAGCTTTTGAGACTTCGGGTGTTTGGGCATCGGAGGCAGCTGCCTTTATCCAAAAAATAGGACATCGCCTGATAGACCGCGGGTTGGACCGTCGCTCTGGCTCTTTTCTGCTGCAGAGCCTGTCAATCGCCATACAGCGTGGCAACGCCGCTAGCGTTATGGGAGCCTTTGAGCAGGGAGCTCTGAGTGGCGGTCTCTTCAATTAGGTATTAATTATTTTATTTTTTTAAATTTAGTTTTCATATGTATATAAGTAGTATATTTGTAGACCTAAGTTTTTTACAGAATGTTTTAACAATTAATTATATGTTGAATAAATGACCGTTTCGGCTAGATTTATCTACTTAATTATTATTATTATTGTCGCAAAGAATATCAACTGCGTTTTTTTAACTAAGTATGTATTGAAATCCATCACTTTAAATAATTATTTAAAATTACAAAAATCCTGGAACCCTGAGCTAGACTCATTTAGAGTCAAAATTCATACAACTGTTAAACACGATTTTAGGTTACATCGGACATATAGCTAGTCGTCATAGCGAATTACTAGAAGACTCTCATCCCGTTCTCACTAACACACAAGCAGAAGCAGCTGGCAAAGAACGCTTACAGTTGCTACCGCCATCAGACCTGCAGGATCGACCACAGCCGGTCTGTGAAACAAAGCCCAATATTGACCCAGAGTTATCGATACCGAAATCCATGGTGACTAACTACAACTCTGCTATATCAAACAGATCAACAAAATCAAATGACTTGAAAAAACCACTGAAAAATACCAAAAGTAAGTTGTTTAGGTTTAATTCGTTTACAGATCAAAGAACGTTCAGATATGAACTTTTCTCTATTTACTAAATCCTGATTTTTGCATGTTACAGTAGACACAACAAAAGTTAAAATAGACTTGGAAGAAAAGAGAACGAAAGAAGAGAAACTAGTAGCAGAAATTATTGACAGAGTAAGAAGAGAGTGCGAAGCTCAGCAGGGCACTGGAGGGGGGCCAGCAAGGCGCGGCTACTCGCGACGTACCACTGTCATGCACACCTGAAAAGAGAACGGTACCTTCTAGTAGCAGAAACAACAATGTCAAGACTTACAGAAACAAATATTCGGCAAGCTTTCCTAGCGTGTCAAATGTATGTCGGCAGGCAGGCATTTAATATAGGTAGGTATAATGAATTGAGATAATGTCATAAGGCAGTGCAAGTACAGACAGACAGAAAAAACTAGATAGAAAAATAATTATAATTTTATTATGTAAGGACTTAGGTATTTATAAAACATACTTTAGGAAAGTAAGTAATTCAACATAATTTAAATGTAAGAAAAGTGCCAATTGAATGTGATTGTTTAAATTAACCCTAGCTAGATTGTATGCAATTAAAAGTTCCTGTAATATTATAAACTTTAAGATACGTATCATGTTTCATCCGAAAGACGTCCACTGCTGGTCATTGGCCTCCCCCACGTAAATCAATATACCTACTTATAAACATTTCTGACTAAGGTTAATTTAATCTACCTACTGTAAAAAATATATTTTTTATCAAGGAAGCATTTATGTATTACTTAATGTTAGGTATAATTTCTTGTCTATAAAGTTTTAAATAACCAAACCATACTCCTCTTGCCTCTATCTCTATAAATGATTATTTATCTAACTTCTCACATTTTAATATTCTAATGTCACAGAATATTAACAAAAAAAAAAAACAAAAAACTTATTGTATAATAGCGTCACGCGTGTGTGTCACGCCATATTATGTAAGAGTTTAGGTAGGTACCTAAATTTCACTGCATGCGACTGTACAATTATTATGTAAAATGTAAGTGTATAATAATATAAGTATCACTATCATTAGTTATTAAGTCCTCAAGCCTTCATAGATTTGTGGTAGGTACGGACTCCAATTTATAACTTTGTAAATATTACAAAGTAGCTTGAAAAACGATAGTAAAAACATATAAAAAAGTATGTATACATAATTTAAAAAGTGGCCAATATTTAATAATTTTTGGTAACCTTATCCAGTGCCAAAATGATTTGTTAAATGAATCTTTGCCAAATACTTACCAAAACTAAAAGACTTAAATCTGTAAGGGACTGTGAATTATTAAATTTTGTTTGTTTTAATTTTACTAGATAACTAGCAAAACTAATTTTATTTTAGGAAACTACTTACTGTGATTTTATACCAGTTTTATAACCAAACTAGTCGACCCGGCGAACTTCGTACCGCCTTACATATTACTATTTTGTGCATGAATTATACACATAAACCTTCCTCTTGAACCACTCTATCTATAAAAAAAACCCGCATCAAAATCTGTTGGATAGTTTTAAAGATATAAGCATACATAGGGACAGACGCGGGAAGCGACTTTGTTTTATACTATGTATTGATGGTTTTATACCCTACTTATAAATTTATTTGCGAGACTTCAAGAAAATAATTGAATTATTTTAAAAAACTGTAAAAGTAAAATTTGTAACATGAAAATCAGATATAAAAACTGCAGCCGATATGCAACGTTTTGTTCTAGCGCGTTTTTTTTTTTAAATAGGTACGTATTTTTATTTTATTTTTTTACTTTTTGGTAAGTATTGCCTATTGCCAACTTTTATAAATGTTATTTCATTTGGCGTAGGTACCGACATAAAACATTTCAGTACACCTGCTATAGGTACGTTTTAATATGCAAATTTTTTAAAGAATAAAAGTTCTTATATAAATTAAAATTCCTTGTGTCTCATGTTGCATGTCATTAAAATTTTATTAAGTGGTATGAATTATGAATGTGTACTTAAGTAAGTAGGTACATTAATTTGCCAGAAAAACGAATCATTAATCAAACATTTATTGAGGCATTATAATAATGCATAAATACTATTTTGTATTCTTTTCTTTGTATTTTTTTTAAACAATGCATCCCAATTTCAACTAGATTTGTTTGACAAATACACATACCTAGTCCCATACAATGGGATACATTTTTAGGGTTCTGTAGTAGATTGTGTCTGTGTCCGTCTGTAATGCTGTAACAGTCATTTTTCTCATCTATCTATCTATCTATCTACTATATACATTATATAAAAATGAATCGTGGTTTTTTAGTCTCGCTAAAACTCGAGAACGGCCGGGCCGTGGTTTTAGCTGATTTTGGTCCTAAAATGTTCGTACTTAGTTTAAAAGGTGAGAAAATATGGAAGAATGAAGGGGAAGTTATTTAAAAACTGGTAGCTCAGGTTGTAGCACATGAAAATTATTTTAGGAAGAACCTGACCATCAATTGTTAATACTACAGATTGGGATGGTTTCCAAGTAACAACACCCTCAACAATAGATTTGTAATTAAGTCTGCAAACCTTTAAAATCTTACCACATCCTACTGGTACAGATACATTTTCAACAATCTCGTCTTCTGACCAGTCGTTAGGAACACCTTTGACAATGCCCATACGTGTCACAACTGAGGTTGGAATGAAAGCCTTGTATTTGATTGCTACTAGACTGGGATGGTTAAGGAAAGAATTGGCATCTTCAGCTTTGGAAAATGCCATTGAAATTCTATTCCTACCTATTCTCTTTACACTTCCGTTAATGACGTTATTGAAACGATTTCTTTTCAAAAATTTACCGAACGTTACTAGATGCAAAGAAGTTGAATAATTGGTGTCAATCAGTTGGTCAGATTGAACGAAGGTTTTTCTTCCCACCGGGGTAGGTTGCGCAGTATTGCTGTTGACTACTGTTGGTTGGCTGTGGTGGTGGCAAGTTCGCATCGATAACCATCGTTCTCGAGTTTTTATCCACTTCAACTACTGTCTTGTGGCACGTTTTTAATTAATTAAGACTACAATTGCAAAAATCTTTATTGCCGTCTGAGTTACCGCCATTACATTTTGACCTTTTCCTATTGCAGTGCTTACAAACTCGGTGAATTTTAGCCCGTTTTCGAGATCTAATGGATAAGTCAGTATCTACGGAAGCTGAGGAGTCGTAGACAGTTACGTTACGGGTACCCATCCTCCCGGATCCTCGTGAGGATCCACCATGAATGGGCTTCGCCCCCCAAAGGGCTTATACTAAAATAAATACTTACTGTACACCTTATACTCTAACACTTACCAAATAGATGAAAATATACTTATTAAGCTTATATATACACTAGCATTTGCCCGCAGCTTCGCACGCGCTTTTTCATTAAAATCGGTAATTACTGGTTAATTGACGACTCAGGATTTTGGTGAGATCATTTCTGATCGCACCCATACACCCTAAAAATATCTACCTATTTACAGTAGTAATATTTTGTTTATTTCAGTTTTCGTGGCAACTCCAGAAATTCCTTTCTACACTCCACCATTCAGACACTGAAACTTCTAACATTTCTATTAGCTGGTTGGGTAAAATAATAGCTCGGTATATATACCTAATATATACCTACTCGAGTAAAAAAAGTTGAAGATTTTTAGGCTCTATGTTTTTGGGAATGTTCCTACCATGTGAATTTTGGTTAATCTTTTCTTAATATTACTCTGAATCTAATTACACCCACTGAAGAACCCGTTTTCCTATTTTTACGTGGAAATAAAGAAAAATATATACATTGTTTTAATACTAACTAAAGAGTCCCGTTTTACGTTCCCGTGGGAATTTAGTATATTTCTTCCTTCCAACACCCTTACACTTGTAGACCAAATTTCACGTTGGCACACTCAAGAAAATCGATTTTTCATACTAAATAATTAGTCCTGTAACCCTATTCCCATGGGAATTTAGTTCATTCCTTTCTTCAACACCCTTTCATCTACTGAGGAACCTGTACACAAATTTCACGTCGATACACTCAAGGAAGTCGAGATTTCATTCTCACAAAAAAGTCCCGTTATTCCAGTTCCCGTGGGAATTTTGTTAATTCCTTTCTTTCAACACTCTTTCATTCACTGAGGAACCTGTACACCAAGTTTCACGTCGATACACTCAATAATATAGATTTTTCATACTAACTAAAAAGTCCCGTAATTCCCGTTCCTGAGGGAATTTTGGGAAATCCTTTCTTAGCGGATGCCTACGCCATAACATCTACCTGAATGCCAAATTTCAGCTTAATCCGTCCAGTAGTTTGGGCTGTGCGTTGATAGATCACTATGTCAGTCAGTCAGTCAGTCAGTCAGTCACCTTTGAATTTTATATATATAGATAAAATGTACACAACCTGATCCAAAATTAATATTCAAAATTTAGAGCCGAAAAAGTTCGTCCGCCTCGATCGAAGTTTCCCGCCCTTTTTTTAATCTAGCGTTTCCCCACCTCACTGGGGTAATCCCAAAGCATAGACAAAGTAGAGTACATACCTTATCCATTGACCTGTATCTAAGTTCTAAGTAGATACAGGTTAATGACCTTATCTCGGATCCCAAAGCATAGTGATTGGGGATTTTGTGCGTAGAGGCAGAGAGGTATTGATGTTAACATCGACGCTCGAATCGATAGCTTCAACATCGATGTTTTGTTACAGACATCGTTAAGGGTTAGCAAATGATATTTTTTCATATTTCGTTGCTTTCAGAAATTGATAAAAGAATCTGTGGATGCCACTATTTTAAAGATAACAAATTTTGTTAAGGGTTGTTGATGTTGATTGTATCATTGAGAAATCAATGTCTTCCAGGGGCCCGATTTCGATTAAGTGTTTGTAAAATCGATGTTACGATGCAACATCGATTTTTCGATGTTTCATATAACGCAACATCGATGTTAAAACATCGATGTTTTGTCTTCCTCACATCGATGTTCACCGAACATTGATGATCATCGAGCATCCCTCCTCCCTAGTCTAGACAAATATTTCTGAAGTTTATGGATTTGCAATTTGCAATTAATTATTTTGTTTTGCTTCCCCATTGGTCGAACCAGTTTAGGCCGATATTATATTCTTAGATTATGAATTGTCTATTTAGGTAATCTGTCAGTTCGTATTATTTAGGAGAATTTTTCAGAAATATTATAGTTTTGTGTTTTCTAAAAGTATTAAAATGAATTGAAAAAGACGAAATAAGTGTGGTCTAATGTGCCAAAGTGTAATGTTATTTTATATTTGGCGTCAAACCTAGAGTAAAACAGCAAATAATAACAAATCATGGGTACGTTGTGAGTGGGTAAGGCCGCCAATTTTGCCACTTAGTGACATAATGTTACATACACACTTTTAAGTTACGGTAACACAGAAGTAACGCAAAAGTAACATATTTTTTTGTAAAGCTAAGAACACAACTTAGGTAATATTTTGAGTATGTATATTTCTTTATTTAAATGTTATGAGTACGAATCTATTTCTATTATTTTTCATATTTATTGGTTTAATAGGGTTTTCTTTATTCACATAATAACAGTTGTTTTAGGAATAAAATAAATCAAAACGACCCACAAACCCAAATTGATTTTAATAGTTGAGCTTGTTCTCTCAATTAAATAAAAAGAGTTACAAAAATATAGCTAAATCGTTAAAGAAAAATAATTACTATTTAAATAATTCTAATATAAAAATTTACGCACACAAAAAAGAGCACATGGCTTTATATCATTTTATGTAACGTTACATAAATAAAACTTTTTATCAAAAAATAGAACCGCCGAAAAAAAAACTGAAAAGCATAAAATAATAATCGAATTACTAAGTTCTTAAAGTAATGTAGGGTATACCAAGTAATTTTAAGTCGGCGCGCCACACAAGCAAATTTCTTAATTACGTATAGATTGATGCGCGTCAGCGCACTAATTTTGGTTATTTTTTAAATTTAAGGTACCTAATTTAGTGATCTTTGTACGAGGAATCTGTGGCGCCGACTCAAAATTACTTGGTATACCCTACATTACTATAAGAACTTAGTAATTCGATTATTATTTTATGCTTTTCAGTTTTTTTTTCGGCGGTTCTATTTTTTGATAAAAAGTTTTATTTTATGCTTTTCAGTTCTTTTAGGGTTTTATTATTTTCTTCTCCCACAAGGTGTTCACACCGCATAAGGTAATCAGACGACATGGTTTACAGGGACGACCAGACCGGTCGGTATGGCGATTTGAGGGGGAGGCCTATGTCCAGCAGTTGACGTCTTTCGGCTGATTTTATTTCATTTCAAAAGGGGTTGTTCCTGTTTCGACCCACGGACTTTCTACCCACGATTATTTTTTCCGTTTTCAACCCATTTGTATGCCTGTTTCAACCCACAATCAACCCAACATAAAATAATCATTATTTTTGTCCGTTTTCTACCCATTCATAGTACTGTTTCAACCCGCTGTGCAATTCCTAATTTTGGAGAGTTTGCAAAACATGATCAATATCATACTAATGTTAACTGCGATAGCACTTCACACAACACTTACCTACTCGTACTAACCAAAATTTTGTGAAATTTCATAGTACGAAAGTAATTAAACATATCTGCGGTTTTCTGTGTTTTATTTTTAACTTAATTTTTTTGTTATATTTTTACCAAAAACAAAATCACTTTAATGCTAAAGGGGATACCGAAAATCTGAAAGAATTAAATATTCTCGGACTTCTTTGGCTTACCTTACAAATATATCTATTTTTTGACAACCTTACATATTACTTAAATGTATTTAATAGGTAGGTACTTATCGTGGGTCGAAACAATAATGACCATTTGTTGTGGGTTGAAACAAGAAAAAAAGGTGCGTGGGTAGAAAGACCGGGGGTCGAAACAGTAACAACCCTTCAAAAGATATTGTAACTAGGTATCAAAAGTTATAATGTAACACGGAAATGCAACCTGTGAGTGGATAAATCGACCCGCCGACCAAAAAGTCACCCCTATTTTTCCACCCTTAGGGTGGGAATTTTATTTCCAAATTTTTAAGGGACCCACTTCAAAATATGCCCTGTCGATTAAAAAAAGAATTATCAAAATTGGACTACTCTGTAAAAAGTTATGCGTGATCATACATTAAAATAAAAAAAAAAAACAAAAAAAAATATACGTGTCGAATTGAGTGTCGAATTTTTTTTTCGTCGGTCAAAAAAATGTTAACGGTTACATAAAAGTAACGAAAAAGTCACATAAAAGCGAAAAATTCAACATGTAAACAGAATAGCAGGCTTAAACCTAGATTTTCGGATAATTTATGCATTGTCGAAACTATGAATACAACATTCATCAAAATAATATGCAGAGGTTAAAAAAAAAAAAGGTTTTGCGATTTCGCTGACGAAGCAGCTGTGCACCACTTTGACATCAATTTATTATCAAAATCAAGAGTTTTAATAGGTTTATGAAAAAAAATATCGTAAGTGTTGCCAAAGTAATCATTACAATTAACCCAATTATATTCAAATGCTACGTAACTCGAGATAATTCGTCACATAAAAAATGTTACTTAAAAGTGAAAAACTGTGGACATGGGTTCGAACATTGATAAAAACTAAATAAACAGAGTTATGATAGAATTCTTCCATTTATTTGATTATAAAAATATCGTACTCAGGCTAGGCATAGAAAGATAACTCCAAAAAAAATATCTATTTATTATTTTGTAAATTTCGTCAGCAAGTATTTTTGGGACAAAGATCATTTGTATGAAAAAAAAACACTCACTTACAAAAAAAATAATTAAAATAAAACTAAGTACGCTAGCTACAGTCATTTTTTAATTGGCCATTTTTATTTACTTCGGTTATGCAAGAAAGCATAACCGAAGTAAATAAAATTTGAAAATTTTAAAAGTTATTTAGGAAAATTTAAAGTGTAGCAAAAAGTGGCAAAATTGGCGGCCTATGTCAACAAGATGGCGAGTAACTTAATTCGCATTTACTCCCGCAACAGAACCAAATGGTACAGTCACAGACTCGTTCAGCTTATCACTTCTGGTTTTTCTGTATTAAAAAATATGTAAGTAAGTAGTACTTATTGTTTTTTGGTATAAAAGTTTCGTGCCCACGAGAAAATAGACAAAAAAGTTTCTTTGAATGGGACCGCCACTGTCCTTACATTAAGTAAGTATATTGAATTTCTTTAATCTGCCACTAAACTAAAGATAAAAAAACTTTTGTTGTCTTGTTGTTTAAACAAATAAGATGCAAAAGTACATCAGTAAGGTATACAATCTAAGGCATAATTCACTAAATTTGCATGCAAAGGGCAACCTTATCTCTAAAAGCGATTTCTTCTAGGCAACTCACATCACATTGGACATCACTAATGCAATCCGCCATTTTAACTGATACGTCAGACTAAGCAGGGGTTTTCATTTTTATTTTAAAAAAAATTCACGTAAAACTTAGCGGAATTTAGTGCGAAACTGGTGCAATTTTGGTATAATTTTAGCGGATTTAAAACCCAGAATATAGTGCGAATCTGGTGCATTTTTGGTATGAGTTTAGCGCATTTTTTTTTCTTCAAACGGCAGCACTGGCGGCCAGGCCGGCCGGCGAAGTGGCAAGGTGATGTTTGTTGTTTGATTGTTTTCACATTGTTTTGTTTGTTTGTTTCGAACAATCTTTGCTTATTAGAATGCCACAAATCTTCCAAGTTCTAAAGTGTTACAAGTGCATGGTTTTTCAGGTAAGTAGTACCTACTACCCTAAAACGACCCACCGACCCTTGTGGACCAAGGACCACTTTTTAAGCAATACAGTTTTTTATGCAATACATTTGACTTCAAACCTGCCATACCTACGTACCTACTTTACCAAATAATAATTTCTTTTTAAAAAACTAAAACGACCCACCGACCAAATAGACACATTAAACTGAGAACTCCCTCTTTTCTAAAGTCGGTTAAAGTAGGTACTAAAACCTTCTCCTGAATGTAATAAATACTTTAGTGAAAACCGCATCAAAATCGGTTCAGCCAAACTCGAGGTAATCGCGGACAAACAAACATACATGCAAACATACATACATACAGGTCAAACTGATAACCTCCTTTTTTGAAGTTGGTTAAAAAGCAAATAAAAAATTGGAATCTAAATAAAAAGGTAGGTAGGTAGTCTGTAAAATAAATAATAATAATAACACATCACACTCCGTTGAACTATTTATTACTAGCGTGATGATGATGATGATGATCATCACTACTTCCTCTATTATCTGACTTATCTGACTTCGTCTGAGCATCAGAATCTAACTTAATGTTTTATTTTTAAGTTATATAAAAGTAATGCTAAATAAAATTAATGGATTTTCAGTTTACTTAAATAATTTACTTTTGAGATTTTATTTTTGAACAAATTTTATTTTAATTACAAAATATTTTTTTTTCTTTTACTTCTTGAATTTATATTTGTTAAATATTACCAAGTCATAATAATGCAATAAATCAAATTAAGTTTCGTAGGTTTAATAGCTGTGTTTGAGCTGTGCACTTCTGCACTATCATAATCTATGAGACACAGAGAGAAAGAGGGAGGGAGAAAAGGCAGACACGATTTTTGTAAGAGTGAGCGTCTCTATTATATAGTCATTACAACTCACTGTTACACTCAGTAAAATTTGTTTTGTATTCTAAGAGTAAAAATAATAAATAATAAACTCTCTTGTAAGTAGCAGTATGCCTTGTTGCTTGTTTATTATGTTGAATATTAAATGGGATAGAGTTCTGTGGGTACAGGGGTAATGTATAACACAAGAGGACATATTATAGGATTTAATAAATGATAATTTTTTTGAGTAAGTAAGTACTTCTGGAACCAATAATTGTAAAGGAATGTATAACTCTCAATAGGTATATAAATAGCTTTATTTGGTGTAAAAATATTATTTTCTCTAGGTGCACCAAGCAAAAAAGTCAAACAAATGGGTCTGCAAGTTATGTGGAGAGAAGCAATCTATAAAGAGACATTATGGATTAGGTACTGCTAAGGAATGTAGAATTCATGTCCAACACTTAAACAAAATAAAAGGAGAAATTGATGACTTAAGAGCAGATGGGGAAGATTCAGATGATGATATAGAAAATGCACCTTCAAGCATATGTTTAAAAACTAAAAGCATTATGGAAACAAATAAAAAGATAAGTAAATGGTCCAGCTATGTGGTGGAGGAAGCTGAAGAAACTATAGATGGTCTAGCTGACAACACCATGAATGGAGTAAAAGTTGTTCTTGATATAACCCATAAACGAAAAAGAGTTGCAATTCCACCCAAAGATTTGTCTTTAAATGTAAATCTAGGTGACCAAACTTTTGTTGATACATTGCCTAGTTGCTCTACAGCATTGTCAAATTGTAAAAACAATAAAGTGGTAACTAAGCATACTAAGCAACATGACAATGTCACCTACAATATCAGAGAAACTGAAACCAAGAAATTTAAACAAATAGTTAATGACCAGATATCATCCTCACAACTCTGCCCTACAATAATAGCAAAACGAAAAATTCCATCAAAATGGGAACAATATGTAAGTCATGCAACTGATGAACATGAGAGAGGCACTAATGAAAATGAAGAAAATATTGTAGCAGCAAATAGGCCAAATGTAGGAACCTTATTTTCGCTTTGTGACGATCAGGATATTGATGATTTGTTAAGTTTTTAAATGATTATGTAGATTATCCAGACTTATTTTACGAATAAAAATAATTTATTTCTGAAATTATAAATAGGTAAGTAAGTACCAAAATATTCATGAAAAAGAATGTAGGTAGGTACAAAAATAATTCGTTTATAAATTTTGAATGCCATTTGGTAAACTGAACTTTTTGTAAAGCGCATTTTGCGAGCATTCTGTTTCTTAAGGTGACATACCTTTACCTCAACAAAAGGAAGGATGGATGAGATAGGTGTTGAAATAAAAATGCATGAATACATATTTTTTTTGTTATTATTTAAACCAATACAGAAGTTCATCACAATGGCAACAGTTTGATATCACTTTTTAACTTATACAGCTGAACCTAGTTCACTAAGATAATTAACTGTGTTTATTATAATTATATATTTACTTACTAACCCTCTTATTCATAAAAAGTTAAAGAGCATTTTAGTTATTTGACGTATGTCAATTTAGACTGGATGTCACGTATTTACCATACAACAAACCAGAGAAGTAGACCTCCAGTAACGATACTTAAAATGTACTGTATCTTTATGAATAAGACGGTAAGTATATAATATTTTAATAAAGTCTGTCTACTTACATAATATTGGAGACATTCCTACACTCAGAGATGTACAAGATACCTTGAATAAAGTATCTGAATACAAGATACAAATACCTTTTTAAATAAGTATTTCAGATACCAGATGCAAATACCTTTCTAAAATAGTATCTGAAATACAAGATACTAAATACGTATCTTTAAGATACTTTTTAATAGATAAAATACTTTTTACATAACTATTTTTTTTTTAGTTTTTTTTAAAGAGTAAATCGCGACAAACAACATTATACAGTGTGTCCGGGAAAGTTATAACATAATTTTAAGGGTGTATTCTATGATCAATTTTGTCAACGAAAACAACCCAAATGTGGGGTCGCAGCCTCAACCCTCCCCCTCCCCCCCCTCCGTATGATTTAATGTGGGTTAAACAAAACTTTTTTTTTAATATTTTGTACGGTTTTTCAAAGTTACCACAAAAAAATGCAGATACATTTTTTTATTTTTTGTGTTAGAGTTAGAGTGGCGCCACTGTTCGCGTAAAAGGACTCTTTATCTTTTCTTTATTTAGGTCTTGATCGAAGGCTAAGTAGGTAGGCTACCAAAATAACTAACAAATTAATTAAATATTGACTTTATTTTTTAAATAAATTGGGTTTAACTGAAATCTTAAATTAAAAGGTGAAAGCAAAGGGTCTTTTTGGTAGTTGATAATTTCTGAAATAATAGTAATAGACGTAAATAAATAAATCTAGTACCATTTTGGAGAACAACTCAAAAGCTAACAATAAAACACAAAAAAATAAAAAAAGCATCTGCATATTTTTGCGGTAACTTTGAAAAACCGTAAAAAATGCACATTTTTTTTTGTTTCAGCCACTTTTAAAAAAAAGTAAATTCAATACTTGGTTATTTTGTTAGTAACTTAGGTAGCCTAACTACTTAGCCTTCGATCATGACCTTAATGAAGCTTCTGCGAGCCTCTGATCTTTAACTGTGAATTTTAAAGTAGGCGGGGTTGACTTTTGCCAAAAAACTTAAAAACATCATACTGAGGGGGGGGGGGAGTATGAGGCTGCGACCCCTCATATGGGGTGTTTTTGTAGATGAAATTGATCATGGAATTGCCCTTAAAATTATGTAATAACTTCCCCGGACACGATGTATAAAACAAGCTAGCACGCCGAACTTTGTACCGCCCTACAATGTAAGTTTACACAATGTTTGTGTTCGTTTGCATCGAATAGGCTCATAACTACCGGACCGTTTTATTTTTTCATCTTATGAATCCTACATTATCCCCGATGAACATAATCAATATATATAAAACTCTTCCGTTACTGACTGACTGACTGACTGACTGACTGACTGACTGACTGACTGACTGACAGACAACGCAGAGCCGAAACTACTGGGCGTAGAAAGCTGAAAATTGGCACGTGGGTTCCTTGGGGAGTGTAGGTGGGCACTAAGAAGGGATTTCCCGAAATTCCCACGGGAACGGGAAAAAAACGGTATTTTTGTGTTTAAGAGATATCTACGCGGGAAAAACCGCGGGGCAGCCTCGGAAAATAGGGGTGACTTTTTGGTCGGCGGGTCGATTTATCCACTCACAGGTTGCATTTCCGTGTTACATTATAACTTTTGATACCTACCTACAATATCTTTGGAAATAAAATAAAAGTAGCCGAAAGACGTCCACTGCTGGACATAGGCCTCCCTCACAAATCGCCTCACCGACCGGTCGTGATCGAACCTCATCCTGTTAGTCCCTCAACTTTCACCAGGTTGTGTGGCCACCTTGTGGGGTGCGACCACCCTGTGAAGGGTGATTAGCTGGGGTCAAAAAAATTAGCCCAAAAAAAACTGAAAAGCAAAAATAAAAACTTTTTATAAAAAAATTAAACCGCCGAAAAAACTGAAAAGCATTAAATAATAGGGAAACATTTTCTATTAGGCCTTAATTTACTCACTTCTTAAAGTAATTTTGGATTACCAAGAAATTTTGAGTCGGTGCCACAGAATCAACGAATAAAGATCACTAAATTACCTGAAATTCAAAGAAATAACCGTAAAACGTATGCCGCTGCGCATCGCGCTTTACATAGATAATGAATTTGCTTGGGTGGTGTGGCGCCGACTTAAAATTTCTTGGTAATCCAAAATTACTTTAAGAAGTGAGTAAATTAAGGCCTAATAGAAAATGTTTCCCTATTATTTTATGCTTTTCAGTTTTTTCGGCGGTTTAATTTTTTTATAAAAAGTTTTTATTTCCATATAAAATTGTGTGTGAGGCACGATACGAAGTTCGCCGGGAAAGCTAGTCAGGAATAATTCAGGATTCCAATTATTTTTATTTTTTTCCTCTTAACAAGAAAAAATTAAAACGCCATGCACAAACACACCCTCATAATCCAATCTAAAAGTATTTTGCAAACAAAGTATCTTCAAGATACCAAGATACCTAACAAAAGTATTTAAATACCAGATACAAAATGAATTTTAAAAAAAGTATCTAGATACAAGATTGAAGATACGTATTTTGTATCTTGTATCTGTATTTAAGATATTTTTATCTCAGATAAGTCACATCTCTGCCTACACTAAACTAACATATATATGATAAGGAAAGCTTTAACAAATAAATCAGAAGTGTAAACTGTTAAGAGAACACAATACTGGTTTTGAAATAACTTAAGTAGTAATATTTCATGCTTAATTTTAAGAATATTTAAAGTAACTTTTCGAAAATAAAGCCCTAAATAATTCGATGCATAGTTAATTTCTTTTTGTATACTTATAAGTTAATTACTTTATTAACTACTATATTTATAGAATGTGCCCACAGCTGTGAAAGTGACATAATTAATTAAACTGTTGAAATCTTATTGTTAACCTTTTTCTGTGGGATTATCACTTAGTTATATCGTATAAATTATTATACACAATATTGTTGTTTCATAAGCGCAGGTTAATACGTAGTACGTAGCCAGTTAAATATCCTAGTTTTAGGTTTCTCTCTAACAAACTAGAATAATTGGGGAAGCCATCATTTCCACAGTTAATTTTAAAGTATTTTAAATACCTAAGTAATAAATGTTTTCAAGAGTTGTTTTACAAATTGTGCGAAATAAATAAAACCATTCAATTTATTTAAAAAAAAACTATAGTTGCTTACTAAAAATATTTTACGTAAATTGAAATAAAAACGTCCATTATTTGCATTCGACGACGACGATTTCTGTCTTTAAAATTGAAAAGCAAGCGAATAAATGCTATTAATACAAGCTTCAAAACCAAGTTAAAATTTGTAGCTGGATTAGAAAACCATCATGTGGCGCCGCCTGTGCAGCTCCCTCTCGCGAGCGTATCTGCGTCCATAGCCACTCCAACGCCATGCCCTGAAATACATTAAAATAAATTAGTTTACTAAAATTGAAAATTTTAAAAAATCTCCATATCATGTCATAACAAACAATGAAATTGGTTTTTAAAGTCCAAAGCAAGGTTTTTATCTATTTAAAAAAACGATTATTGATGGATGGCGGCCAATGTCGTCAGTAGGTTCGTCGACGTGCATTCTTTTCGACCCCGCATAATGCTGTACCAAATTTTAATCCATAGGACATATTGGAAGGTAGTCAGATCCCTCATCAACTATTAAAGAGCTGAGGATATTCAAACGGCTGAACAGATTTACATGAAACATGGATAAGAACACTAGAGATAAAATTATCTAATATGACAAAAAAAAAGAATCTGAACCGTCACAAACAGATACACACGTCATTATAACACCCCTCTTTTTTGTCATGTTTTTAGTAATGTATCAATCAATTTATAGGTAAGTACCTAAGTACTTATATTAAAGTTTATTTTTGAAAGTGTATTACAAAAAATAATTTAATGTTTATCCCATCCGCTTGAAAATGTGACTTTTTGCTTACTGTTCTCTAGTTGCAAAGTAAGTAAGTAGGTAAAAAACACTTTAAAGACAGAGACTTTGCAAAGTTATTTATTATTCCCTACCGATTTCTAGCCGGTAATTATGATTTTTTATACTTTCCTTATCGTATTTTACACATTCCTTATTTATTTTAGTAAATTATGTCAGCAGAATTACGTATATAACCTGCGCACATAAAGAAACGATCTCAAAATGGCGGCCGTTGTATGGGCTGTCCTGAGGGGCTGTCTCTCTACTTTACTCTTCCCTCATTCTAATATACGCGAGATAGCATGCGTTCGGCCGCCATTCCTTTATCTGCGCGGCTTATAGGTGAATAAGTTCTGCTTTTTTTATATGTAAAATATCTCGTAGCATTGTAATAAAGAGCAGAAAATACAACTCGGGGGTAAAGTTCGGCTTCGGGTGAAGTTACTTACAACCCTTGCTTGTTAAAGTTTCAAGCCATTATTTCTTTTTAGCCATAAACCTTTGAAACTCTCTCTGCGCTCGGGTTTTAACTGACCACCCTCATACATAATACAAAACTCTACTATATACAATACTCTAACGGAGTAAACTTTCTGAATCTAGAAATCTTTTGTAACATGTATCTTACGTAAATAAATCGTATTTAAGGTGGTAACTCACGGTATGGCGCGAAATTCAAAATTTTTCACGTTTTTTAATTATTTTGACGAAAGTATTCATCTCTAATAAAGTTTAAATGAATTCGCGTACGTAAAAACCAATCTCCCACATTGTGATATATCGTTTTTGAAAGACAGAGTTACCGATTTTGTGTATATTCAAGGAACTTGATTTTTGGCCTTTTACCCCTTAGACACAAAATCTGTAGGTCTGTCTTCCAAAAACGTTGTATTACAATGTGGAAGAAGGTTTTTTACATACGCGAATTCATTATAACTTTATTAAAAATGAATACTTTCGCCAGAATAAATAAAAAACGCGAAAAATTTTGAATTTCGCGCCATACCGAGAGGGACCACCTTAAATATATGATGGGATGTGTTGTATTTGTATGTACAGTCAAGGACTAGGAGGCCGAAACAGATTTGTCTATGGTTTCGTCAGCCCTAGACTGTATTACCAAAGAACAAGAGCTATTTTGCAATACAGAAAAACCGGAAGTGTTACGCCGACCGTGTCCGCCACTGTACTACAATACCACTATAATACTGACCTTTCATTGTAACTAACACCTTCTCTTAATTTGTGTTGATCATCAAAGCGACTTATATGAACGTCTCTGTTAAATCCTGAAAAAGGCACATTAGTTGTTTAATAAACTCAATAATAGTTTTGTAGCCAAGTCACTTTTCTTGAAGGACATATATAATTATTACTTACCTGGTGGATTAGAGTGACCATAGCGGCGGCAAGACGCACCGCGACAACCAAGTAACTGCTGCAGTTGATTGTGAAAATATTCTCTTTCTGTTGGGGTAAGGTATTTCACACGGTTCTGGGTTTCAAACGGATCTAAAAAGAAAAAAACATGCAGATTCCTCCCAAGAAAACTAATTTAATATAAGCTTTAACTTGGTAGAAAGCTAACACAATTGCTAGAATGTAGTTTTAGTATTAATAATAATAATATGGTCAATGAATCTGGATTACCAATACGCAAATTGTAATAGGTGATAAGGCCCGTGACGAACTCGCAATACAGTAGGTTGTGCGTGGCGTTGATGGTGCGGACGCAGTTGTATGTGTTGTTGGAGGCGCTCATACAGAAACAGAAAGGGCCTGCTGTCCAAAGAGGCGCCGTCCTCCAGTGCTCGTTGTCGTGTCGGAAACAATTCATGCGCTCAGATTCGCAGAGTCTCTCCAACTCAGCCTAGGAATTTTAAACATGAATAAATTTTACTATAAACTTCAAAGTTTTATTTATATTTAACTTGTAATTATGCCTGAAGAACACCTACCTTCTTCTTAGCTTTCCTAATTTTTTTACGAAGCCTCTGCTCCTTTATTTTTCTGCGTTCTTCTTTAGCCTTTTGTGCGGCTTCCAAATATATGTTTGGCGGATTCTTTTGTTTCCTGATAAGAAATAAAAGTAAATTATCCTTTTTTTTATGTAAATAAAAACTATAACAAAATTAGAAATAATCTGAAAAGTATAGTAGTCGTAGGTGTGAAGTAAAACTGAAATGAACCTTACCTGTTCTCTTCACAGTAACAAACATGCTTGTCTTCATTCTCTATATAAAGAGGGTGCAAACGTCGTTGAAAAGCGTCAGCTGGTCGGCCAAATATTCCCATTTTATTACCAGCTTTGTTTGTAGGATGCTTGTGTTCAAATTCAGAAGCGTCAAGTCTTGCCGGACCTAAGATCGAAGTTATAGTACTTTTAGGAAATTGGGTCTCAGTTGTTGTTTCAGTAGATACCTTGCTTGTTGTTACTCTTGATAGTAATCGATCGGTGGATATACTTATTTTTGGTCTTTCAGTAGAAATAATCTTTCTAATTTCTGTATCAAAGTAATTCGCCGTTTTTGAAACGTCGCCAAAAGATGTATAGTTATATTCAGTTTCTTGTTTCGGATAGGTGATTCCGTAATGCGTACTAAATTCAGTTATAGAAGTTTCTTCAGTACTCTGAACACTGTTTTCAGAAGTAAGATCGGTATCAGATGACCGTTCTTGGTAATTTCCATCTATTATTATTGTGGTCACCTGTGGCTTTGGAAGCTCATTCAAAGAAATATCTGGAATCAGGTTAGTTGTATTAATTTCTGCTTTCGTATCTACTGAGCCGTGTGTCGTCGTCTCATTCTTGATCTGTATATCGAATACATCATCTTTGGTATTCGCATTTACTGTTGGCATAACATATTCGTTAGAAAGTCGCAATTTTTTATCAAGAACAGTCATGTTCTTATGTTTTGGTTTTAATCGGTGGACTCTGCTTTTTCGTAAGTGTTCTGTTTGGCTATTGAGTAAATTGTGTAAAGAAAAATTCTTTGACTGGAGACTATTGCTAAAATCTTGTGATTGTACTTTGTCGGATTCAACGGTTGTACTCATTAGAGGCTTCGATATTTTAAGATGTCTTTTGATTTCCTTTAAATCCTCAAGCTTAGTGCGAAGTTCTCTAATTTGGTCTTCAAGACTTAACCGGTTGTTGTGCCAAGCTTTCAAGTCATTGTATATTACCTGAGAGCAGTTAACAGAGCCGTTCTTTTCTACTTTACATTCTAAAGAAGAGTCATTATTGTTAATAATAGCATCATTTTTGCGTTTAATGTGCTTATTATTATTATTATACAATTGTTGCGCTCGGCGTTTTTGTCTCTTATGATTAATGTTTTCTTGTGAACGTTCATAGGCTTCTATAAATGCCTCCGTTTCTTTTATCAGTTTATCAATTTTATCATTAATTTTTCTAGATTCGATATCGTCTTTTTTTTCATTTCTAAATCCCAAATGTCCTATACTCGGATATTCTTCAAGAATACTATCAACTGTGTTGGGTTCAAATACGTCGTTGATAGATCTTTTATTTCTAGTTACGTTTTCTTTTATAGTTTCTACTGGCCTTCTGGCTATGGTACCATCTGTTTCAAGTCTTGTGTACACTAACCCACTCGGTGTAAAACAAGCACACTTTTTTGTGCTCATCTTTGGCTGAGATACAATGATTTCTGGCTAAAAAAAAATAGGTTGATATTATAGTAAATGCATAGTTGATACTTTTTTGACTGAATTAAATTTTCCTTTCCCATAATTTTGTATCAAGTGAGTAAAGTTATATTTAAATTTTAAATATGGTCGCCCCATAAAAATATTTACTTAAGGTGGTAACTCTCGCTATGGCGCGAAATTAAAATTTTTTCGTGTTTTTTATTTCTTCTGGCGAAAGTATACATTTTTAATAAAGTTTAAATGAATTCGCGTATGTAAAAAACCATCTCCCACATTGCAATACAACGTTTTTTGGACACACACCTACAGATTTTGTGTCTAAGGGGTAAAAGGCCAAAAAACAAGTTCCTTGGATATACACAAAATCGGTAACTCTGTCTTTCAAAAACGATATATCACAATGTGGGAAATAGGTTTTTACGTACGCGAATTCATTTAAAATTTATTAAAAATTAATACTTTCGCCAAAATAATTAAAAAACGTGAAAAAATTTGAATTTCGCGCCATACCGTGAGTTACCGCCTTAAGTATTTAAATACCTCATATTTGCACTTATGCCGACGCCATCTTCCATCAACTAGGACGCACTTCCATTTTCTACCAGGAGAGCACGGGGCACGGAGTTCTGCCTTCGAACATTCGGGTGCTAGTCGTGCAGCCTTGCCATTTAGAGTCGCTTGCAAAGCTTCTGTCATGATAAAACAAAAAAATAATTAGTAATCTTCTGACATTACTTAAAGTAAGTCTAAATATTTTTTTTTAACCGACGAAAAAACAAAAAGGAGGAGGTTCTCAATTCGTCGCGTATATTTTTTTTTTTATGTATGATCACGCATAACTTTTTACTGTGTGGACCGATTTTAATAATTCTTTTTTTAATCGACAGGGTATACCTTGAAGTTGGTCCCATAAAAATTTGGAAATAAAATTCCCACCCTAAGGGTGGGGAAAAAGGGGTGACTTTTTGGTCGGCGGGTCGATTTATCCACTCACAGGTTGCATTTCCGTGTTACATTATAACTTTTGATAATAACCTACAATATCTTTGGAAATGAAATAAAATCAGCCGAAAGACGTCCACTGCTGGACATAGGCCTCCCTCACAAATCGCCTCACCGACCGGTCGTGATCGAACCTCATCCTGTTAGTCCCTCAACCTTCACCAGGCTTGTGTGGCCACCTTGTGGGGTGCGACCACCCTGTGCCCAAAAAAAACTGAAAAGCAAAAAATAAAAACTTTTTATAAAAAAATTAAACCGCCGAAAAAACTGAAAAGCATTAAATAATAGGTAAACATTTTCTATTAGGCCTTAATTTACTCACTTCTTAAAGTAATTTTGGATAACCAAGAAATTTTGAGTCGGTGCCACACAATCAACAAATAAAGATCACTAAATTACCTGAAATTCAAAGAAAAACGTATGCCGCTGCGCATAGCGCTTTACATAGATAATGAATTTGCTTGTGTGGTGTGGCGCCAACTTAAAATTTCTTGGTAATCCAAAATTAATTTAAGAAGTGAGTAAATTAAGGCCTAATAGAAAATGTTTCCCTATTATTTAATGCTTTTCAGTTTTTTCGACGGTTTAATTTTTTTATAAAAAGTTTTTTATTAAAACAAGTATTATATTTTAGTAGGTAACTGACTGAAAAATATCAGTAAGTATAACATATACTTAAAACAGTTTTTCAGATGTTTTATAGTGATATAAATGGTTATAATATAAAAAAACATCAAATTTTTACCTCATTTATGAGTAAGACTTACGTTCAACGGCCCTTGATCCAGCTGGCGTTAAGTAGTTTGGTTGGCTATTTTGACTCAGGTCTTCAGCGTCCAACACTTTCTCTAAATTGGCTTCAAGCACTGTATTGTGACTTTCATTGGACACCAAGGGTTCTATTTTGTCTGTGCCTTCTAGATTATCCATTTCATCCTAAAAATCATTATTTATGTAATTGGCAAATTAAGAAATTATATCACTAAAATTTACATTTTTCTGTAATTTAATTTGATTGTAAATATCGTTATTTTATCACCTCTTCCTCATCTTCATCATCATCAGCATCCAAGAAATCATCATCCTCTGAGTCTTCGTCAAGGTCAGCAGTTTCAGCTGACCCGTCTTCATGCCCGTGGTGCGCTGGTTGATATGCTGATGTCAAATTTTCCTGATTTGCCTGTCTACTGTACTTTAAAGCTCTAAGGCGTGCTTCTGCCAAGTGGGCATGGGTTTCCCTTCGACCTGAACTGAAAATTACATTGTTACTATTGTTATTGTAAATTAATAATTAATATAAAAATAAAACTTTAAAATAATAAAACATTCATACATTTTTTTTTTAAGTTTTTTAGGTAGGTAGGTAAGGTAAGTACATGTTTTTTTTAACCCCCGAACGAAAATTCAAAGAGGGGTGTTATAATTTTTACGTGTGTATCTGTCTGTCTGTGTATCTGTCTGTGGCATCGTAGAGCCCAAACGGATTAACCGATTTTAGTTTAGTTTTTTTTTTTGTATCATAGATAATTTCAGCCCAAGTGTTCTTAGCCATGTCTCATGAAGATCTGATCAGCGGTTTAAAGATCATCAGCTCTTTTCTAGGTGATGAGGGGATCTAACTAGCTTCCTTATGTCCGACCGATTTGAAATTTGGTACCATGTTACATTATTAATGTTGAAGGTATATGGTAAGGTCACAATGACCTGATCAGCCGTTTGAAGATGATCAGCTCTTAAATAGTGGATGAGAGGATCTAACTATTTTCCATGTGTCCTATCGATTTGAAATTTGGTACAGTGTTACTTTAATGATATTGAAGGTATATGGTAAGGTCACCATGACCTGATCAGCCGTTTGAAGATGATCAGCTCTTAATAAGTGGATGAGAGGATCTAACTATTTTCCATGTGTCCTATCGATTTGAAATTTGGTACAGTGTTACTTTAATAATATTGAAAGTATATGGTAAGGTAACCATGTCCTGATCTGCCGTTTGAAGATGATCAGCTCTTAAATAGTGGATGAGGGGATCTAACTACCTTCCATATGTCCTATCGATTTGAAATTTGGTACCGTGTTACTTCAATGATATTGAAAGTATATGGTATGGTAACCATGACCTGACCTGTTGTTTGAAGATGATCAGCTCTTAAATAGTGGATGACGGGATCTAACTCTTACCTTCCATATGTCCTATCGATTTGAAATTTGGTACCGTGTTACTTCAATGATATTGAAAGTATATGATAAGGCAACCGTGATCTTTTGAAGATGATTAGCTCTAGTTGTAGTTAAGTTGATGAAAGGTCTGACTGGGTCGGGGGTTTTTTAATATTTTAATTTGAGTTATTGTAAACTGCAGCTTCGTTTATTAAAACAACGATTTTTCTGAAACGAGTTTTTAATTAGGGGTTTTCAAACGGACATTAAAAAAATATATAGTTTCGTAATACGCCCATAGATGGCGTTGTCTAAAATATAGACATATGTAAGAAAATAAAATCAGTTCAAATTAACTTGACAAGTTTAAAACAAAAAAAAAACGAACTATTTGACTGACGCGTGACGAGTTTCAATTTTATTTTGAGCTTTCAATGATTCATTTTAACTTGACCTATAAGCTTTTGCAGAGCGCCATCTGATATATTCGTAATAAAATTTGTTTTTTTTTTCTTTGATGTCAAATTGAAAAGCTTTCAATAATTTACTTATGTAAGAGGTTTTGGATGGAAACGAAAAGTAGATTTCAGGCTTTTTTTCTAAAATCGTTTTTCGTGGTTATTACTGTGCTAGTGTGGTGGAATTAGTGTAATAGTGTGCATTTTATGGAAAACTGTGTAGCGAAGTGAGAAATAAAAGAAGGCGCTTCCGAATAATTCTGATCGATGTCCCTCGAAACTTCCGGTGAACATTGAAATGTGAGACCACCCGATCCGAGGGCTATTCAGGCTATTCATAAAAAGGTGACAGTTGGCACACACCTCTCAACTAAGAAAGTGTCAGGCCAATGCGCAGCCGCCTGCCGCCGCCGGCGAGGCTGCAGCAGCGGCAGCAAGGACCGCCCGTCCATATGTGGTGGAGGCTCTACTCCCCCCATGTCCAAAAATGTGGGCGCCAAGTCAATATTTAGGACAATGTCGTCAACTCTGAAAATAAACATTTCAAAAAAAAAACTATTATAGAACATTGAACACAGCGAGGGAAAGTACTTATACATATATACTTCGTTACATAACTCATATACAGGGTGGCCCATAAGTCCTTTGAATTTTAAATTTCGAATAAAATTCAAACGGCGCGCAAGAATGGCGCGCGGGGTGCGGGGGAAGCACTAACGGTCTTTGGGAATTCGGTCGCCATGGAGCGTTTCACTGGTGCGGACCGTGCTTTTTGTGTGCGCGAGTTTTATCGCAACAATAATTCTGCTACCGTTGCACGGCGTAAATTTCGAGAACATCACAATGTACGCAACTTTAACGACACTCCAAGTATTCAAACGATTAAGAACTGGGTTACTAAGTTCGAGGAGAGTGGTTCTAAGTTGGATAAAAAACGGTTAGGTCGACCAAGGACATCACGCACGGAAAAAAACATCGACGTAGTGAAACAGTCAATTCGTGAAAATCCTACCCAGTCTACTCGTAAGCGTTCCAGTGCATTAAACTTATCCAGAACTTCATTACAGCGGATTTTAAAGAAAGATTTACTTCTTCACCCTTACAAGATTCAATTAGTACAGGAATTAAAAGATACTGACCCTATGCACAGACTAAATTTTGCAAATGAAATGTTCGACCGCTGTACATCGTTTAATAACGTGTTATTCTCTGATGAGGCTGACTTCCTCCACATCAACGGCCATGTCAACAAGCAGAATTGTCGCTACTGGAGTTGCGAAAATCCAAATCGCAAACATGAAAGGCCCTTACATAGCCCTAAAGTGACAGTTTGGGCGGCTATGTAAGCGCATGTCATCATAGGCCCTTATTTTTTTGAGGACAGCAAAGGTCGTGCGGTTACTGTTAATTCGCAGCGCTATGAGGCAATGATCGAGAACTTTTTTGCACCAGAGTTGCAGAATTTTCCAGGCTTCAATACGCGGACCTGGTTTCAACAGGATGGAGCAACTGCCCATACCTCTAACACCGCTATGCCCGTCGTTCGTCAACTTTTCCCTAGTAAAGTTATCTCTCGAAGAGGAGATATTGCCTGGCCACCACGTAGTCCGGATCTGACCCCAATGGACTTTTTCTTATGGGGTTATCTTAAGAGTAAAGTGTATGAAACCAACCCGCGGTCAATCGATGTCTTGAAAGAAAATATTCGACGAGAAATGGCAAGCATTACAAAAGTTACTTGCCGTGCAGTGATGGACAATTTTAGACGTCGCTTACAGGAGTGCCGCGATCGTAACGGATTACATTTAGACGATGTAATTTTCAAAAAATAATTCCCATTTTATTGAGATTACTTACTTCAAAATAAAAATCTTTTTCATATTGTAATTAGTTTTTTTTAATAATTTTTTTTACATTTCAAGGGACTTATGGGCCACCCTGTATAAGACACAAGAAATTTATTGCTAGAAAATTGGTACAGGATGTTTTTATCATTACATATACTTACTTACATTACACCGTCAAATTACGGTTTTAAAATCTCTAAAAGGCTACTTTAAAAGCTCTGCAGCAACAGCATTTGGTAAGTACTTCATACAAAAAAATATGTTTGGTATAAGCCGCGCAGATAAAGAACAGATTTGAAAATGGCGGCCGAACGCATGCTATCTCGCGTATATTAGTATGAGAGAAGAAGTTTAGAAGAGAGACAGCCCATGCAACGGCCGCCATTTTGAGATTTGATCTCTTTGTGCGCAGGTTATATGACTTACACAGTACCGGGCTCCACACCTGGCCCGCGCACTAGGAATGGCACCCTTATGTCAAACTCGAAGGGGAAGCTCTTTCCCTTCACTAGGCCGAACTGGCCGAGATGGTAGCCGTGGTCCGAAGTGTACACGAGATACGTATTATCAAGCTCGCCAAGAGATTTCAGTTCCTGGTATACTCGCTCAACTGCCTGTAATTAGAAAATAAATAGGTTTTTCATTTATTTGCTTAGTAAGGTCACATCTAGAAAATTTGGAATGCAATATTTAAGTAAGTACCTAATTGAATATATCCTTACCGCGTCAACGCTCTGCAAGGTCTGCAGCCGCTTGGTCATCAGCAGATCGGTAAACTGGCGGTGTATTGGCTTCATCTTCTCTGTCACACGCAGGATCCACTGCTTGTCCGGATTCGGCGCCATATCGTACGTCGGAGTACTGTGATAGTGAAAGACCAAAATCATTAATCAGACCAAATACTTTTCATAATTAATATTGTAAGTAAGTACCTATAATAATCTTTCAGTACGGAACAGTCCTTTTTTTATTGCCGTTTCGACCGCGCAACCAAGTTCTGAAATAAAAAAATGATTACGCTCAGATTCTGTCGAAATTTGTCAAAACTGAATGGTGAAAACCAGGAATTTGTCAAAGCATAAATACAGAAGTTATGAAGGTTTGATGGTGTCCGCGCGAACGAAACAAGGAGAACCGCGCGGCAGTGTTGCCACCTTAGTGGATTTTCCACTAAATCTGGTGGTTTGGAACCCCCATTTAGTGGCCATTTTTTGCGTTTAGTGGCTAGTGGATTTTTTTAGTGGAAAATTTAGACCAATAACTGTTGCAGTTTTTGAATAAATTGGAATTGCGGTATGCTGTTGCAAAGCGTATGAACTAAATATGTTAAGACAATTTAGTAGAATTACTTATTATTCCCTTACGAATTATTTTTCCCTTTTTTTTTCAATTGAATACAAAGTCGATGTAATTTTTGTTTTTTCATATTTTTGTCCATACTTCGAGTACCCTTAGTTTTCTTTGTAGCTGTCTTGAGAACCTGATTATAGTTTTTAAAGACTACATCTGCAATGGCATGGCAATAAAATTTTAAAGTTGCGAATTGGTTAATTTTTATAAAAAGGTCGTCCCTGTCGGTATGGCGCAAAATTAAAAAAAAATCGCGTTTTTTACAATGTGGGAGATGGTTTCTTATTTCTTACATAAGTTCATAAGTGGTTTCTTAATTCATTAAAACTTTATAAAATAAATACTTTCGCCAGAATAAAAAAAAAACGCGAATTTTTTTTAATTTCGCGCCATACCAAGAGGGACTACCTTTCAAGTTTCAAGTTCAAGTTAGGGCTCAAGTCTTAAAAATTGAACATTAAAAAATCCTTAAAAAATAAAAGGGCCCAGGGAAGCAAATTTCTTAACTAAAAACGATTGACTCGTAATTGTCTTGTTCTTTTTGGCGCTTTCGTAAACCATTGCTGTTTTCTTTGGGCGTGTAACAGAAATCACATTTGTTAAAGCGGCAATGGTTAACGAAGTCGCTAACAAGTCAATTACGAGTCGATCGTTTTTATTTAAGAAATTTCCCTCCCAGGTCATATATTTGGGGTAGAAATAGCAAAGGGTCACCACTGTCCCCTATTTACGTATGTCCACTCATCTGTCATGCACCCTAGTGGAAATTTTAGTGGTTTTCAGAGGGGGACCTCTTTTTGTTAGTGGTTTTCTGGTGGTTTGAGGAGCCTTATCTGGTGGATTGCTATTTCAACCGTTGGCAACACTGCCGCGCGGACATTGAGATCTAGACTTCTGGAAGGTTTAGAGACCTGGATTTTTGGTCAAAGCAAGGTTAAATTTGTCAAAAAATGTCGAAGTAATAAAATTTTGGCTACCTCTAATACTTGACCATATAATGACCCTTCAGTCCCATGGCCGCGCGAACCTCCAATTAAGATTCCTTTAGGTTCCATTATTTTCGTAACTATGCGTCCAAAACAGCCGGAATCGGTGTTCAGACCTTTATCTTAATTTGTCGAATCCTATGAAGGCTGAAAACCACCGATGTCTGTTGTTAGTCACACAAAATCCCTGAAAAACTTAACATTCCTTCCGCGCCAACGAAACGCTTCTTAATATGGTGATAACTAGTTAACCAAGCTAGACTAAGATATGTTTCATATATCAAATTCTTTGACATTTAAGGCTCCTTTGAATGACACCTAGCTAGACCGCTCAAGCCCACTGCAGCAAAGAAATTTAAAAAAAATTACCTCCTAAATTTGGAGTGGCTTTTTTAAGTAGGATAAAGTTTTTTAAATTTCTCTCGCTGCAGTGGGCTTAAGCGGTCTTGCTAGGTGTCATTCGAAAGAGCTTTAAATGTCAAAGAATTTGATATATGAAACATATCTTAGTCTAGCTTGGTTAACTATTTATCACCATATTAAGAAGCGTTTCGTTGGCGCGGAAGGAATGTTAAGTTTTTCAGGGATTTTGTGTGACTAACAACAGACATCGGTGGTTTTCAGCCTTCATAGGATTCGACAAATTAAGATAAAGGTCTGAACACCGATTCCGGCTGTTTTGGACGCATAGTTACGAAAATAATGGAACCTAAAGGAATCTTAATTGGAGGTTCGCGCGGCCATGGGACTGAAGGGTCATTATAATGGTCAAGTATTAGAGGTAGCCAAAATTTTATTACTTCGACATTTTTTGACAAATTGAACCTTGCTTTGACAAAAAATCCAGGTCTCTAAACCTTCCAGAAGTCTAGATCTCAATGTCCGCGCGGTTCTCCCTGTTTCGTTCGCGCGGACACCATCAAACCTTCATAACTTCTTTATTTATGCTTTGACAAATTCCTGGTTTTCACCATTCAGTTTTGACAAATTTCGACAGAATCTGAGCGTAATCATTTTTTTATTTCAGAACTTGGTTGCGCGGTCGAAACGGCAATCTTTTTTTGGCCTTTTAAGTAAGTAATAAGTTCCACTGACTCTATATCTGACTTCGCGGTTGACGCCATGCAAAATTTACCTTCGTGTTATCATAATTTAGTACCTACACAGTATTTATTTTAGTAGAGGGGGTTGTAAAACATTTTTTACTATTTTTGTAAAATTATTTTTTTAAATTATAAAGGCTGTCTCTTTTTTTATACCGAATAATTAACATAATATAATCTCACGCCTTTTATTCCCCGAAGGGTTAGGCAGAGGCACCAGCTCAAGAGCCGGACCCACGTTTAACCGATTTTATGGTTTATTACCAACGTGACAAGGTGCCAGCTTGTCGCCGCGGTTATAACGGCCACTACTGGGCCGGGACCAACGGCTTAGCGACCGATTAATTCTTCCGAGATAATTTAATAATATCACAAACTAGCTGACCCGGAAAACTCCGTATCGCCTTAGATTATAAGTTTACCCACTAAAAACTTGGCTGTGTGGATAATTTTACTTTGCCCGCCCAGAATGGGAGAATTAAAAAACAACGTCAAATTAATCTATGACAGGAAAATTTACAGATAGAACAGTACCTAATGGAACATTTTGTATATACGGGGAAAAGGGAAAATGAAATTTTCCGTTTTACGTTTTTACTAACTTCCACTATTTTTTTCCAGATTTTCTCATCCCTTTAATATCTTCTAAACCATGGCCAAAATCAAAAAATATACGTCTTTCTTAGAAATTTTAAGGCTCTGTTGTGTATGTAGCTTTTACTAAAACTAAAGTGGCCAGTTTAGGCAACAAACGATTTTTTTCTTCGATTTGTAACCTGAAAGCTACAAAACAGGGCCTTAATTTTTTTAAGCTAGATCTAGGGGATCAAAGACGCTTATTTTTGATTTCGGCCATGGTTTAGAAGATATTAATTATTATCGGGGGTGTCTCTAGTTTTGCACCGTGTAAGCCCTTAAATCAGAAACTCTGTTTCTATAGACATATATATTACTACTTTAGTAGAGCGCTCTTGTCCTTGACAAACTGTGGGTTAGCGATGGACAGGCGTGCGTTGCGTAGCGGTCTTCCATCTCTGGCCTTCTACACCGTGCTGAAAACGTGACAGACTGACCGAACAACACAGAAGTCACCGTATAGGTACTGAGTCTCAAATCGGCCAACAATGTTGTCCTATCGCACCAGTACCACTGCACTGTCATGTCATTAATGTTATAAGTACGATGAAGCGGGTGTGAGGCTTCAATACATAGTATAAAATAGAGTCGCTTCCCGCGTCTGTCCCTATACTATGTATGCTTAAATTAAAAAAAAACGCAACGGATTTTGATGCGGTTTTTTTTTAATAGATAGAGTGATTCAAGAGGAAGGTTTATAAGTATAATACATGCACAAAATAGTAATAGGTTAAGCTGTACGAAGTTCGCCGGGTCGACTAGTTAATAATATAAATTTAATAATGTTTCTAATTCGTTTTCAGATTAAGTGCAATTTTTATTTTACTCAAATCAATTTTAATAAAGTGCCCCTCCAGGCAAACTTAGTTTAAAACATATTCAAAAATTGGACGCATTGTGTGGTCGCGGAAACTGGTCCCAGCCCAGCCCTTCGTTGCCACCGGGCCAGATCAAAACATTAATTGAACTACCCATACCTGTATGGAAATAGAATTAAATTGAGTATTACTTTTTTGGCCTTACGTCCCTTACTTATTATTATACTAACAGTGTGTAAGTTAATAAACAAAATTAAATTTCACTAAAGCAAACTAAAAAACGAGCATTGGTACATTTATGTTTAGTATTATAAAGATAGCTTTACCAAATCTACATATCTATACCAATATTATAAAGAGGAAAGATTTGTTTGTTTGTAACGAATAGGCTCCGGAAATACTGAACCGATTTGAAAAATTCTTTCACTGGTAGGAAGCTACATTAACCCCGAGTGTCATAGGCTATATTAGATTTTAAAAATAATTAGGGATCCTTACCTAAACTCAAATAATGTAACCCAAGGTGCAATATTTTTTCCGTTGTTTACACATTTTGACAGGTGGTTTGTTGTTGTTGTTTGTTTTTTATTCGGCCACTCTGGGCAGTCAAAAGAACATAGGCTATAGAGCCAAGTCTTTTGTAGTATCTTATATTCTATGGCGTAACGAAGTAAGCCGGGAAAGCTCGTTTAGTATAATAATAATAACACATCACACTCAGAGCCCCTAACTAGGAAGAACCTGTATCTAGGGTACCCGAAATTCAGGTCTGGACGAACATCCAGACCGGAAACAAACATCTATATTAATCATATCAATATTCGCCTCGCCCGGGAATCGAACCCGGGTGCACACGCTTACTCAGTCCACATCACTGCCAACTGAGCCACGGAGCAGTCATATCGACGCTGGAAAGGAAAAAGTACCTAAGCGACAAGATGGTCGATATTGAGTTATATACCTTGTTGGAATCGTCAGATTTTTCTGATTCTTTTGGTGTCACTCTCATGTCTCTACGATGAAATTTATGTCGCTTAGGTATTTTAGATTTCCCTCTTTTCCCATCTTTTTATGGCGACCAAGCGACAAGTTTTCGATCTTTTTTATTATTTTTTTACTTAGGTATCAAAATTTTTATTTATTTTTATTTGGATAGTTTTTGTCGTACTTTTCAAAATTAAATTATTGCTAAGGTACGTTTACCCTACTCCAAATGTCTTTTGTAATTCTGGTTAAGTATTTTTTCCTGGAATATAAAATCTTTAATGCAGAATGAAGATATTTTTGATCATCTTTTATTAATTTATATATGGAACTTGGGTATTTTTTCCAGAACTTATTTTAATTTAACGATAGATTAGGTATTTTATAAGTAAAATATAATAAAAGGTAGATGTCGCTTGGGTACTTTTACCTGCCGACTTTTCGATTTTATTTGGCGTTTAGGTATTTTCTGATGGAAATTCAATTATAATAATTCATGATTTAAGCATATTGCGATACCAAGCATATGTCGCTTGCCCGGGCTGTAAATATTTATGGTATGGTGGTTGGTAACGAAAAAACAGTCTTTGCGGTTTAAATTATTATTTAGGTAGCGCGTACGCACCGTCAACATTAATTGGGCCGTCGCTCAGGCATCTTTAACAGAATTATTTTGTATTTGAAATTCAAGGTTTTCGCAGTGCTACCAATTAATTTGATTTGATTAAGAAAATAATACAGTAACTGACTGCTATCTTTTTTATACAATTCAAATAAGTGTAATGTAAATATCAATCAACATGCATGTCTAATGATTGGTTTCAGCCCGAATTTTTATTCAATGTCGTTCAATGGGATTAAATTCGTTTCCACTGAGTTTTAAACCAAAATCATAGATGTAAACTTTTTCTGATTCTCAACATATATGGCAAATGGATAAGAGTATCATGATTTTGCATGTTTGCATGTTTTAATGATTACGAATTTACTATTATATTATTATTACTTTTATTTTTAATTGTTCACCTATTTTTATCATTTATTTAGATAGATAGATAGATAAATGTTAAGATAAAAATTAAAATGCATTTGTCTCAATCTCGAAACGCTACCGCGTATGCGACTGCTAATTCTCTGGCAATCGAAGTTTGCGGCACCTACAAGACAGGATTTCACCTAGTGTAGGGTCGCTGGTAAACAATTGTACGCTCACAATTAGAACTACCCTATTTTTATTGTTTTTCTAAAATTAATTGTTGTAAGATTAATTATTAGTAGTGTACCAATGTAAAGCTAATTTTGTTAACGAAATATACATTTTTCATTTTTTCATTTTAATGTAGGTCTATGAATATTTTATTTTAAAAGTATAAAGAATGAAATAAATTTTTTAAATCGGGCTATTTACCCCAAGAAAGTGGACAAGTTGATATCATCACCTTATCGGCCGAAATGCATTCACTATTGGACATATGCCCCACCTATAGATCGACCTACTGATCAGTAAACACGTGCGACCCTTATCCAGTGCACCTCCGAAACCTTCAACAGGTCTTACTCTTCATCTTAAGGTTCGCAAAATCGTAAGGATTCTATTAGTGATTCAGCAACATTTGCAGTTACTAACTCTAGTATCAATCATCATCATCGCAGCCCGGACACAGGCCTCGCCCAGCGATCACCACAAGGACAAACCTTGTGAGGAGGGGGTTTGCCGACCGACACACTTATCAAACGGCCCCGGGAAGGGCGGCGGCACAGCGTGTGGCACTGAGCCGCCGCAGCTTTAGAGGCGAGAAGAGAGGGAACAACAAGCATCCCCGAACACGAAGCTGTACATGAGAAGAACATTGGACGCTGATAATCAATGGTTTCCAGGGACCTTCCCAAAAAACGCTGATACGGCAACCGGAGGGTTTAAGTGGGTGCAAGCTCCACATACCCTCCTCGCTCCTTCGAGTGGAACAAAAAATGGGGGGTTTACCGTAATTGCCACGCTTGGCAGGTGGGTTTTCTATCGCAGCATAGTTGTTTAAAATTAATTTTTGTTTTGATCAACAAAGGATGCTGCTGCCCGTGCCTTGGCGGACTTGGCGCGCGGCCGTTGCTAAGTGAAGTTCATTTTCGTTTTACTGCCTCATAAAATTAATAAATCAGTGTACTAATACATTTAGAACGATCAAATTTTAAGGCTAAAACAATGTTCGTTTAGCAAAGATTTTAGTTACGGTATCAGATTTGCACTACATTAAAGGACAGGGAAGATATTACAGTGAAATATATACAGTGAATTGCAATCTTAATATTTTTACTGTGTTGCACTTGTGACTATAGCTCAAGGCCATACTAGGGTCGGTCACTCACCCGCAAAATCAGCGTGTCTACGAGTTGCACCGGCTAGCACGCACTACAAGCGACGCGATGGCGATGTGTTTGGCTTGCAATTCTATCGCGCTGGAAAGTGAGGCACTGTTATGTATCTTGTGCAAAGGTACATATCATCATAACTGCCTCAATATAACAACAGCACAGTTCCTGGAGAATGCACATAGCCTGAGGAGAACCTGGCAATGTCACGCCTGCGTAAATGTTAACCGTAGGAGAAGAGGCGACAATACTCCAGTGCGCGACCACTTAGCGCCTCCCCCACTCCCTACTGATATGTCCTATGAGGACTTGAACGAAGGCAGCCACTCCCTACTGGTTGAGAGTCCGTCCAGGGACAATACCAGTCTCTCGCTGCCTGAATTGACCGGCAAGCGTCAGGGCGAGCGGGTAGGGGACATGTCTTGTGCGGACTTCGCAGACTTCTTCGATTCTCGTCTTCGAGTGGCATGTGACCAGATAAAGCAGGAGTTTCTAGCCATAACCACATCGCTATCGACTAGACTCTGTGAAGTTGTCACAGAACTTGGAGTTATGAAGGATAGAATTGGGGAGCTGGAGAAGCAGAATGAGGAACTACGCACTGAACTCAGTAACGCCAAGGGGGAATCGAGCGACACTTCTGGACTACAGGACTGTATTAAGCAACTACGATCTGAGCTGAATGAGCGAGAGCAACAGTCTCTCCTTAATGACATCGAAATTTCCAACGTTCCCGAGTGCGAAGGAGAATCAGTTGGCCATATCGTTCTCGCTGCGGCTGCAAAGTTGGGCATGGTGCTGGAAGAGCGTGACGTCGTTAGCGCTTATCGCGCGGGTCCTCGCCGTGGTGTTGGGGAAGGAGCGGGTTCGCGTCGGCCGCGTCCCATCGCAGTTCGCCTAGCACGGAGGACACTGAGAGACGAAATGCTCAAGAGTTCCAGGGTGAGGCGGGGCTGTACTACGGTCGACATCGGTCCTCCTTCGCATGAACCTAAGAAGCTCTATGTCAACGAGCGTCTTACGCGAACGAACCGTAGCATTTTTGGCAAAGCTAGAGAAGCTGGCAGCCGCAACAATTGGCGGTTTGTTTGGACGAGAGATGGACGTGTTCTCGCCAAGCAGCGGGAGGGAGCGACCACTCACTGGGTACAGACGGAGGAGGATATAGAGCGGGTTTTTGGCAAGAGAACAGTTTCATCTGCATAGCAACGCAAGGTTTCACCTTATATCCCAATCTGATCTGCATGTTTACTTTTATTATTTTTCTTCTATTGCTTATATTATTTTTTTGTGTTCGCGCTTATTGTCGCACAACGACAATGTCACTCTTTACACATTTTTTGTTTGTCTGGTTTGCTGTGTCTATGCGTGTGATTGTGTATGTGAGGGGCTTTGACTATATTGCCTATTTTAGGGTAACTTACAGTGCTTCAGTCTTTGCGCTAACTTGTAATTATATATTAATACAAATATCTATTATTTTTATATTTATAGAAATATTTATTATTTACATTATTCTACACAGTATAAGAAACACTTTCTCTTATATATTTTACGTAACTGCTCACGCACACACACTAAACACAACTCATATGCTATTAATTTACAATATTATTCTTTATACACATTACATACACACTAAAAAAAATAACATGTTAAGTAATAATATTTATCTAACACATATCATTACACCATTAAAATTTATATACGCTGAAATAATATATTTCTCGAAAAACACATGTAACATCGTTCCAAAATTGCAAAATCAAATCCACATAATATCATTTTTTCATATCAGAGCATATTTTCTTTTAATCAACCTTGTAATGATTTCACATTTAGGATCGGTTAGTAAACTTAATTCGCTTACATTGATAATTCGTAGTTATCTTAAAAATGACTAGTAAACAATTTAAAGTTGGCCTTTTCAATGCCGGTTCACTGGGAACAAGGCATGATGAGTTTATTGCCGCTTTGGATCGGATAGCTCCGGATATCTTAGCGGTGAATGAGACGTGGCTTCGCGGAGGTGACGAAGCGCGCGCCCCACCCATAAAAACGCATCGCTTACGTCATGCGCCTCGACCGCCCGATATACCGAAATCATCTGGTGGCGGAGTTGGTTTTTATATTCGCAAAGGCATTTATGCGCGCACAGTCACTCATATCGAGGCAAGTAATGTCGAACAAATGTGGGTATCAGTTAATATAAAACATGTAAAACTGATTATAGGGACGGCGTACCGACCTCAGTGGCTGGCAGTTGATACTTTCCTCGACGCACTAACCGAATCAATAACTTCGTTTTCTAACTACGACTACTTAATTTTGCTTGGGGATTTTAATATCGACCTCCTTGTAAATGACAGTAATAGTTATCGACTTCAGCAGTTTTTGCGATGCACGAACCTTGTTAATTCAATCGACGAACCCACACATTTCACATCGCACAGCGCAACCCTCATAGATTTAGTTTGTACCGACGCGAAGGTATCGCGGGTGAGTGTCGACTACATACCTACATTGGGAGCGCATGCAATCGCTACTGTGACATTAAAAATAAAAAAAGATAGACCCACACCGAGGAACGTAATTTGTCGGAATATCAAATCTATTAATTTAAGTAATTTTAATGATGATTTATTAAGTATAAATTGGGATAATATTTTAAATATTTCCAATGTGAATGATATGATTTTGACATTTAATAATTTTATTATATATTTATTTGATAAACACGCTCCTTTAAAATTAATAAAAATACGTGGTAAACCGACACCCTGGCTTAACTCAAATATTAAGCTTATGATGAAGCTTCGTGACAAGGCTCATGATAGATATCGACGCAGTAATTCTGAAGCACACAAAGCGGAATATAAATCTTTAAAGCACATGGTCAATGTTAGTATACACACTGAAAAAAAAGCATTTTTTGATTTTAAAATAAATAACAATATTCGTGACCCAAAACAACTTTGGAACAATCTAAAAAGTAGTTTTCTGCCGCAAATCAAGACCAAACATGAGCTTCCAGAATGTTTTAGCGACCCTCACAAAATTGGCGATGTTTTTAGTAATGTACCGGGTGGTAAAGATGTTCCCCCAGCATTACTTTCATATTTTGCGCATAACAGGTTCGGCAACTCATCATTTGCTCTTCACTGTGTGGATGAGCAAACAGTAGCTCGAATAATCATGTCTATTAGAACCAAGGCTCAAGGCGTTGATGGTATTTCGATGGATATGCTTATTCTTACCTTGCCCCACACTTTGAATGTTATTGCAGCCATCATTAATCACTCGTTGCGTACTTCCACTTTTCCGGATGCCTGGAAGGTGGCAAGCGTTACTCCTGTTCCTAAAACTAGTGACCCCGTTGATGCCACTGCACTTAGACCGATTAGCATCTTACCGTGCATGTCTAAGATTTTGGAAAGGGTCGTATATAACCAGGTAGTTGCGTATTGTGAATCTAACAATATTTTGCCGAATCGTCAGTCTGGTTTCAGGAAGGGCTGCAGCACGAACACTGCCTTGCTTGATGTAGTTGATGGCATTCTATCAGCACAGGATTCTGGCTCGGGATCAATTCTCACCCTTTTAGACTTTTCCCGCGCTTTCGACTGCATTAATACAAAACTTATGCTTGCTAAGTTGCAGTACTATGGATTTGATTCGGCTTCGATTGCTTGGTTTGGGAGCTATTTAATGGAACGATCTCAGCGAATTGACCTTAGAAAATCAGATGGGTCTCTCAATAGTTCTCGAGAGTATCGATTGGAGAGAGGCGTTCCACAAGGATCTATTTTGGGACCCCTACTGTTTATTATTTACAGTACTGATGTAACATCAGTAATATCACACTGTAAATTTCACATTTATGCGGACGACCTTCAGCTATATCTGGATGTTGGTGATCGTCAGTATGCGGATGCTATAAACAAAATTAACGAGGACCTTGAACAAGTGTGTTCTTGGGCATCACGTAACTGTCTGGTCCTAAATCCAATTAAATCAAAGTATATGGTTTTAGGCTCTAAAAAGCAAATAGAGAAGATAAGTGCTATTAATCCAGTTGTTACAATAAACGGGATTCCTATTGAAAGGGTCGCGAAGGCAAGAAACTTAGGATTGATGATGGACGAACACTTAAACTTTGAAACCCATGTATGTGAGCTGGTGCGCAATTGTTTTTATCGTTTGAAGGTTCTGTACAACATGCGTCCCTACCTTAGTGTCAAACTGAGAATAAAGCTATGTGATGCTCTTGTGCTAAGCAAGCTAAACTACTGCATAAGCGTTTACGGTCCGTGTCTGTTAAAAAAAACTAAATGTCTTCTGCAACGGGTCCAGAATGCTTGCGCTCGTTTTTGTTTTAATATCCCACCACGTACACATGTTACGCCATACTTAAACGACGCGGGCATCCTGAAAATGGAAGGAAGACAGAATTTGTTTTTAGCGTGCCTGCTATTTGATGTGGTGAAATTTCATAAACCAACGTATCTATATGAGAAACTGACCTGGTGCAATGATCGACGAAACGTTAGGCCTAGCAGAAAACCACTCAGGGTACCACATCACCGGACCACTGCTTTTCGCGGAAGTTTCACTTATAGTGCCTCAAAATGCTGGAACAATATACCACCTCCTTTCTATAGTATTGTTGGTAAAGCTACCTTTAGGAAGTGCTTAAAAAAACATTTATTGAGTTTACAGTAGGCATTATAAGTGTTCAAACTTCTTATTCGTACGTTTACAAATCTCTTGTTAGTATTTATTGTATGTATAATGGTGTTTATTATTTATTTATTTATTGTTTAATGTATATTAAATATGTACCTACCTTTCTATCATAATATTATGACGTGCAAAGACTTGATTGACTGATTGAGGTTGCACTACGATTTATTGATTGTGTGATGCTTGTGTGTGTGCCGCACGACTGTCTATGGTCTTGGCAGAATACCAGCGTTGCATTTTTTAATTTATTTAATAAATGCAACATATGCTGAGTCAAGGCCCTTTCACATCCACAATACATGCAATTTTTTCTCTGTTGTATTTTTTATTTTATTTTTATTTTTTATTATTGTTTAATTCATAGGGTATTGCTAAGGTTTTATTCATGCTGTAAATTTTGTTTGTATTATAGATGTGAATAAAGATTTGTCTATGTCTATGTCTATGTCTATGCCTCAAAAATTAGTCGCCTTGTACGACACCCACGATACGAAATGGGGTGGTAGAATTTTTTGCCGTCACCACACGGCAATAAATTTATCAATGGGTTATAGGAAAGAATAAACGCCTCTTTAAATTGGGCAGATATCTTTATCCAGGGAATCAAGCGACCATCTTCTCTGATGACAACGCTATGAAAATTAACGAAGTACTGATCATTTTATTCGTATTATATGATATTGGTGTATGTTGGGTTGACTAGTTGTGGCAGCTTTTACCTTTACTAAACTTGTTTGTTAAGTTTTTACTAAGTCTATTTAGCTAAATTAAAATAATGCAGATGATGGACGACAATATATTATTTCAGGAGCAGCAGGAGTTGCTATTCTCTGGCAGGAGATATTATATTTAAGTACCCGTTCCTTCAACGTGTGGCCACCTAAAAAGTGTTATTAATATATTAGTCGGTACGTCAAGGGTTTTAGGGATTAATAAAATCATTTTAATGAAAAAAGAAATAACCGCCAGGGGCTTCCTCTAAAAAATAAAGGTCTGCGACCAGATCTTCTGGTAGGGTTGTGCCTTTCATATACCTTTCGTATCTTTCAAACCTATGGGTATCTGCCTTTCAGACCATGTGACCTTCAGCGCGGCCCTTTTGCGACTTAACTAAATCTGAAGACAAGTTCTTCACGTCCTTGCAGCTCTCAAAGAATATGAGCATTGAGTACTGAGATGTTATTTTAAGGATAATTTGGATATAAACGTTTCTTCCTAACCTGAAAAAAAAAGTTATGGGGATAGTTCGAAATTTGTTAGGAAATAGATTTAATTTCGTGTATAGTATCGTATTTTGTGATATGATGCTGAGTATCTAATACCATGAATTACATGTTTATCGTAGGTCTTGTAGTATATTATTGGGCGCAGAAAGAGATGAGATACTACTGCAGAGCAGAGAGAGAGTAGTATGACTATAGGTACTCTGAGGTCTTAAACCAGTAGTCATTTTAAATACTACGTAGGTAGGTAATGGTACTTTATGTTCTTCATCTGATAGCGTCTCGAGTGTGAGTTCCAACGTCGATTGTTGAGCTACCCGCAAACGTATACAAACAACGCACAACTAAATGATTTTAATTAATGGAATTAACGTTTCTAGAAAAAAATATTACGTGAACATGCCCAAAAGTGAGGAAAAAAACTCACACTCAGCACTCTTGATTCTCCAGACAAGTGCCCATTATTATTTTATTGTAAATTTTGTTGTGTTATAGGCCTTTTAACGTATAGCAGCTCCACAGATTTTGCTATTTTAAAGTTTTTTTAGTAGTTTTACACTTGAAGTTAAGGATTTCTTTTTGCAATTTAGTTCACTGTCATAAAATAAGAAATATCCCTTAAAATTATCGTTTTAACTTTATTCATATGTTGGAAAAACGTTATTTACTTTTGATTTTAAATTATTTTTATTGGGTTTAAAAACTACTCGATTTTTTGATAAGTAAGTTTTTCTAGGAAATATTTTGGTAAACTGAAACATTAAGCCATTTTTACTAATATGCGGTGATAATAAAATGTTAATTTCAGTATTTTTTCCGTTCCTAAGACATGTATTTGCAATCACTATGTGTTGTTTTATCTAGGATGAAAAATATTTTGCCTGGGCGCTTGGGTATTTTTTCCGGGTACTATTTTTATATTAAAAATACCTAAGCGACACTATCTCCTAAAATAATGCGTTTTAATTAAAACTACTAATATTAAAAAAAGCGGAAAAAATCATTTTGTCTGCTATGTAGGTTTCACACTTGTAGAATAATTAGAAAAATAGTTATGATTTTTTTTTCAAAAACAAGATTTTCAAATTGCTCTCCTGAACAATAGGCATAATGTCGCTTAGGTACTTCTTCCTTTCCAGCGTCGATATGTATTTCAATATTGTTTCGTTTCTCACGGACTACATACTTATACTAAAGAACATACGTTACATATCAAACCGCTTTGTTGAGGCTTAAAATTTAAATAATAAAGTTAACTTTGGTTAGTAGCTTTGGTTTTAACAGGCTCACCAGCCGGGCACAATACATTTATCAATGTTTTTTTTTAGTTCAATTTATTGCAACTTAATCCCAGAGTCAACGCTATTTGCAAGCAAACAGAGGGTGTTATAGAGGGGTCAAACCCTAACATGTGTAGGTCTAGTGAATTCTGCCCTTCAGGGTATCAAGTTATTGCCACTTACCTAAGTCTACAAGTATACTCGAATTCGCAGATTATGTACAGAAACTATGTAGTAAGTATGTTCCTACAGCTTTGTTAACCATCTAAAGATTAGTTTAGATTCTGAACCATTTTGCCGTTATATATCTGACAAGTCGACCCGGCGAACTTCGTACCGCCTTATCTATTTCTATGTTATTTATTTATTATACTCATAAACCTTCTTCCTAAATCACTCTATCTATTAAAAAAAACCGCATCAAAATCCATTGTATATTTTTAAAGATATAAGCATACATAGGGACAGACGCGAAAAGCAACTTTGTTTTATAGTTTGTATTGATAACACATACTCTAACTCCATAAAAACAAGGTCAATATCTTACCCTCTTATTCATAAAAAGTTAAAGAGCATTTTAGTTATTTGACGTATGTCAATTTAGACTGGATGTCACGTATTTACCAAACCCGAGAACCAGCAAACCAGAGAAGTAGACCTCCAGTAAGGCTACTTAAAATCTACTGTATCTTTATGAAAAAGACGGTTAGTCTCTGGCTTTCAACATAAAGTTACGGACCCCTGTAAATCCAAGGAACCTTTACCTCCAGAGTAAAAACAGGTCCGACATCCTTTTTGTGATAGAATAAATTATAAAGTAGCATTAAAATTTGTTCTTTATTACGCTGTAATGTAATTAATTGCGAAAGAGAGTATTTGATTGAGTTGAGGGCGTCTTCTGGCGTGTCCATCGTTGTCGCTATATAAGTATCTCACGACGGTCTTCAGCATACCGCACGAGGGGCGTTTTAGCTCGTGGTGAGGCACGACAGCTGTTCTGTTATTCAGGCTGGTTTGTGCTCTGGATTCTCATTCGCTTACTGGCCTAGCCGCATGCTGGACGACCCTTATCCAACTTGCCTCATGAAATATAGGCTGTTATATTTTTAATTTATTTTAGGTATACCTATTATATATATTTTACTAGCTGTCCCGGCGAACTTCGTACCGCGCCTAATAATTTTATAAGGAAAATTTTAATTGTTGTTTTTACGAACTTCCCTTAATTTTTCCCTATTTTCTCAACTTTCAAACATTCCCTGGACTGCTACGAACATTTCTGCCCGGCCGTTCTCGAGTTTAAGCGAGACTAGACTTTGAATAAGCTATATGAATTAAAAAACAATGAATAAATTTTGTACTTAGGATATTTATTATTATTATTTTAATTTATTGGACTTGACTCCACTTCCGTGGAGTATTTTGCCAATGTCAAGTTCACAAATTAGGTTATAAGGGTGGGCATAAAGCCCGGCAACGTTGTACGGATATTATAAATTTAATGGATTATTGTTTTAAAGCCCGCTAAAAAAATACCTGGTTTTGGAACCAACGTCAAAACAATAATTAAGCTATTACTTTCTTAAACTTTTGAATGTGCCTCTTTACGACCGAAACCGCCGTGAAATTTTTCCGACGCCGCCTTCTAGCTTCTCGTTGTTGAAAAGGCTTGATGATGTAAATAGGTATTTCTCGTGTTTCATCAAAAATCATGCCTTTCTTCATTAAAAAATTATCATTATATTGCTTGTAGGTAAGTAAGTAACTCTTTCTTGCATATAATTTTTTTCAACAAAGCTTTTTTTATTATGTATTTATTAGACCTAACTTGGCTTATAGTACACCAGTACTTAAAAAACATGTCCGTCTCTGCCCGTCATATCAACTCTTTATTTTCTCTTAATTTGTTCAGCAGGTAGGTACCTACTTGCTTGCATATTACGATGCGCCGAAATTATTAAATCGGAGAACGCAATAACGTCTCCCTCCCCCAGCACAGCTGTGTCCATTCTATTTCAGATAGAAACCAATGTGCGCTGGTGCTGTGACTTCCAGTACCAGATGTCTCCTAGCTACGACATGTTTTGGTTCTAACGGGACTATACATTAACTTAAGGTAAAATATAATATATCAATACAAGTATACGAAATTACTCTGACAAATCTAGAAGTTGGTACCTAGCAATTTCGTACTTTAATTTAAACCTCACCGCGACGTACGCACGTAAACTGTGCACATGTTGTATGCATTTAAGGGTGGGTAACAACATAATGCGGGAACTTTGGTAGGTACCAACTGAAAAACATAAATCGCAGGGTGTGCGGGTGGGATTGAGGTTGAGGTAAGTTATTCAGGGCGGAGAGCGCTATTGGACGTGAAACTTGGACGAGCTCTCGCGTCGCCTTCATCACTCCACGAAAAAACTTCCCGGTTCACTCCTTAAATATTTAAACAGGGACAAAGATGGCAGCTTGGCAATTAGAGTTTTTACGCAAGTGCTTAGAAGATGGAACTTGTCCGTGGTCGTGGGAACTCAAGTGAAGTATGAGTAAAAAACCTAATTATAGCGGAACTCATGAGTGCGTTAAAGGTGACGACATACCTATCTGCGTGAGTAAGTTTGCGAGAGACACCACATATTTTTAAAAGAAAAACAGCATTCGATAAGCGCGGATGTTGGATAGCTTGAATCAAGCATGAGCAGCAATAAGGCCTTTTGCATGAAGAATACCAAATATCAGGATAGTACTTAATGCCTTCATTTACTGCATTAAAAACAAGTTGTCAATGTCAGCACTGCTGCCCTGCAACATTTCAGAGTTTTACCGACTGGATAATTTGCTAGCGAGACAGGAGAATGTATCGACGCAGATCGTGACACGAAAGTTGTTCCCATGAATATTCCACCAGCGCTTTGTATGTTGTAAATAAAGCAAACCGACACACACATACTTCCATAACTAATATTATAAATGCGAAAGAAAATCTGTCTGTCCGTCTGTCTGTCTCGCTTTCCTGAAAAAACTACTGATCCGATTCGAATTAATTTGGTATTAAGTCTAGACTAGACTATCTATCGTTTGGTCTATCTAAGTCTGCCTGAGAAACTACTACTTTTTATCCCAAAATTCCTACTGAAAAATTGGGAATTCGATGTTACAAAGGAATAAGCGCTGGCGAAGCCGCGGGGCGCCCACTAGTCTTATTATAAGTAGTTATATAGGTAGATCAATAACCTTTATTGTCCAATAAAGGGGCTAGCTGTTTTCGCAAATCCTTAACGCTCTATTTTTTTAGCATAAATGCACGTTCATGACTGCTACGCAGAATACCTAATAGTACAATGATAAAGAGTATTACGTCTTCGAGTAAAAGAAAACTTACTGATGGGTAGTAACATTGAAGAAGAGATGCGAGTACTGCGGCGCAGAGTCCTCAGGGCCGTGCGGCGCGGGGAAGGACATCACTAGCAGGACGGGCTTGCGCGCGAAACGACGCTTTGAGGCTCTCAGGAATGCAATAGAGTCGTTGGCAATAAGATCAGGGTAGTAGTCCTAAAAAGAAAAAATAATTGATTTGCATCGTAAGAGTGGATAATCGGCGCAATAGCCGGTTATTTTATAGCAAGTAGGTATATCTAAGAAGAGCACCTGATGTTATTTTATTAACTTAACTTTAAGCTGTCAATATTGAGTGTTGCCACAGCCCTAAGGTTAACAATGTTAGGAAAATGAAACTGGAAATGCAATTAAAAAAAGACGTCGTAAAATCATTATCAGCAACGAAAACAATCAGTCTTCTTTATAATATTAATTTATTATATTTCGTTTTGCGTAATGCATTTCATGCAGTTTATCCGGGTAAAGTTGAGTTGAAAAACAAATATTTTATCAAACATACTCGCTATTTTAAATTTGTTATCTTCTCAAAGTACTTCATCATCATCAGCCTGTAAGAGCCTACTGATGGACATAGGCCTCTCTCTCGCACGACACTCATCGCAATCTCGGGCCTCGTCCCTCATGCCTACTTCTTAATATTTCTTAAAAACTAAACAAAAGCTTGTAAAAGTAAACCTTGTTATAATCGTCTCCATGTTTGATCTTCTTGCCGTTCATGTTGATGCTGTAGTTGTAATACTTGGAGTTCATGATGAGCCCTCCCCACTCGCGCCAGCCGGGCGGGATATAGGACCCGTTGTACTTGTTCAGGTACTTGCCGAAGTAACCTGGGGGCAAAACATAAATATGAAAAGTGTCCAATAAGTAACTTTAGACATCCTACAACAACGCTATGTGAAGTAAAACTATTGCAAATGTTTTCGTTAATTATCTGAGAGAATTTAGTACAGTGGCGGACACGATCGGCGTAACACTTCCGGTTTTTCTGTATTGCAAAATAGCTCTTGTTTTTTGGTAATACAGTCTAGGGCTGACAAAACCATAGACAAATCTGTTACGGCCTCCTAGTCCGTGACTGTACCTATTTATAAACTAAACAAAAATATATATTAAAAATACTTGTTAGATACCTAAAGCCGGGTGTTAGATACCTAAGTAGTAACTATTCAACCTATATCTAAAATACATGTTTTTTTCAACGGCTACTGATAAGTACCTACCATTACGCCTGAAAGAAGTCATGAGAACGCTTTTCAAATGTACCAAAAGATGAAAAAAGCATTGTTCTTGACGAGACAGACGGACAAAGACTGCTCAAATTTTAATTTCGGAACCATCCCATATCCATGTTAATGAAAGCCTGTTTTAATTAAAAGCCAAGGGCCCAGCGATTCGTACTTATACTTTGTTTTCATCACAGACACACCGACATTTTACGCAAGGTAGTATAAAGTACGGTAGGCCTCTGGGACTGACTCTGATAGTAACAGCAATGTTTACCTACATTCAGCGCAAACCGCTTAGTAGTAGGTGAGAGCATAGTGTTTTTTTTATAAAGTAAAATTTGTAAAAAATTTACAGCTTTGGTAGTGCACAGACAGCATGCTCACATTAACTGTTCTCACAGATTTTTTTTAAAAGTGTGAAACACTTTAAATAAGATACGTACTCAAAAATACTGGACTCTGAAAATAATGGCTGAAAAATAAGAAGCTTTTCAGGAGAGCCCGTCTCAAGTGTCATAACTTGTACAAGTTACCCGCGAGTTGCTTTGCCTTCGGCGGCGGGGGCGGGGCGGCGGGCCTCGTCTCGGCCTAGTTACATTCAGGAATCTAGCATAGCTATTGTCCTACCGCCTGAAATGTGTCATTGTGAAACTAACCATGATCCAGAAAAATAACCTAAACTTCTCATACTGTAATCATTGATGTCCTCCTTTATTATTCGGATAACAATCTATAATACGCGGCTAGTGGATTTAGTATGTATTATCCGAAAGATCTTGCGTCGTACTACCTATATACCTACGTGCATATCTACTTTATAACTGTAAAAAATATACAGGCAATGAAAAAACAAAAAGAAACATCGAAGCTTCGGGTCGAGCGGGGCACAGCGTTATATTATGAAACGAGTGGCTACAACAAAGTATTTACAAGTAGTTTATAAAGTTGATCTCGTGAACGCTATCAAACTGGCGGTCTCAGACTCGGCGGGTGGAATCGTAAATATTACTGTTCATTTGCTCTAGATCTAGATACGCTAGGTATGGTATATGTTTTTTATCTAAGAATATGAAGATATAAAATACCTATCTAAGTATGTATAATAAAATTAACCTAGATATTTATTAATTGCTTGTTACTATAATTTTGACTAGGTTGGTACTAAGTGATTTTATCACATTCATGATCATGATAGCTACGTACGACAAAGCATGCGAATCCGCTCAAATCGAATCTCCCAATTCCCCCATTATTTCTTAACCGAGAGAGAATCACTCGCTATGTTTCGGAATCACCTAAAAAATAATATCGCATTTTTCAGAAGTCATTATACATGCAAAGGATCAAAAGCTGACGGTACAGTAAAATTAAAATAAATACGACTAAAGACTGCTGATCAATTGATCAGCGCAATATACAGCAGAAATGGCACTAACATCTGGACTGTATCCCAGCAGCTCTCTACGTGCCGACAGCAGGTCAATGAACCACTAACTCCTGAAAAGCGCAGCTGCCACATTTGGCACTAAATATCAAATGAAAAATTGTGTTTATACAGCTCGCTCGAACGTGAGCGCCGCCTGCACTTGCAGTCTTTGTCACTGACTAATCCTTTGCTTTACTAGCCATTTAGTCTTACTTTATTGCGGGAACTACATTTCACTGCTAAAAAAGGAGAAAGATTAGTGTTTGTAACTTAATTCAATCAGAGCTTTAATAAAACCTTTATAGCGCAAAGTTATTTATTTTTACTAAAATTTAATTGCACTTTAAAAACTTAATGTGTTCCTAGCAAAAAATAACAAAGAATCACTGTGCATCGGTATGTCCGTCAGTACAGTAATTTTTTCTGGACTCTTTCTCCGATTATATAAACAGAAAATTTTAAAAATAAAATATTTCTAGATGTTAGATGTTAAGCTAAATTAACACGTTCGGCCCACTACTTGGTTATACGCGTTATGACACAATTATTCTTCATACAAATAAGGTTGACGACTATAGAAGTTGTGTGAATTTAATTGAATTTTTGTATTGAAAAAAGAGAACAACGTCTAATAACGTCAACGTTCATGAAAGTTGTGCCACTCGCTTAAGGGAGTGATTACGTACGTTGCAACACAACGTCTGAGAACGTCAACGTTATTGAACGTTGTATCATATTCGTTTTTACCTAAAATTCTATATTTTGTACTACTAATTTTAAAGTTTACGTGCCAGGCGAGACGACATCACTTGTTTAGACTTAAAAAATGGAATCAAAAAAATCTTGATTACATCTGAGCCAGGATATTCCATCTATCTGGTCTTACAGTCAAAAATATGTTACTTACCTTTTTTTTTATTTGATTGCAATACATAACTATCTCGGATTCTTCTTCTTATCCTGTTATCCCAAGCGGGAACATAGGGCTTCAAGAATTTTTCTCCAATTTTAGCGGTCTTGAGCAACAGCGGGTAACTCCTCCCAGTTAAGTCCCACACTATTTGCTTCTTGCAGCGTGGACCGGCGCCAGGTTGCCTTCGGGCGACCCCTTTTGCGTCTTCCGGAGCAACCCTGCAAGGTCGTCCATCTGCTCTTCTTAGCGAGTGCCCTATCCAACGCCACTTTTTAGTTCGAATTTCCATTTCAATTGGCCTTTGCTTTGTCAGGTGCCAGCTCTGTGTTGGTAATGGTTTGTGGCCAGAATATATTAAGTATCCTTCTCAGGCATTTGTTTATGAATACCTGGAGCTTATTGGTCAGGTCTTTTCGCACAAACCATGTCTCACACCCATAAGCAACACTGGTTTTACATTGGACTCGAAGATCCGAAGCTTGGTCCATCTGGTGATAACGTAAGAGCTCCACAGTGGTGTTAGTTGTGCGAACGCTGCCCGCGCTTTGTTAATGCGGTTTTCAATTTCAACTTCTGTACCTCCTGTAGGGCTCACCACTACTTCACCCGTAATGTTCAGAGGGTCCTGCCTGATCTCAGGTGTGTACACGCATTTCTTTTGTCTTAGCCGTATTAATACGAAGCCTCTATTTTGCAGGTTCAACCACCAGATCGTCTGTCTTTGCTCGAAGGTCGCTCAGTGTTGTAGATAAAAGGCAAAGGTCTTCTGCAAAGTCTATGTCCTCAAGACACTTCTGCGAGTTCCAGGGAATACCCCGCTAGCCTCTGCCGGTGACTATACACATCACGTCGTCCAAAACCAGCAAAAACAGCATTAGTGATAATAGGCAACCCTGTTCCCGGCCTTCTGTGATCGTAATGGATTGCGTCAATTGGCCTTTGTGAATTACTCTGCAGGTGATGCCTACATACAAGTTTTGTATCAGGTTTATTAACTTGTCCGGTATACCTTTACTGCGGAGTACTCGCCAAATGCTGGACCACCTAACCCTGTCGAACGCTTTTTTGAAGTCCACAAATAGCGAAAATAGTTCGCACTGCATCTCATTGCATTTTTCCAGAATTATTCGCAGCAGGTTCAGTTGGTCTCTGCAAGATCTTCCAGGACGAAATCCAGACTGCTCTTAACTCAACTTCACGTCCACCACCCCTGCTATACCGTTCAGCAAAGTTTTGGTCAGGATTTTAGTGCAGGGCGAGAGCAAGTTTATGCCCCGCCAGTTAGAGCATTGCGAAAGATCCCCCTTTTTTGGAAGTTTTAGGATTATTCCTTCTTTCCAGTCGTTAGGGACTACTTCAGTTTCCCATATGGCTGCCAAAAAAGGCAGAAGGACATCGGCTGATTAGTCTGCGAAGGCTTTTAGGGCATCTATAGGGATACCGTCTTAGCCAAGACCAAAATTTAAGTTGGCCAAGATTATAATTGTATTTGACAATATTATTGACCGTTCCTTTGAGAAAAAGTTATTAATGAATAAAGGGGCCAATTATAATTAAAAAAAAAACTAATTTTCCTTAACCGTTTACGTCTTTTTGTATTATTCGAATAATATTCGAATAGTAGCCCGAAAAAAAACGAATATTCGAATACCAAATTTTTACTAATAATTGCAAGCCCTAGTTGCGACACAAATATTATAACACTAACGTTTATGAATGTTCACCGAAAATTAACTGTTCACTTTGTATGGATCTGTATCCATACAAAGTTTTACATCGTTAACATTAATAAAAATTGTGGTGAATAATGGTTAAAGTATTTTAAAACAGGACATAATTTTAATAGTTACAAAACACGATAATGTAAAATTAGAAATATATTATTTATTAAATCAAAAACGACAAGACCTTTCAACAATTTGCATTTACTTTATTATTATTTTCCGCCATTACCGCTGTTTCTCTATTTAAAATAATAAACACTATAATATATAGTACTTAAAAGCAATATTTTAATGAAAAATTCATGAACTAGGTATTGACTAAACACTTACGTTCTCTAAGCATTATATTTATTTTTGTCATTTCATTTTTATTGGACATCGTATTTTTACAAATATACTAAATTGCAATCTGTATTATCGTTTTTAATATTTTATATTAATTGTTTTAACGAACACATTATACTTTTTAATTTTTGTAATTTTAATCAATATATATAAAACTCTTCCGTTACTGACTGACTGACTGACTGACAACGCAGAGCCGAAACTACTGGGCGTAGAAAGCTGACAATTGGCACGTGGTATCCTTGGGGAGTGTAGGTGAGCACTAAGAAGGGATTTCCCGAAATTCTCTAGTATTGTAATATTCAAACTAATAGTGTGAAATAAAATAATCTAATCTAATTAAAATTAAAATAATCTAATTAAATTAATTATAAAAAAACGCTACCCACAGACGCGCTTCTCCTGCGACGGCACAAAGTGCCTAAGTAGTGGCGCCGCAATGCAATGGCGACGTCTGTTAACGTTGTGTATGTGTGCGAGAGAACTTGTTTGTGTGAGTGACCCCGGACAAAAAGGCGCTAAAAAATGTATTCATTGTGGCACAAGAAAATTGAAAAACGCAAGTGATGCGGCACAATAGTGAAGTCTTAAGTATAACCTACTACCTAAAGGCGTCATATCACGTAGTTCGAATGAGAGTCTAATTTTTGAAGACGTGATTGAAAGTTGTGTCATAATAGAAAATTTAAATTTGACGTTATAGAACGTTGCTCAGCCGAACGTGTTAAGGAAAATTTACGGAATCTGTACTTTTCTTAGTTGAAAAAAAAACTTATTCAACCTATTATGACTTATTACTACTAACCTTCATAAAGTATGAAAGTAGCAGTTTGCTAAGTTTTTTTTGTTATAATTTTTTAAGAAAGTATAGAAAATATAATACGATAAAAAAATCATCATAAATTATCTCAAATTGGTGTAAGTACCTACTTACTTTTATGTAGGTAAGTAGGTACCAAGGTAGTTTGTAAATATTTTGTCATGCTTGGTTAGCAATCAATAAATTTTTCATATAAAATATCAAATCATTTAAGATTCGATGAATGAATTCCAATTTGTTAACTTGCGGAACAATAAGCAGACGTCGACGCGGCGGCGGCGGCGCGGCGGGGCGGGCGTGGGCAGACCTGCTCCAATCATTATTTCATTCATATACAATAACTTATCATTGATAGTCTCATCCACAGGATTCTCAGTGCCTGTGGATAAGACTATCAATGATAAGTTTATATACATTTTTTGGTAATCAAACAACTATTGAATAGCCAGCGAAACTACCGTCGCTTGTATTTATTACCCATGTACATAACAATTATAAATCGAGAGAATATACATTTGATTTTTATGGTTGCGAAGAGTAGTGGCTCTTGGCTTCTAACCATATAGTAATTTTTCCTAAGTATCCAATTATTTTTTAAGATTAGGTTTTATATAAATTTAAACCCTTCTGCCTTAGCTTGAGCTGTATAATATCTTAATCGTCATAAATTTCAATCTTAAAAGATAATTACGAAAGACGAAAAAACAATTGCATCCTGCTTCTCATAGTAATAAGGATGTACCTAATATGTAGGGAGGTTGGTCATCTTGAAAGAGGTAATTGCCTTAGAACTTATTAAATAAAATACAATGTTCTTAAAAAAGTAGGACGAACAAGTTTTCTAATTTTGTTCTAAAAAAAAATAAAGATCTGTTATGTTTCCTTAGACCAAATACCTTAGAAGATTATAAGATGGAACTTATGAACTTAGGAAGGTAAAAATTTAAATCGTAATTTAAATTATTTAGAAAATTTGTTGATTGAAAAATAATCAGTAAGTACTTACTTATTTTGAAAACCTTTTATCTTTTTGTATGGACGCGTACCGACCGAGTATATTATATAGTCTTATAAGAAACTGTGAAAACCAGTGTAAGTAAATCAATTGTTCTCACAGGAAGTATAACTACTTTTTAGAAAAAAGAATCGCGAAAGAGACATTCTATTTATATAATTGGCGTCGTTAATAACGTTTTTTTAATAATAACGGTGCGTCATGCATCCGACACTTAATAATAATTGGTGTTAACAAGGGCTTCCCAAGTTCACGGACGTGGCCCTTTTAAGAGGGACTCGCCTTCCCGACACTTTTTAATGGATTTAATAGCTTTCATTCAACTTATAATGATAATGAATAAGTTATTATTCCAGACTTTTTTCTGGTCTTTACGCTTTTTTTTTAATATATACTTACTTCAGTTATGAACTAGTTTGAAAAATATACAAAAGACTATTGACAAATTCGTTTTTGCTCTAAACTTGAAACATTTCGTAACCAATAAATTTGAAAGCATCATTAAACATTCTGAGAATTAAAGAAATCCACGACTACCTACTTAACCTAACATCAAGTTCATAAAAAGTCTAAGTAAGTACTTACTTAAAAAATTTTAAGCATTGAAGATTTTCTGTGGAAGCTCGCAATTACTTTTTACTTATTAACTTTACAGAAACATAAAGTTTCATTTTAAAGGTAGGAGGTGGATAGAGCAGAACCTCGAAGGTTTTCTAAAGCTACGTTTAGGCTGGTGGCAGAGGTGTCGGTGACCTCGCGAAAGTTAAAAGTTCAATGAAACACCTCGGGTTCAAAGCGCTATTTTAGTTGTTTAAATGTGGAATTTCAATCAATATGACCTTTCAGTATTCACTAGTAAATACTGTTTTTGCACATACTTTATTGTATAGGTATACCTACTACTTATTGTTAAAAGTTAAGTTAAGACACCCTATTTCACATAATGTGGAATGAAACAGTATTTACTAGTGTTAAAAGAAAGTGTTATACTGAAAGGTCACATTGATTCAAAAATTTCAGAGAAACTAACTAAGTATGTACTTTTTTCGCAAGTGAAAGAAAATAAAAGTTATATCTTTCTCGAAGGATCCATACCGAAGCGTAATTTAAAAAAAAACAGTAGGAAGTAAAATCAATTCTTCTAAAGATTTAAGAAATTAAGTTTCGACAGCGTGGAGACAGTTCATTAATTAAACTTAAGCTCAGTTGATCAGTAGGCCCGGGTCATGCAGGTCACCTGGGCGGTGGGTGTGAAGTAGTGTTAACGTTTGCAACACCGCAACCGGCGAGATCGTGACGTGAAAGTCCCGGGTATGATGTGGAACTAGTATTAAGTATATTGTTTCATACATATACGTATCTATGTAGGTACTTTGTCCTATGTTGCGTTTTATTAACAGTACACTAGTGTATTTTAGACTTCTTACACAAAATCCTACTTAGTAAATTATTTTCTTGAAGAGCCGTCCTTCGTTTAACCTCAACCTGGTACTATTAGGTATTCTGTGCCTCAACGCAGAAAACTCGATCAATAAGCCTGCAAAAAGTGCGACATGTGTCCATTGTATCATAATATTGCCAACATCGCCACCTGACGGCAAGGAGGTCGCTGTCACGCAGCCTAGCCCAGACTGTTCGGAGACTGGCTAGAGCTAGACTATGCGGCGGCTGCGCCCACGCATCATGTATTTAATCTAGTAATTCAGTCTAGCTAGATAATTTAAAGAGTCTTTTGTTTGAATTCAATAATACGTTGACCGTACGTTCCGCCGTCCTAGTCTGCCTCTGTACTTAACTAATTAACTTGCTGACACATTTTATTTTATTGAATTTGGTACACAAACAGTTGACAATCAAAACATTAAAAACAAACATTGTTAACAGTTTCGCTCTAGATTGACAACCAAAAAAGTATACACAGCATGCACAACATTTTGAAGACAATTTAACGCAGTATGCACTTGTATGTATGTGCTTAATTTTTTTTTATTATAAATTATGAAATATTGATATTAAAATTAATAATAAGTATATTAAGTAATACTAACTTAAATTAATTTACATTACTTATATGAATGAATTAAATTAATTATAATTGCTTCCTAATATTTATTAGCCAAATACTTGTCATTTTGGGAGTTTCGATTCAAATATATCAATCAATATCTTTGTTTTTTGAAGATAACTCATTATAAAGACGACACATATGAAATATGGAATTAAACAAAACATAAAAAAATCAACAATGTGAATAGTTTAAGTGTACCTACATCTTTATTACAGCTTACTTATAAGTATCACCTCAATTTGTATAAATCGATGGCGAAATGTAGCGAAATTAAATTATAACTATAACTACCTCTTACATCACTTTATGTAAGTAATTAATTTTATTCATTTTACAAATAAATTGTTTGATTTTAATATTTATATTAGTTTGGACAGAATTCAGGTCCTTCTAATACTTCAATGTAAAGAGCAGGTATTACATGCCCAACATGCGGTTTTGCAAAGACTCCGTGATCAAGAGTCAAGTGGCATGGCACAGATTGTGGTAATGACATAATGGTTATAGCACAGCGCAGTGCGTGGGCGCATCGCGCGCGCCGCTCTGTCTACCGTCTTCCTTCACTCACTAGCGATATCGCTCTGATGACGCTTTTGGGGCACACTCTTAAGGTGGCACAAGCTCCATACAAATTCAGCTAAAAATTGGGCTAAGTTATGAGGAGCGCAATTCATGACAAGTCTGTTAAATTACTTGAACTTTGGATAAAAAAATACTAGACACCTTGCTCTTTGCGAGAACATAGTCATATACAAATTTTATGAATAATTTATAGAAAATATCATGGTTTTCCCAACATGCAAATTTTTCATGTTTTTGCCACATTAGCGACATCTCTCGTACGCTAAAAGCGAAGTATTTACACTATCGCTATAGATTCTGTACGCTCGTGTAGGTAATTTCATTCATAAAGTTAGGGACGTTCAAAAGCTTGTGTTCTTGTTTGGCTCTGATTGTTTAGCAACATTGTGATTTTAGTAATTTACAAGACTTATACAATCATATTCTTAATGTATGTTTATTTCTTTATTCTGAGGTTTATTTAGATATTTTAAATATAAATCAAGTGAAATAACGTGGTTTTTCTAAAAAATAAATAACATAATGTCAAGTAGTAAGTAAATTACACATCACGGATTTAGTTTACGAACGATTCTTGAAAAAAAAAAATGCCGCGTTTTTACTCACCTCCTCAGTGTTGACAACTCGATGTTTTAGAGCTGGATATAGCTCTAAATCGTCTTAGTTAGCTCTAAAAAATTTGGGTTTAGATCTTTAGCTCTTACAATTTTATAGCTAAAATAAGGAGTACATAATATAAATATTATTACCTCATGAATAGTGAAGGAAGTAACTAATTCAGAGCTAGTGGTAAGTTGGCGTCTCGCTTTGGTTCGGAACATTTGTCACCGCATGAGTAGTTTATAATGACCATAGTAAGATGACGCAAATAAGGATTAAAATATTTGTTTTCATAGCTAAAATGTAGGTACTTAAATGGTAGTCAGCAGCTCCCTTTTCTAAAAAAAACTAGCTCTTTTTAAGATATGATATAGCTCCCTTTAAAAATTCGAGTTAGCAACACTGCACCGACTCTTTTGTTTTGATTGACTTCACGGCTTTTTGTTGCATCTGGCATTATTAAATGGATTCAAATTGCAAAGTTAAACTATTTATCATTTTGAACATCGCTGCGTTTAATTTGTTCTGTTTTTTTGTTATTCAGGTCACATCACAGAAAAGGACTTAGGAAAACTACAAATTGGATTCAAAACAAAATTCAAAATGGAGTCAAAAAAAATTTTGTATCTCAAACAGATATTCCGGGCCGAGAGTCAACAAAAACCGATCTAGGTCTGCATTCAAGAGACAAAATGGTGTAGAAGGAAGGTAAGTTCACGGCTCATCTTTTGGTGACACTGAAATTTCAAAGCAATGCAGCCTTTGTACAGTAGTGTAGAAATATAATTTGCGCTTACTAAATCATAAACTAGGTACCTACATCAAAAGTGAGGCACCTACTTACATTTGTCTAGTAAGGAAAAACAAACAACATACCTACTTACTACTTAGATCTCCCAAAACTACCCACTATCCTTGAAATATGTGGAAATTTGTCAGAGATGAGGTTTCAGATTCAATAAGCACATACATATTTACATCAAGTTCCCATTATTATATTGCTCATGCCATCTAAATTAAATGCATGAAACTATGGTACAGATGTGTACCAGTAGATACCGAGGGGCTCCATACCATAGTATATAATGGTTGTCCCTGGGCGTATTCACATACAACGCTGGTAGCCAGCGCTTGCTACCAGCGCTTCTAAGTACTTGTAACCTCAACGTTAAGAAAGCTGGTTGATGCAGGCTGGATGGCTCTAGCAAAGAGTATTAACACATTCCGGGATACAGTTCAATCTTGAGATATGACACCTCGAAATCTCATATAAAATTTTCATACATCCATGGCCGTTACGTCATATCACATAAGTTTTTCAATAGTAAGAAAAAAATCCACCAAACCAACTATGTTGAGTGTGTTGTGACTCCCAGTTCAAATTTTTGTATGGCGTTTTAACGGCTACAGGGGCGGCCTGTCATATAAATACCTATCATAGCTGTATGATGACAATATAAAGCCTTGTACTGTTTGTTATGACACCTACTAACACAGAAATGTGTGCGATACGACACCTGATCACGTGCTCCATACTGACTGTCCGCTAGGAGCACCTAAAGTCGACCGCCCACAGCCGTACTGTCAATTTACACGCCTACAAGATTATGTTGACAGGCGGAGTGTCCCGGAAAGTGTTAATACACAACCTCAGGAACTTGTCAGCGCTGGTTTTTAAATGTATAGAAACTGACTGGCTGTTTAGTAGAATGCTGGTTTTCCAGCTATAGTTGCCAGCGCTTGTTGCCAGCGCTGGCAACCATCTTTGTACATGAATACGCACTTAGACTGATAACACAAAATTTTAATATACCTCACTTTTATACATTTCAGTAGTGAAGGAATAAATTTTCTTACAAAGCCAAGCTCTCTTTGTAATGCTTTTTTGATGCGGTTTTTTTTAATAGATAGAGTGATTCAACAGGAAGGTTTATGAGTATAATAATGAACAATATAGTAAATATAAAATTTACCTAAAACTAATTACAATTTAGTACAGTGGCGTTCTAAGACGGTGCAACACTTGCGGTTTTTCTGTATTGCAAAATAGCTCTTGTTCTTAGGTATTATCTTTAGTATTACAGTCAGGTCACACGAGACCATAATCAAATCTGTTACGCCGTCCTAGACCGCCACTGTACTAATAACCTTATAAGAAAATAAGATCCCAGAAAACCGCATACAATACTTCTGCTACAAAGCTTCTGCTCTCAACCTATTTATCAACAGTCGTCGGCTAAGTTTAAAACATGCCTATGTATTTTTTTTATTATAAACCGTTTAAAAAAATTAAATTAAATTTGTCGCCGGCTAAGTTTAAAACGTGCATAAGTTTATTTTTGATTTTTTTTTAATAGTCTATGACTGTGTCCCACCCACTGCTGGGAAAAAATTACAAAACAAAAAAAAAACTTTTTCGTAACATCATATTAATTTTTTTAAATTAAATTTGCTGTTTTAGACAAACAAACAGACCTTGTGATTTTTAAAACCTGTCTAATATTATCACTAATATAATAAGACGGTCCAACGACAAAACTACATAAAGATAATTCTTTAACTCACGTCGAAATATTTTAATATGGCGGCCTAGTTATTTGCTATTCTACAATATGGGTATCAAATGAAAGGATTTAAAAAAAGCATGAGATGAATAGACAAAGTTAATTTAAGTAATTTTTAAGTATAATTTTGCTATTTTATTGCAGACTTACCAATGTATTTCTATTTTAAACAGGTATACTAACAGAGTACAGCGCAGCATCAGAAGCTACCTGTCACCGAAACTAGGAAGATCTTCAAGTACATGCAAACATATTCAGATTTTCCAAAGAAAAAGTACCGATCAAAGATAAGAAAGGAAACACCAGTGAGAAAGAAGAAGTTATTAAACTGCGACATAAAAATTATACAATCAACGTTTTTTTATTCTGTCAAATACTGAATATTGGAGAAGTTTTGTCAATACAGTATTGATTGACGTCATCCATAAAATATTTTTTTCTGTTTAATATTGTACATTTCCCCTCATTTATTGCAGCCATCCGAATTCATCAGAAAACTGCAGGTAGTCAGCTGGGCTGCTATACATTTTTGTGTTATTTTCCACTATCATTGCATACCGATGTGTATTTTTCATTGGCCTTTATTGCTACACTGGAGGGTGCATTAGATCCCGTGTATACTCCAGCTGATGCATTAAAGCCAGGTGTGACCCGCGGGCGGAGTCCTTTTTGAGCCGTTAAGTACCTTTAGCGGCTCCCTAGAGCCCACACAGACCTCCTGCGCAGTTACCAGATTGATATAGTTATGTGGGTTTTTCGTTCGTGGAAGCCTTTATTGCTTTGCTGGTGGGTGCTTTAGAGCCCGTGCAGACCCTAAGAGAAGCACCTTTCGGACCAGTAGGTTCTCTCAAGCCCACATAGAACCCTGCCTCCGCATTGAAGCCCGATTGGTTCTGCATAGTCTCTTCGGAGCCCTTACGGATCCCCAGCGCCCTCCCTCGTGCCCACATTGAGTTTCAGCGCTATTACCAGAGACAACGGCTCTGGCAGCTTTCTCAGCCCTTATGATGACCCCCTGGCCCCTGGTGATCGCAGTATGGCTTGTTAAGTTTTTTAATGAAGAACTTCTGTCCGATCTTCCAATGTTCCCTTAGTCACATTTTATGATATCTATAGATTCGTTACTAGGCCACACATATATTTTTAAAAAGAACCAAGAAGGAATGACACCTTTCATATATTTTTAGAGTTGGCTCTGAAGCACCAACTAAATTCATTCAATGCACTGAAGATTAGACAGATAAATCAATATTTTCGACATCTGTGTACTTGTTTTTAGATGATTTTTATCCTTAGTTTATGCAAGGTACACCTTTTTTTAACTATAGATTTTAACATTATTCTCAATCTCTTAAGAAACTCATTATAAAAGCCAGAAATCTGTATCGTCCGTCTGCAAACATATACAAAAACACCGCTCAAGTCGGTAGTTTTAATCTCCAAACACCGCTTAAGTCCAAGACCTTATTTTAGAACTGAAAAACTTTAATATTACTCAATGAAACATCAATATTAGTTATTAAATACAAAAACATACCATTCAGGTAGCTATTCACAAACTTTTCAGGTTTATTCAGCTAAAAAATCACACAATATCACTAAATAATGGGGCACAGTGTCGGCGCGTGCTGTTTTCCGTAGCGATTTGACAGACTTGGGCGGTGTTTCAAGACCAATCGACTTGAGCGGTGTCAGTATAATTTAAAATAACGGCATTTCTTGTTAAACAACTAACCAATCAGATGAGTTTAAAAGACGCGCGAAAAAAAGATCTATCCAATGGCATCAAAATGTCAAAACCGCCAAAAATCGACTTGAGCGGTGTTGTTAGTAAAGCCATAGTAACAAAATCTAAAATGCCTACACGATCATAAGATACCAAAATATTCATAAACAACCTAATTGCAAGTGAAAGAAATGACGGTTCACACCCAGAGCCCCTTACTAGGTGGAACCTGTATCTAGACTATCTAGGGTGCCCGAAACACATACAAAGATAAACAAATTTACCCAGACCGAGAAACACGGTGCTACCGCGACACAGTTGACATTACTGCCATGCCAACTGAACCATGGAGGCAATTAGAATAAAATTTGCACTTTTAGCGTACCCTTTATTATTACAGTAACAACATTTAGTAACAAATTTTTTTATTTACAAAAAAAAATATGAACATTCCACCTTTTGGTCGTCGACCAACGATTTGAATCATTTCAATTCATTCATGCAGAATTACCTAGAAGCGAAAAATTTCGTCATGACTTAGGAGCCATACCTACTGTAATCAAATTGTTTAGCCTGATGTGCTCTGTACTGTACAGTCACGGACTAGGAGGCCGTAACAGATTTGTTTATGATTTCGTCAGCCCTAGACTGTATTACCAAAGAACAAGAGCTATTATGCAATACAGAAAAAACGGAAGCGTTACGCCGATCGTGTCCGCCACTGTACCTACATACCTAAAAATTCTCAATTAAATGTTTTTTTTTTTAATTCTCAACAAAAAGTAGACAAAACGAATTCTTAAACCTACGTACAGTGGCGGACACGGTCGGCGTAACACGGTTCCGGTTCCGGTTTTTCTGTAATGCAAAATAGCTCTTGTTCTTTGGTAATACAGTCTAGGTCTGACGAAACCATAGACAAATCTGTTACGGCTTCCTAGTCCGCCACTGTACAGTGGCGGGCGGTCTAGGTAGGCGTAACACTTTCGGTTTTTCTGTATTGCAATATGGCTCTTGATCTTTGGTAATAAAGTAAGTATAGGCCGCACGAAACCATAAGCTGAAAGACTTTCACTGTTGATCAAAGGGCTTTTCAAGTTGGTGGTGGTTGAGACAATACATACCTATATAGTATAGCATATTTTTGAAAATAATCACTAAGCGCACCTAATAGTATAAGTATGTATTATTTATTACTTTGACTTCCCTCATAATTCTCCTCATCCTCATCCTATAAAAATTGTAGTCGCTATTATCCATACCCACCTATAAGTAAACGGTCTGAATTAGTTACTTCCATAATGTATAAGTAATTAGTTCTATCCAGTCTATACTTCTCTACCAAGCGGGCAATCAGATAGGTACAATCTGCTGCTCTTTGGTTTGCTCAAGACTATACTTATGATGTACCTACCTATGTATTAGTAATTTATATTCTTCTAAATAAGCACAAGTAACTTGAGAAACAAGTTTGGTTATAAAGTTAGTGACGCTGTTCTTTGGTTTGCTCAAGACTATACTTATGATGTACCTACCTTTGTATTTAGTAACTTATATTCTTCTAAATAAGCACAAGTTACTTGAGGAACAAGTTTGGTTATAAAGTTAGGAACGCTGCTGTTTGGTATGCTCAAGACTATATTTATGATGTACCTACCTATGATTAGTAATTTATATTCTTCTAAATAAGCACAAGTAACTTGAGAAACAAGTTTGGTTATAAAGTTAGGGACGCTGTTCTTTGGTTTGCTCAAGACTATACTTATGATGTACCTACCTTTGTATTTAGTAACTTATATTCTTCTAAATAAGCACAAAGTATGTTGAGGAACAAGTTTGGTTATAAAGTTAGGGACGCTGCTCTTCGGTTTGCTCAAGACTATATGATGTAGTTATTGGTATTTTATATTGTTTTAAATAAACACAAGTAACTTACAGTAACAAAATACTTTATTTTTTCAATTATATCCTGGTATTTACTTAGTTTGATCATATTTAAAATTTTATTGCACATTACAATTGATATTCCATCTAAGCGTTCCTTGAAATAGTTTGGTTATCCTCAATTATATCTGAAAACATAGAAAAACACATTTATTTTTTTACTATAGTTTTTCTTTTTTAATAACACATCACACTCAGAGCCCCTAACTTGGAGAAACCTGTATCTAGGGTGCCCGAAACATACACAGAGATGAACATCACACCCAGACCGGGAACAAACATCAATATTCATTATATCAATGTTCGCCCCGCCCGGGAATCCAACCCGGGTGCACACGCTTACTCAGTCCCAACTGCCAACTGAGCCACGGAGCAGTCAGATAACTAAATATAACTGGTGGATACTAGATAGGTAGCTAAATATAATTGGTGGATACTGGTCATTATCTACATATTACCTAAATGCTTGAATGGACTGTCCGATGAAGTCGCTGATATAAAAATAATTTGAATAGGTGTTTATTTAGGTATAGTACAAGACAAGGCAGGTATAGTTCTGATTTATTAGGTGATAAAGAACTGTAATCTGTCCTGTAGGTAGGTAGGTAGGTACCCTACCTAGTTTCAAAGAAATCTATGATAGATATGAGACCAGTATAACCTATCTACTTATATTGGAAGCAAAATTATTTATTGAAAAAACACTAGGTGAATGTCACCAAGCATAGGTGCCTAAGCCCTCAGCCTAAGCCTCAAGTGAAGCAAATTCAATTGATTGAATAACCTCAAAACTCAACCATTTCGACCTCTTTTGAACACAAATAATGGCACGAAATGTAATTCATAAAGTAGGTATTCTGTTTATTTTTCACCAATATTACACTGACCATGATGATATGATGATGATAAATGTGGCAAAAATAACGAACGAATCTTACGTTATGCAAAATGAATTATAATTCCGGGACTTTTACGCCATAATTCTCTTCTCTTATCACAATTCTCAATAAGATAGTTATTAGTCCACCGCACAAACAGTAGTTTTATCATATTTAAAACTAGGAATAACTTAATAAATTGTACATTATTAATTTCGACAAAAATAAAACTAAACTGGCTCAGACTGCAATCAAACGATACCAACAAAATAGGTTAGATACCTACGCGTGGGCAGGGCACCAATTTCAAATGACAGCGTAAGAAAGAGAGAATAGAGAGAGATGGAATTATGTGCGTAAAAATCATGAATGGATCCTAGCGGAAGCTTGCACTCATACAGACTGACTTCTGTGACGTATTACGCACACGTTTGCACTCTAGCTCTCGCAATGACCACCCAATTAGATACTATGAACTGTGGACAACATGTTAAAATTTAATAAAGAAAAATATAAAACAAATCATTATTCGTTTATTATTTAATTTTAACTGCGGGAAACAGAACATCTAGTCGAAATTTGGTGTAGTTCTTCAGATATTAATTAATTTTCTTTATTTGCGACATCAAGGCCATCTAGTAGGATTATGAAATTTGGGGACGGTAAAAATAACCGTTAAGGTGGTAACTCTCGGTATGGCGCGAAATTCAAATTTTTTCGCGTTTTTTATTTATTCTGGCGAAAATATACATTTTTAATAAAGTTTAAATGAATTCGCGTATGTAAAGAACCATCTCCCACATTGTAATACAACGTTTTTGGAAGACAGACCTACAGATTTTGTGTCTAAGAGGTAAAAGGCCAAAAATCAAGTTCCTTGAATATACACAAAATCGGTAACTGTGTCTTTCAAAAACGATATATCACAATGTGGGAGATAGGTTTTCACATACGCGAATTCATTTAAACTTTAAAAAAAAATTAATTTAGCGCCATACCCTTTGTTACCGCCTCAAAGGTGAAAACGTTAGGAATTCCATTTGCATCAGTCTAAGCTTTTTGAATTATAATATCGAAAAATTAATGTTTTCAATTGCACATGTCTGTCAAATTTTAAAATCTCATTAAAATGAAATAACAGTCCATGGCCAAATTAACTAAATTTTTCCCTCCTACGTGCTCACATTCTAGACGGGCGGAAGCAGCAATCTTCAGATGTTAGCGAGAATTTCCTCACCACACGCCAGCGACAACATAATGGCCGCTAGTGGGCGAACCCTGCGCCTACGGTAGGGAAAGTCTAAGTCGGATTTATAGCACATGGGGCTCGTCCCAAGCATAAATTTACAAACCAAATGGACTTTTAACAGCGAAGTGATAAATTGCTGGCACGTGCCGCTCGCTGACAGCGATTAAAGAACATAACTTTTTGTAAACGGGTGTTGTGTGTATTAGGTAGGATAGGAAATTTATCGAAAGATCTCATGAATTGATGACGGGGCGACATGACTTGTAGTTCCTCTTGTTGTTGACTTATGTGGGCATGTAATAAAAATACAACATCTAAGCATTTAGCCTCTGGAAAACAACAACCGACCGTCGACAAAGTTATAAAAATATTAACCGTTGCGTCCTCAGTTTGCGTCATGTTTCGTCGCCCAAAATATAATAATATACAAGACAAGGACACGTCCATCTAGATTTAATGTACTACATATTATCGCCAGCGATGTGCCTGTGCAAAACGACAGCGTCCGGTGCCCGGTGACGCGTGCTATCTAATCTGCAAGCTCTACATTTGTATAGAACGTTGATTCGGTAGGTTAGCTAAAGCCACGCTTCCTCCACTGGACAAAGCAATACAGCAATTTAGCTTCTGAACGGGCATCTATCTGATCAAATCTTGTCTTCATCCGGAGTTGCAGTTGCAGAAACGATTTGTGTCGAGTTTCATCAGCTCTATTGATTTATGCTGATTAGCTAGGAGCTGCTTTATGAAGTCGTCAATAGTTTAGGCAATATGCTTAGGAATAAATTGCGCAAGAAGTTTAGTGAGTTGGTATTACAATACATAGAAGAAAATAAAATTACAGTATTTTAGCACCTTTTGGCATACAGGCATTCACATCAATTTTGTAATAAAAGACCCGTATTTATTTCGGTGAAGATTACGTTGTTTGCGATATTGACTTACTTACTAATATTTGATGTAATAGAATTTTTGAAAATGGCTTCAATGCATGCATGTTTGTTTAGTCTTCGTTGCAAAGTTAGGTAGGTAACAAGTCCGAAATCTTACGTAAGTATTTCATTTTGTTTTATCCATCAGGCAAATCTGGAGAAGATTGGATAAAGGAGATTGACCATTTTTGTATGGACGCTGGACCAAGGCTGCCCAGCATTGAATCATAGTGCATAATGTTCATTAGACTAACAGTAGTCTGTAACCTAAAGCGCTTAAGAATCTATCCAAGGAATATTGAAAAATAATCTATTTTACATTGACGAAAAATCCTAACCAACAGCTTATTTTAAAAATAAAAGACGGTGTATCATTTAAAATATCAACATTTATTTAAGGATAAACATTTTAAAATACCATATCAATCGTCATCATCATCGTCGTCTATAATTATGGAATCTAAAAATAAAGCAGGGCGCCTCACAACGTCTTGGTGCCTAGCCCATCCCAAAAACCAAACTAGGCAAACAACGTGGGCACAACTGCCGATCGTTCTTCGCCCGATATAACATGAGCAGCAATAATGTTGAACAGAATCGAGCCCATGATTGTTCTCGTCAATTAAAATATAGCAATGATACACTTTTGCCGATTTTTTTTTTTTTTTTTTTTTTTTCATATAGAACTTGCTACAAAAAAAAGTTGCTTCGAACGAGACTAGTGAGGTCGGAACCGGACTCGGGAGGTAGAATAGGTAAGATAATAATAATATTATTTAACATAAACGATAAAAAACTATATATCAAATGTAAGATCACCAAAAAAATAAGTTTTAAGGTACTACGTATATATTATAAATCCGTGGTTTTAATTTTTATTTTTTATTTTTCATATATATATCTCTTCATGTGAAGAAGAAAAAAAATATTCACATGCGTGGGCAGCATTTGGTCCAGAATGGTCAATCTCCTTTTTACGGTTTCTTATCACCTAAGGTACCTAAGAAGACTTTAGTCCCGTACTTATGGTAGGCTAGGCTGCGGCAATGCTATTGCGTCATGACGACCCGGCCTCGGATAAGAGGACACCGACCCTTGTGGATCGCTTGCAGCGCTGTCGCACGTTTATTTTCCTCAGCCTGCTTGCCGTTCGCTTTGTGTTTCGTTCGACTTATAATTATTGACTCCTAGCTGACCGGCAAACTTCGTCCAGCCTTACAATATAAAAACACAATCATGGGATGGGTTAGTGTTTCTCAGAAAGTCATTTGCAGTTTATACTGAGAGCTAAAAGTAATCATAATAAAGTAACACTATGTATGACGCGCCGACGCGCCGCGGTGCATTCTCAGGTGTTAAATATCGTTTACTATGGCTTGCGATCGCATTATCCGTTTAGCAACAGCAACGTCATAATTAACTATAATTTTAAGGGAAATATGATATGGTAAGCCTGCAACATTATACGGCTGGACTTTTACAATGCTAGACACAGAGCAGCATATGGAAGCTTAGCTTTCCGGAACGACAACGAGTTTTCAGAGTTCAAAAAATATAGTTATAAACGGCCAAGTGCGAGGACTCGCGCTTAGAAGGTTCCGGAAGAAATTTATTGTTTAAAATTATCTAGCTTTAGCATAGTGTAGTATTTGTTGCTATTCTACATTATGTGAAGTTGCGACTGCTAATTATTTGCCTATTAATTAACCCGGTCGGTTTCTCAGAGGCTGAACAAAATTGGTTAAAAAAAAAGTTTTACTTATTTATTAGCATTTCCTTATCTTTAAATTTACTTAATTTTATTAAGTTTTCAATATTTGTTAGTATTCTTTGGATATGAAGAAAATTTTCGTGCAAACATTTAATTTAGGGGATAAGTTCCTTTGACACACGGACGGACGGACGGAATAGTCATATCGTGGCTTTACTAACAACACCGCCCAAGTCGATTTTTGGCGGTTTTGATATTTTGATGCCATTGGATAGATCTTTTTTTCGCGCGTCTTTCAAACTCATCTGATTGGTTAGTTGTTTAACAAGAAATGCCGTTATTTTAAAATATACTGACACCGCTCAAGTCGATTGGTCTTGAAACACCGCCCAAGTCTGTCAAATCGCTATGGAAAACAGCACGCGCCGACACTGAGCTCCATTATTTAGTGATATTGTGTGTTTTTTTAGCTGAATAAACCTGAAAAGTTTGTGAATAGCTACCTGAATGGTATGTTTTTGTATTTAATAACTAATATTGATGTTTCATTGAGTAATATTGAAGTTTTTCAGTTCTAAAATAAGGTCTTGGACTTAAGCGGTGTTTGGAGATTAAAACTACCGACTTGAGCGGTGTTTTTGTATGTGTTTGCAGACGGACGATACAGATTTGTGGCTTTTATAATGAGCTTCTTAAGAGATTGAGAATAATTTTAAAATTTATAGTTTAAAAAAAGGTGCACCTTGCATAAACTAAGGATAAAAATCATCTAAAAACAAGTACAGATGTCGAAAATATTGATTTATTTGTCTAATCTTCAGTTGAACACCGCCCAAGTCATTTTTAAAGCACAATATACATAAAAAACACAATTTAGGTGTCATTTTCGGATTCATTATTCTTTCATAATCACTTGAGTGAAAAAAAAAACATAATTTGGACAGTTATTAGCTAAATTATGAAGTTTTTATTGCCTCCTGAAAAGTTAAGAAAAATGACTTGGGCGGTGTTGTTAGTAAAGCCACGATATGAATGAGTACCCGGAACCTAAAAATTTATGGTAATATCTTTAAGAGTACGAAAACAAAACTTACCAGTTCTATAACCAGCATTAGACAGGTAGGTAGCAAATGTGTTTGTCTCATGTGTGGCTTGCCACTGCGGCGAAGAGCAGTTGTCGTTGTTGGTGTACACGTTATGGTTGTGGATGTAGGCGCCCGTCAGCAAGGAACTCCTGCGAAACACCATTTTATAGCGATGATGTCGAGGTTCAGGCTATTCCTATCTTATAGAGGTCTTGTATTTTTCCCGTGGAACGATTGACTACCCTCAAACGCATTTAAATTATGCACAGTTTATGTGCGCACGACGCGATGAGGTTTAATCGACCTTTTTTTGTTGAGCGTCTACTTATTTTCTATATTTGGCAAATAACATATTTTGTAAAAAAAAAAGAAGGGCTAGGTTCTCACCTTGAAGGACAACACATCGGTGTCGTAGTGTAGGCATGCCTGAACTCAGCTCCTGCGCTCCTTATAGATTTCATAGTCCTCGGCATAAAATTAAGACTACCCAGCTCGACATCTTGATCATCGGTCAAAATGAGAATTATATTCGGTTTGCGCTCCCTAGGCTGAGGGTATGGTATGTAGCCATTTTGCCATCTGAGGCCTTCCGGCCTGGCGCGAGGACGTGTAGAATTCTCCTTGATGGGTAAAGGAGGTTTCTCTTTAGACGGCGCAGTGGATGTCTTTCGGACCAAATTTGCCTTTTCTACAGTACTTCGGTTCATGCTTTTACCTTTCCTGGGTTTATCTTCTTCTTTCTTCTGATAAGGTTTAGTGCGGTCGTGAAGATCTTCGTTAAAATCTGATCCTTTTCGTCTATCGCGGCGTATCTCATGCTCCCATGCCCTGCGCCGCTCGCCGCGATACCTCGAGCTATTACGATGCCTTAAATTCTTCCTCTCGGGGATGTCTGTCAGTGTTCCATTAAAAGTTGTACGGTTCCGATTACTTTCTTTGCTCTTCAAATCTCTTGCGTCATCATTCTCGTAGGACGAGTCTCTCTTTCCCGCTATTAATATAAAGTTCCATGTCAAGAGAAGAGAAATAATTTTGAGATTCATTTTTTTGAATATGTAAACTTTTTGTATGAAAGTAGTTTCTTGAGTTTTGTCACGGGTTTTTGACTTACTTTGTCAGAAAATGGTAAGACCGACGACGACAGTGTCTTTTACAGAGTTTTGCCATCCTTGCATACCTGAAACAAATAAATAATTAGTTTAAAATAGAGTTAAAAAAATAAAGGCCGCACCAAACACAGACTTTCGATCCGGGATTCCTTTTCACCAATATAACATATTTTGATTAAAGTGGTAGTAGTGGTTCCGAATGTGTTCAAGCTTATCCGATCCGTATTGCGCATCCCTTTATCCGCATCCGTGCTGCGTGTCCGCTCCTAACATCACTGGCCGGGGACGGGCGGATATCTTGGTGGGGATGCACCGACGACGCCTCTCTTGCGATGTAACTCGTGTGTGCGGTTTACTTTAACTTGTCTTATTTTGTGAATAATTAAATCCTATATTGAAATTGACTCTTTAATTCGAAGTCTAGGGCTCCGGGGTTTATCAAACTAGGACCTAGGCTCACTAGAATGTGTGTGACCTACCTGAAAATACAGCCTTCAAACTAAACACAGAAAATAATTGAATACCGGCGGGAACAAAGTCGCCTCGGTCAGTCGGAAAGTCAGTCGAAAATAAAACGAATTGAATTCATTCGCTCGCATTAGTATTCCATATTGAACCGGAGTAGGTATTTTTTTATCTTCTAGACGCTCTCGTGCTCTAAGAGAGTCGATCGCAGTCGACTATTTACATGAATTACCAATTCAACCGGTCTGCAATCTGCTAAAAGCTTGCCGATTGATTCGCACAATTTTTACACTTTTACTCACTTGACTGGCGAACTTTGCTTATTTATACAAATTTAACTTGTCTGTACAAGTACAGGTTTAAGAGTCCTTTTTCATGAAGTGGCGCCAACTCTTAAGCTATTCAAAAAAAGTGCAACGGTTACAATAATTTACTATGAAAATGGAATAACAGTAAATTTAAATCCGCAATTTAACTATGTATACCTAGGTAGATACCTAAGTAAATTGTTTGTCAGTCACTCACAAATCTTATGCACGTTCATCTAATCGTAACAAAATAAAAACACATTTTAGTTTTTGAACCCAGGATTCTGAGAAATTTTTGTAGGTAGGTGACATATTATACATATAAGTTCCCTCTCAGGTTCCAAGTCCCAATCATTAATTTTTCGTAGCCCCACATCTATCTGCCTGTCTGCTTTTCGTAGTGAGATTGCTAACATTAACTGATAGATCTGCTGACCCATATTGGTTAGTTTAATATTAAATTATTATAGGTATATACTTACTTAGGTTTTGGGTTTTATTTTTTTATTACGACAGAGCATGATGATGATATTATTCAATTTCCTAAGATCTTAAGATTAAAAATGGATTGAACCATAGAAACAATATTGACATTTAAGACAATATCGCTAGGCTTGGACTAGAATCTAGAACAACCCCAGGCAGTTGTTATTGTTTGACTAGCTTGTTTATACAAGAGAATCGAGGTTTGCGGCGGCGCGGCGTTCCGTGGTTAAAGCCTACCGCTTCCTGCCCCATGTTTATCAGCTACACTTTTTACTTCAAAAGTAAACTGGAACTTTGCTTTGTTGCTTTCTACAAGTTTATTTAAATTATATTTCTTGCTTTGGTTTAGTTGTTCAACAAAGTTCTCTTTTATAACAAAACATTTCTGTTTACATTTGTATTTCTGCTAATCGCAAAAATAGATTCAACACACAAACTTGCCACTAAACTATCATAATGTAAATAAGGTCGTGTTAGCTTTGCAGCATAGAAAGTCTTTTACCATATCATTAAAAAGAAAGAAGCTATATTAGCTTAGATTTAGCGCAAGTTAATACATTTTAACGGTAACCTAGGCTTATCTTGATAGCACTTGCGCTTTGTTTGCAATAAATATTTGAGGTTTAAGACATGACAATATCTTAATATAGCCTTTTTGCCTATGTAAAGCATCCAGGTAGTAAGTGTTTAAGAGCTTTTTGCTAAAAGTGGCCACTTTATGCAACAGTCAGTAGATTATTTAGGTCTTTTAACTTGACTACCGTAACAAAGCCTAAAATTCTTAGCATGATGTGATCGATCGATGCAAGAAAACAAAATTTTCGTTTCGCGCTAGTATGTATACTTTACATTTTAGTAATTGAGATATTTAGTTATCAAACATAATGATAATATCGGAAACCATTCCGATCGAGTACAAGATTATTAAACTGTTTTTATGATAAAATATTTGTGTACCTACTTACTTGTTTATATCGCAAATTCCATGCAAAAACTCCAGCTTGAAAAGGAAGTCATTACTTAGATCTTGCAGTTAGTTTTAAAATTCCAGCATTTCCTTTACTCCTTGAAGAGAAACGCTAAGCTTGCGACTAATTGCCTTCATACTGAGCCGAGCACGGACATAACGTTACAACTTCTAAAGAAAGGGATAGAAGATAGAAGTGGTAATAAACGTGATAAACTATTTACTGTTCCATTTAGCGTGAGAAATATGGTATTATACCCCATGTAAAAGAAACTACTGACACGGCGAACTCGGTACCGCCTAGCAATAGCCTTTTTAAAGGTTTAGAATATTATATAGCCTATGTCACCCCGTAACAGTGTAGCTTCCCAACAGTGAAATATTTTTTTAAATCGGTTCAGTAGTTTTGGAGCCTATTCAATGCAAACAAACAAACACAATTAAATCTTTCCTCTTTAATTTCCTCATTATAATAGTAAGTATAGATACTTAAGATACTTAAGAGATTCTTTGCTAAAATGAAAACTTAATTACTTAGTAGCGGGACTTGTATATGACATGTAAAATAATACAGACAGGTATAAGTAAAATAAAGTAGCATTCACATAAACAAGCAATCACATAAAAATTCCAGGCAATAAGCAGCACCTTAGCAAGACCGCTGATATCGCTGTCGGCGATCGTGATCTTGCGAAATAGTATTACAACAGCTTGCTAAAGGAATCTTATAGGATAGTCATAAAGGTGCAACAAAAATTAGGGTTTAAAAAAACATTTAATTTAACTATACTTACCTAAGTACTTACGTACGTAGTGCAGGCACGCACGAGCTACCCTTGGTAAGTTAGTTATCCATACTTCCATTACTTATATAATATTACTAGAGGCTGCCCCGCGGTTTCACTCGCGCAGATTTCTCATAAACACAAAAACCCGGTTTATTCTCTAACTACTGAACTGATTTGAATGAAATTTGGTATTTGGGTTGTTTAGAGCATGAAAAAGGCGAATAAAGATACTTTAGTAGAAAATGCAATAGTCTTCTTAACCTCCCCTGAACCGAAACAGTCAATCATAAGGATTTCTGTACACGCAATTTAATCAAACTTGGCAATAACAGCAATCAGATTTGTAATAACTTTAACACAGCGAATGAGCATTGCTCTGCTCGTAAACACTATAATTTTAGTAGGCATTCAAGTTGTGTGTCGTAACCGTCGTAACTTAGGACCAATGAGATCCTTGTTGAAGATCCATTTGCGCACTTGACATCTCAGAGGGAGCAACTTGACATTGATAACCGTGATCGAGTGTGAGTGCTAGTTCTAGATAAATTTACTGATTTAACTGTTACGAAAAATATTTAAGTACTAACTAAAAGTAAACTTCCCGGCGAACTTCGTATCGCACCCTACTATTTATATGGAATATTTTAATTGTTTTGTTTACTAACTTCCCCATTATTTTTCCATACTTTCTCGTTTCTTAAACCTTTCCTGGACTACTACGAACATTTCAAAACCAAAATCAGCTAAATCTGCCCAGCCTTTCTCGAGTTCCAGCGAGACTAACGAACATTTTTTTTATATTTTTTTTAATATATAGTAGATAGTAGACGATGTAATACCAAGGTAAGAATTAACTTAATAAATCGAAGCGAGAAAATTTTAAAGGGGCGAATGAACTTGTTTAATTTCAATTTACCATTAACAATTTACAAATTCTACTACAGCCTCACATACAGACCAAAAAGCCTTTGTTTTTATTACGGGACGGGATTTCTTGAACAAACCAATTGTGCTATAAATCCAGACAGAACATAAAACAGTCAAAGCAAGACAAATACTCTTGCTAGAGCTATCAGTTGCAATCAGTGCACCGAGTTTTAGTTCCAGTTCGACTCTGCATGAGAAATGGTCAGCCATTCATTATCGAATGTCAACTCTATTTTTGAAACATCTTCTTTACACATACTTCCCTAACTCAATTATCTAATCTAGGATAAGAAGACAGGTACAGAAAACTGAGTTGATACCTTGATACCTACGCATAAAATACCAATTTTATCGTCTATCGCGGCAGCGGCACCCTTAATCAGAAAATTGTAGATCAAACGGAATTAACGGAGTCTACCCACGCAAATCCTTTATTAGACACGATTCTCAGATCCTTAATTACAGAAAACTATGCTTGAACATCGGTAAAAGTGAGTAAGTAGGTACTTAGCTTAAAATAGTAATGGATGCCATCAAATAAGATGCTAAGACTATTTCTCAAAGTTTCAAGTCATTTTAAACAAACAACAAAAAAAAATATAGGTAGGTAATTGCGGTTTACTTTCATACATTTATCGCAACACTACAGACATAAGGTATTTGCCGTTCATAAAAAACGCAACACTAGGTGTAATTACCGAAATACAATAAAACTAAAATAAACAATGCTTATAATAGTAGGTTCACTTTTTGAATATGACAAACAATACTCGTAGGTACTGCCAAATTCAAAACGTCCAACAAATTGTATTCCGCAAAATCTAGACCGCCCAGACCGTGGGAGCTAGCGCTCGGGCCATGTGCACGCTGCACCGAAATAGATGTAATTTACAGATTCAACGTCTTGGCTAGAACTATTACACGCCGCACTTTAGAGGATTGATATACTTACGTTCATACTGTAGGATTATACCAATATTATAAAGAGGAAAGATTTGTTTGTTTGTTTGTAACGAATAGGATCCGGAAATACTGAACCGATTTGAAAAATTCTTTCACTGGTAGGAAGCTACATTAACCCCGAGTGTCATAGGCTATATTAGATTTTCAAAAAAATTAGGGATCCTTACCTAAACTCAAATAATGTAACCCAAGGTGAAATATTTTTTGTTGTTTACATATTTTGACAGGTGGTTTGTTGTCAGTGTTGCCAATGGCTATTTACCAGATTCCCCAAGATCACTGGTCAAATTCCCCAAATTTGGGGAGAAAAATATCCTGATTCCCCACAAAATCCCCACACAATGAGATAGTGAACTATTTACGAAATAACTTTAAAAATCAACCATTTACTAATAACAAACATAAAAAAAAATCGCAATATCACTTAAAAAAATCATCCAGTATATTATAATCCTCCTCCGGGTTTCTCTTATGTTCAGGCTTAAAAGTAAATACCTACTAGCTTAAATACATGTAAAAACTAATGAAGTGTAATTAACTTACTCGAACACAAACCAAAAAAATAAAAAAATATAAATGTTTTCTATAATTTATACTTAAAAGAAACAAATATTATACATTAGCAAAGACTAACCCTGTTATTCATAAAAAGTTAAAGAGTATTTTAGTTATTTCACGTATGTCAATTTAGACTGGATGTCACGTATTTACCATACAACAAACCAGAGAAGTAGACCTCCAGTAACGCTACTTAAAATCTACTGTAACTTTATGAATAATACGGTAAGGATATCTAACTGACTGATTTTAGGGTGGGGTGATACATTTTCAATATTTGATTTTGCTATTATTCAGTAATTCAAACGAATAAGGTAAATAATCTCTATCATAAAGATAAGTTTGAGCCTTTTTTTTAAATTAAATTAATTAAAGGCATTAATTTATATTCGATCAATGGATGTTTTGGTTGTAAGTTTTTTTGAATTTGTAAAATGCTGAATTCCCCGCATATTCCCCACACAGTGCCTCTCCCCACAAATTCCCCAATCGCTTTGGGATTCCCCGCAGTTTGGGGAATTCCCCACACATTGGCAACGCTGTTTGTTGTGGTTGTTTGTTTTTTCTTCGGCCATTCTGGGCAGTCAAAAGAACATAGTCTATAGAGCCAAGTCTTTTGTAGTATCTTATATTCTATGGCGTAACGAAGTAAGCCGGGAAAGCTCGTTTATAATAAACAGCAATAAATAAATATTTGCATTTTACGTTCCCATAATAAAGTTTTATTGTTATATGTTAGTACTAAAATTTTAATTGTAGGCTTTTTTTATTGTTTCGGATGCTTTTTAATCCCATTTTGGTCGGCAGTGGCGGACACTCACAGACAAGCGGTTAAAGTATCGTATTTTCTCCGTGTAAACAAATAAAGAACGAACCTCGTACCTACCTACATTTAAGTTAAATGCTTGTAGGATGAATCACATATAAATCAACATTTTATTAGCCTTTTTGAGAATGTGACAAAAATGCGGAGAGGCGCCTCCTGAAGCTTAAATTAAATAAGTTACTGAAGTAGTAAATTTAAAATAGGTAGGTATTTATATACGTTATAATTTTAAAGATTTATTTTGCTACAAGTTGACCCGGCGAACTTCGTACTGCCTAACCTATACTATCTCGTGCACGTATTATACTTATAAACCTTCCTGTGGAATCACTCTCATCTTTAAAAAAAATCGCATCAAATCCGTTGCATAATTTTAAAGATTTAAGCATACATAGGGTCAGATGCGGGAAGAGACTTTATTTTATGCTAAGTATTGATATTGATATTGTTAAAGTATTACGGCTCTACCACAAAAAGAGTTAAACCTGGTCTAAATCACTAGACTAGGTTTAAATCACTAATTTATCATACAAACTGGCGATTTAGACCGGTCTAACTTTTTTGTGGTAGCAGGGTTAATAATGGTTAGGGTGAGGTTAGGTTAGGACGTCCATAAATTGGATGGTGCATCGTCCGAGCTAGGCTCCTCCCGAAGAGAGTCCGGCGCTGCTTCAGGTGTCTGGAGACCGGGCACCTGCGAGTGGACTGCCGCTCCGAGACTGACCGCAGCGGGCTCTGCTACCGCTGCGGAAGTGCTGGGCACATTGCCCGCATGTGCCAGAACGAGGTGAGCTGTCCGCTCTGTCAGGCGAGCGGTGCGCTCGCCTCGCACAGTCTCGGCAGCGGCAGCTGCAAGGCCGGGAAGAAAAAAGGAAGGGGAAAGGGGCCCGGTGCTCCCCCTCGCCCTGCCACCGCCGACAGTGAGCCTGCGGTGGCCATGGATGTGGCACCACCGCCACATCAATAATGGCCACTCGCGTGCTTCAGGCGAACCTGAACCACTGCGCCATAGCACATGATCTCTTTATGCAGGCCCTGGCGCAGTGGTCTATACACGTCGCGGTGGTGGCAGAGCCGCTATTTATACCAGATGGCTGGATCTCGGACCGCTCAGGCCGTGCGGCCATATTCGTCCGCCCCTCCGCAGACCACGTTCTCAGGCCGGAGAACGTGACGCGAGGAGAGGGTTTCGTTGCCTGCACGCTGGGGGAGATGCTGCTCGTCAGCGTGTACTTCTCCCCCAACGCTCCGCGAAGAGACTTCGAACCCTTCCTCGCGGAACTAGAGGCTCTGGTCCTGCGGAGCGCCGCCCGCCGCGTGCTGGTCGCTGGGGACCTAAACGCCAAGAGTGCTGCGTGGGGGTCCCCGATTACCGACGTGCGTGGCAGGGAGGTGATGGAGTGGGCTACGGCTGCAGGGCTCGCGGTGATCAACCGGGGCACTGAACCGACCTGCGTGCGGCATAACGGGTCTTCGATCGTCGACTTGACGTTCGCAAGTCCGGCTTTGCTGCCGCAGGTCACGGGTTGGCGAGTGATGTCGGAGGTGGAAACGTACTCGGACCATAAATACATCCGGTACGACCTCTCCGCAGCACTCGCCGCTGCCCCGGTTGCGAGCGGTCCGAGATGGGCCATCAAAAAGATGGACGGGGAACTGTTGCAGGAGGCCGCCTTGGTGCAGTCTTGGATCCCGGTGCCTGACGGCGCTGCTGAGATCGAGGACGAGGTGGAGTGGTTCCGCGAGGCCATGAGCAGCGTATGTGATGCCGCCATGCCTCGCGTGAGGATGCTCCGCCCCAGGCGACAGGTGTACTGGTGGAACGACGAGCTCACGCAGCTGCACAGAGCTTGTGTAGCTTCGTGGCGCCGGTACACCCGGCAGCGCCGACGCCGAAACAGAGACGAAGACGAAGAAGTCCGTCTCCACGGCGTGCACCGGGAGAACAAGCGAGTTCTCAAGGTGGCAATCCTGCAGGCCAAGGCCAACGCAAGGAAGGAGTTGTTGGAGACTCTGAACGAGGATCCATGGGGGCGCCCGTACAAAGTGGCTCGGAAGAAGCTCCGGCCATGGGAGCCTCCACTCACACAGAGTCTCCAGCCACAAGTGGCGGATAGCGTGGTCTTGGCCCTTTTCCCCGTCCGTGGGGAGCACCGGGCCCCAGTTATGAGAGTGACATGTCCAGAACCCGAACTGTCAGTCCCCGAAGAGGTGACTGAGGCAGAGTTGGCAGCGGCGGTCGAACGCCTCCGCGGCAAGAAGACAGCGCCAGGCCTGGATGGCATTCCCGCCAAGGCCTGGTTTCTGCCTCTGAAGCCAGAGCTGTTGGCGGCTCGGCTCCGCAGCCTGTTTTCCACCTGCATGGAACAAGAAGTGTTTCCAGCGCAGTGGAAGACGGGCAAGCTGGTCCTTCTTCGTAAGGAGGGCCGGCTCGCCGACTCTGTCGCTCCGAAAGACTTCCGGCCGATCGTCCTGCTGGACGAGGCGGGCAAGCTGCTCGAGAGAGTGATAGCTGCCCGCATCAACCGGCATCTTCAGTCGGTTGGGCCGGATCTGTCGGAGAACCAGTTCGGGTTCCGCGCCTGTCGCTCCACGCTGCATGCTGTGCAGCGCGTGCGCGATATCGCGGATGAGGCGATTGCTGGGGGCGGGGTGGTGCTGGCGGTGTCGTTGGACATCGCCAACGCCTTCAATACCCTGCCCTGGTCCTGTATCAGGGAGGCCCTGATATATCATCGGGTGCCTCCCTACTTGAGGCTCGTCCTCGAGTCGTACCTCTCGGACAGGTACATCTCGTACCCTGGCCGAGAGGGATGGGTCCGGCGGGCGATGTCTTGCGGGGTTCCACAGGGGTCCGTTCTCGGCCCCCTACTGTGGAACCTTGGCTATGACTGGGTGCTGCGCGGATCCAACCTCCCGGGTGTCCAGCTAACCTGCTACGCAGATGACACCCTGGTGACGACTCGAGGTTACGACTACAGGGAGACAGCGATAATCGCCACTGCTGGTGTCGCGCACGTGGTGCGCAGAATCCGAATGGTGGGCCTTGAGGTGGCCCTCCAAAAGTCCCAGGCGGTGTGGTTTCACGGGGCGAGAAATCCTCCCCCGACGAACACACCCATCATTGTGGGCGGGGAGACCATTGCCGTCGAGTCGACCCTGAAATACCTGGGGTTGGTCCTCGACGGTAGGTGGACGTTCCACGCTCACTTTGAGCGCCTGGGACCAAGATTGCTTGTGGCGGCAGCAGCGCTGAGCAGGCTGCTGCCGAATCTTGGAGGGCCAGCGGCCTTTTGCCGGCAGCTCTATGCGGGGATCGTGCGGTCCATTGCGATGTACGGCGCCCCGATCTGGGCGCCTGCACTGGACAGCCACATTGAGGTGTTGCTGGGCCGAGCCCAGAGAACGATGGCTGTCCGGGTAGCGCGTGGATATCGCACGATCTCCCGCGAGGCGGCGTGTGTGCTGGCGCGGAGTCTGCCGTGGGACCTTGACGCGAGGGCCCTCGCGGACATCTTCCACTGGCGCGAGGAGGCGCGTGCGAGGGACCACTGGCCCACTCCGCGCGAAATAGCAGCTCGCCGGCAGGAGGCCGACGCCGCTGCAGAGGAAGTTTGGGCGCTCAGGCTGGAGAGGCCGAGCGCGGGGCACAGGACGGTGGAGGCGATCCTCCCCGTCCTGCCACAGTGGTTGCATCGGCATCACGGGGCTCTCAGCTTCCGGCTAACGCAGGTGCTCTCGGGGCATGGTTGCTTCGGGAGCTACCTTGCTATGCTGGGGCGCGAGCAGTCCCCCCGATGCCATCACTGTGACTGCCCCGAAGATACGGCCCAGCACACCTTGGAGGTGTGCCCAGCCTGGGCGACTGAAAGAGCGGCCCTCAAGGCCACCATTGGGCAGGACCTCTCCCTGCCGGCCGTGGTGCGAACTATGGTCGGCGGCAGAGAGGCCTGGGAGGCGGTCGTCTCCTTCTGCGAAGCAGCCATGCTCGCCAAGGAGGCGGCCGAACGCGAGAGGGAGGCGGCGAACCCGGCCAGACGGCGAGTTCGTCGCCGCGGCGGCGCGAGACCTTGAAGCGCTGCCGCACGCCCTGCAGTACCGGGCCGAAGAATAGGACTGAGGTTTCCCCTGCCTGTCGTAAGAGGCGACTAAGAGGGGACCCCGGGGTCGTTGGGTGCACGAGGCGGGGGCCTCGTGTAGTCATATAACGGCCCCGAGAAGGACGGCGGAACGCGGTGTCCCGTTTCCGCCGTCGAGCGTAGGAAGAGCCATCCGCGCTCAGGGGGACTACCTTCACCTGTCCCCCCGTGAAGAGGCTACACAGCCAATGCTGGGGGGGGTCGCGGAGAATTCCACAGGCTTACCCGCGACCCTCCTGCTATCAGCCGAGAAGGACACCGGCGGGGTTTTAGTGGGTGCGAACCCCACATAACCCTGCGGCTTCCCCCCGGGGCTGCAGGGTACTCGTTAGGAGTTTCCCCGCCTAAAAAAAAAAAAAAAAAAAAAAAGGACGTCCATAAATTAATATATAAACCTAAATACTCCGATTTGTGGAATTATTTCCACGAGAATAAAACCAATAGAATTCACGAAACTCCGGCTCTCTATCGCGTCGCCGCCGAACCGTCGAGTGAGTGAGCAACGCTTGCTTCACGTGTTTACTTTCTGCTTCAACTGTTTACGTATGTTAATTGTTAATGTTTATGTTGGCAAAAAAAGTATCCTCTTTTCTTAATTTGAGCTTTATAGCAATGAAAACAGAACCTTAGGTTAATTGAGTACCTTTAGTATTCTGTGAGACCTGATTCAGACAAATGAGAAATTAGTTTTCAGTATTTAACTTATGTTATGATTTAAGTAAGACCTTAATATATACTTAACTAAACTAAAAAATATTAGCCTCATCATTCACAATGTAAAAATATAAGTATATACCTACTTAAAAAAAAAAGAATCGTCCAGCTAATCAAAATCAGTGTTAAGTGTCAGGTTTATAATAAAAATTTAATTTCACACCTCGATACCTATGTCGATTTGTTAAACATAAATCGATAAAATTTTGAATATGCATGTGATTTTAGTTAGGTATTTTTTGAGAAACCGGATTTTATTTTCCTCGTCTTGTAAGAAGCGGCGGCCACCAACAAGAATTTAATACGGTTGCATGTTGATGATGGCTCCTTTAGTCGAACCGAATCAATTTGGAAAGGTAGTTAAATCCACTTATGATAAAATACTTACTTATAAATACTCAGAAGTATCCAAAATAATTTAAAGACTTCCATAATATAGGACATGAAATGAAAAACCATAGAGGTACTACCATTACAGCAATGGTCAGAGAAGAGAAAAATAATGCTAACATAACATAATCTCACGCCTTTTATTCCCCGAAGGGTTAGGCAGAGTACCAGCTCAAGAGCCTGACCTACGTTTAGCCGAGTATATGTTAACAATATTATGATAACAAGTTAAATCACGATACAAGTAAGTATGTAGGTAAGGGCTAGAAAACACATTGAAACTAAATGAAAAAAAATAAAATTAAAACCTATGTAAGTAATTGAAAAGACCGCCACCCAAAGTTCCCTAAGTAATATACAGATACTTGCTTGCTCTTGCTCGTTTCTACGTTATTTTACAAAATCCCATCAGCGAAAATCACACGAGATTGGTTGGTTGGTTTCATTCGAAAATCAAAGAGCGTCGTTATTTCAAAACAAGCGTAGGTATTGTGTTGTTCGGAGATCTTCAGTATGTTTATAATAACTTAGTATTCGACGAATGCACTCCCATTCTACGGAACGTGCCTCTGTTATTATAGATCTATTTTTCGTTTGGTATGGTATATTTTGTTAGGTCAATAATTTTTTGATGCGTAGCATGCGAGAGCGTGAGAACAAAACAAGATGAATCGCGAAAAACACGCACCTTTTTTTTCATGTTGATTACTTATATCTTATTTTCAATGAAGTTCCTATGCACGTATAGATGATATTGTAGGATTTTTAGGACCTACAATATCTATCAATCAATATATATAAAACTCTTCCGTTACTGACTGACTGACTGACTGACTGACAGACAACGCAGAGCCAAAACTACTGGGCGTAGCGGGCTGAAATTTTGGCATGTAGTTCCTTAGGGAGTGTAGGTGAACACTAAGAAAGGATTTCCCGAAAATCGCATGGGAACGGGAAAAAACTGGATTTTTGTGTTTATGAGAAATCTGCGCGAGTTAAACCGCGGGGCAGCCTCTAGTACTTATATTTATAGAGAAAAAAATTGTTTGTTTGCATTGAAGGTTCCGAAAGTACTAAACCGATTTGCAAAAATATTTCACAGTGGAAAGCTAAACTGTCCCCGAGTGACATTATAATATTCACAAAAATTGCGAACGCAAGGCGGTATAAAGTCGCTGTGTCAGCTAGAAGTTATAAAAAGCATTGTAAAATAGAAAGAATTAACTGAAACTTGCCACAAATTTTTCGCCTTCGCTGTCGCTAGTACTTATACCTACAACAACTTAAAATTACAAGAAATCTTGTATTGTAGCATTCCTACTCAACCTGAAAGAAAACTTGCTTGCCCAACATGGCTAGGCCTACGTAAGAGTGCATGCATCCAATATTTGTAATGGTCTAGCCTATTCTGACCATAAAATCATTTTCTTATAAAACTAGGAATAGCTTGATATAACAAGGAAAGTAAGATTATGCTGTCGTTTCGAGTTATGGAATACGGTATACGGTTCATGGTTAATGGAAAAGCGGTGTAGCACTTTAGTCTTCTATGCTACACAGCATTCGAGAAATGTACCTTGTCATTTTTCTTATAGGCGTATTAACAGACATAAAAATTCTTACAACTGACCAGAACAATTTCGCTATATGTAAGTAAGTTGCAAAATAGCAAATGATTTTCTTTTGGAAGACTTAATAGGTACTACAGAGAGAGAGAGCATCTTTCTTGTTCTGTGGGTACTACTGTGAATACTTGGGATACGTATTTAATAATTTTTATTTAAGTAATCCAAAACTATCACAGCGAGACACAGGTTTAGGTTTAGGCTAACAAGTTGATCATTTGGATACTTAAAAAAAAAATATAAATAGCTTAGTAGGTAATTCGTTTAGTTATACTAGCTAAGCTACGCACAGGCTTGGCCATACGATATTTTTAATTAAGAATATTTTAGGTGTTTAATTCTAAAAATGATTAAATTATCTACTTACCTATAATATCAATCGAGAACTTCACCAGTTAGTTTATGTAATAATTGAACAGCTAATGACGCAGATTGTGAGGCGTTGGCTTTTGTCAGTTCGCACCAAGACCTTCATTCCAGATTGCTTGATGTTAGTATAGTGTTTGTATATCTCGTAGTAAGATTTGATAATTAGGTTTTTTGCGAAAAAAAACTAGGGATTTTGCAAAAACCCGGATAATTTGATATTAGCATTACTTTTTTTTTCAATCATCCTGACATAAAGCAGTTTTTTTGCAAAAAACCTAGTATAATTGAAAAATTTGAAACCTGCCTTAACTCTGATTGTTAAAATATCCTTTGATGCTACAGAGAACCAATTAGAATAAGAGTTTACCAGCAAGCAATAATCTAACCAATCACAGTAAAGGAAGGTTTCAAAGTTTTCAATTATACTAGGTTTTTTGCAAAAAAAACTGCTTTATGTCAGGATGATTGTAAAAAAAGTAATGCTTATATCAAATTATCCGTGTTTTCGCAAAATCCCTAGTTTTTTTGCAAACAACCTAATTATCAAATCTTACTACGACATATACACACATTTAATTTTAACCGCCTCGCCGAGTGAGAAAATGCGATGTTTTTAGAAGTGACCCTACAGCTATGCTATGAGTGATGTCATGGGTTAGAAGTTTATTATAAGTACCTATGTAATTATTATTAAATAGTTCCAAAATAACGTAACCTACCTACACCTAGATAAGTGGTACGAGGTAAAATACTACAAGCGATAAGAAATATGCATTTAATTACTAATTAATTAATTGTTTTTTTATTGCTCCAATAAGTAAGATAACCTACATACCAAATATACTTAATCCTTTAGTATTACGTATTACGTAACTAAAGCCATAACCACAGAATACTCTATATAGGTACTACTTTTTGATTGGACATAATTTCAGATGAAGCAAACATCATAAATACTTACCTACTTATATGTGAAAATAAATACACAATAAATAAGTCCCTATCTAAGTACCTATAAGAATATATACAAGAATTTATACATATATGGATGCACTTGTTCTATCTGCCTACTATTCAATAAGTTATTGAATGTTGTTTGACAAAGAAAATAGGAGAAATATTATTGTTTACTTTGCGAAAGTGTCACATAAAACGGGATTTATGCAAAGCCCCGCTATATGAGATTTCTCATGTGGGATACGGAACTAGGTACCGAAAATAATATGTACTGGTGGTGTTAAGTATAGGTGCTTGCTATACTTGCTTGCACGGGCCGGGGCCATTTTACAGAAGTGATAGACAGACGACGGACGGACAGACCAGACTAAAGATTGATTGCCTGAGCTGATATGGAGCAGCGTAGTTTTTGCGTGACGAAACAACAAACAAATAATATCAGAATCAGAATCAGAAACATTTATTTTAAATATATAATACCTATGACCTATGCCATATTTTTTGCCTAATTGGTATAATACTTATGTACTTATAAGTATTTTAGGTAAGAGGCACTTTGTCTTTATATGTGAATACGTCCTATGAAACATTAATAAATATAGTATAATTCCACCAACATAAATTAAAACGTTAAATAAAACCAGATTTACCCGAAAAAATATTTTTCCCAAGTAGGTATTTATAGTTATTGCGGGAAAACTTGTAAATAAATACATAAGTACCAACATGTTTGCGGAGCGCGAGTGGAGTCGCGGAGCCTCCGCCCGCCCTCTCTCTGCCTTTAATATCAGCCGCTTCGTGATGTCAAATATTTATCTTTGCATTTCTCCAACTCTTAACGTTATTTGACCTATCCCCAGATATATATTTTCTCAGCAGCGATAAAACGGACTTTTGTCTTATACTTACACTAGAGGCTGCCCCGCGGTTTCACTCGCGCAGATTTATCATAAACACAAAAATACAGTTTTTTCCCGTTCCCATGCGAATTTCGGGAAATCCTTTCTTAGTGCTCCCCTGCACTCCCCAAGCAACCCACTTGCAAAATTTCAGCCCGCTACGCCCAGTAGTTTCGGCTCTGCGTTGTCTGTCAGTCAGTCAGTCAGTCAGTCAGTCAGTCAGTCAGTCAGTCAGTCAGTCAGTCAGTCAGTCAGTCAGTCAGTCAGTCAGTAACGGAAGAGTTTTATATATCTTGACTAGAGGCTGCCCCGCGGTTTTTCCCGCGCAGATTTCTGGGAATTTCGGGAAATCCCTTCTTAGTGCTCACCTACACTCCCCAAGGAACCCACGTGCCAATTTTCAGCTTTCTACGCCCAGTAGTTTAGGCTCTGCGTTGTCTGTCAGTCAGTCAGTAACGGAAGAGTTTTTTATATATTGATATTTATCATAACGCATCACACTCAGAGTGACTCAACCTTCAACCACAGATTACTAAAAAGCTCAACCACAAGCATTACAATCTACTATATATATGTCGTAGGAAGATTTGATAATCAGTTTTTTTGCAAAAAACCTAGGGATTTTGCGAAAACTCGGATAATTTGATAATAGGATAACTTTATTTTCAATCATCCTGACATTATAGTAGTTTTTTTTTTGCAAAAAACCTAGTATAATTGAAAAATGTTAAACCTTCCCTAACTCTGATTGGCTAGATTAATGCTGGCTAGTTAAATGTCTTCTGATTGGTTAGTTAAAATACCTTTGACGCTACAGAGAACCAATCAGAATAAGAGTTCGACAGCAAGCAATATACTCTAGCCAATCAGAGTTAAGAAAGGTTTCACATTTTTCAATTATACTAGGGTTTTTGCAAAAAAAAACTGCTTTTTGTCAGGATGATTCGAAACAAATGATACTTATATCAAATTATCCGGGTTTTCGCAAAATCCCTAGTTTTTTTGCAAAAAACCTAATTATCAAATCTTCCTACGACATATATAAAAATGAATCGTGGTTCGTTAATCTCGCTAAAACTCGAGAACGGCCGGGTAGATTTAGCTGATTTTGGTTTTTAAATGTTCGTAGTAGTCAAGGCAAGGTTTAAAAGATGAGAAATTTTGGAAAAATAGAGGTAACCTGAATTAAATCAGCAATTACATCTTTAATAAAATTGTGAGGCGCGATACGAAGTTCGCCGGGACAGCTAGTTTATAATATTTTGAAATACGGTAGGTAGGTACTACACTTTACTGATTGTCTTTCTTTCAACTAGAGGTAGAAAAGGCTCGCGGTACCTACCTCACCTACGTTCCTAGCTAACCAGAATAGATTGATAAATAGATTAGAAACTGCAAATGCAAAAGCAATCAATTTGCTGGCGCCGAAACTCTGCCAAAGATTGAGGCTGCTTCTGCTTACTCGTCTATTGATGTGGCTAGGCAACGAATTGCTTTGCTTGCTCCGGTTGCTCCGACGCCAAATGAGGCAGAACTGACGACCGGGGGGTGATTCTTGTAACCAATTGTTATCGCATTGCATAGCGGTAACAAGACACTGGTTTGTAATCAAAATTATCAAATGTTAATGAAGGGTACCTACTTATCTATTAAATAAAACCAAGCCCTAATATTAAATATTGACAGATGTTTGGTATTAACCAACTTGGTTTGTCTAATCAATACATTTACCTAGTATAAAACAAAGTCGCTTGCTGCGTCTATCCCTATGTATGCTTAATTGCTTATAACTTTTAAACTATGCAACTGATTTTGATGCCGTTTTTTTAATATAAAGAGTGATTCAATAGGAAGGTTTATATATTATGTATAATATATGCACAAAATAGTACCTAATACTTAGGTAAGACGGTAAGTTCTCCGGGTCGACTAGTTATAGTACATAATACAATTAAATTTATATCTATCAGCACGTATGTATTAAGAAAAATAAAATACAAATTCACCTACTTATCTTAGTACTGATTAATATAATTTCCATTCCTGGTAAGTAGGGTTCCCAAAATAAGTATTTTCTGGTCTAAATACAGATGTATTTACTTATTATTTAATTTTAACAAATTATAACGGTAGATTTGGGGCCAAGTATGACGGAGCATATTGAATAGAGGGTGATTTTACAAAACGGCAATGTTCACAGAAATACGAAATCATCGAACTGGTTTATACAAATTGATTTAGAGACTTGACCCCGTCACAGAGAAAGAGTAAGTACTAGCGTTACATCGTCTATTTAGTAATATGTGACATCGAGGTGAAGTAGTTGTTTGATTTTGATACAGCGACATACTACAGTTAATTTTACATTCTACAGCTAATTTTGGACTAACGTATCGTAAAAGCCCTACTAATAATAATTGATGGATGTAATGTCTGATAATAAACAAATATTATTAGTATTACTGCAGCATTGCTACAGCAAATATAATATTTTATCCTTAGTATAATTAATAAATAGTTAAGTCAGTACTTAATTGTAAATAAAAATAAAGAAACGGGTACACTACAGCGAACAATGTTTAACCTGTTGAAAGATTAATGCGCAATTACATTAATTGAATTGAAAAAATTATGTATAATTATAATCAGTCAGCCAACGATACTCGAGTGCGTTATGTATAACATGAATGCAAACAATACTAACCGTCTTATTCATAAAGATACAGTACATTTTAAGCACTGGAGGTCTACTTCTCTGGTTTGTTATATGGTTATGTAGTCTAAAATGTCATATGTCAAATAACTAAAATGCTCTTTAACTTTTTATGAATAACAGGGTAAGTATATAACGTTCTTAGTTAAACAAACAAACAATATACACTACTCTGTCTAGTAGGAATATTTTGGATTTAAGTAAAACCCTTTTTAGTAAACAATACGTTTTCTTTATACTATTGTTACAGAACTAAATGCTTACTCTGAACTAGCATCGTGCACGAGAACCTGTATATCAATCGACTTCGACTAGCTGACACGGCAAACTTCGTACCGCCCTTTGACTATGAGTTATTGAGAATATATATTCTATATTATACTATAGTCTATGTCACCCGGTTATAGTGTAGCTTCCCACCAGTATATAATATTTTTTTAAATAGATTCAGTAGTCAAGTAGCCCATTCAATGCAAACAAACAAACAATCAAATCTTTATCCTCTTTAAAATATCACACCTTACATAGGCTATTAGAATTGACCTAGAATTTACAAAGCTTTCAATCTTTCTCGGGCTAGTCTACTAAAATTCAAAATTTTATTGTTCTATTATACTACTACTGTACCAATTAAAAGAAATGCTTCTATGACGGCGGCGGCGCGGCGCGGCGGTGGGTTCTGCGCGCCGGCTAGGGCCAGGCTCAAGCACCATATGTGACAGGACATGCACCCTCGTGAATTCCATATCGGTCTCCCGGACATTCCTATGGGATAATTATGCGAAAAAAACTGGTCGAACTACTCCCGCCAGGGGTTCGGTGCCGCCACTTTATAATTAAGTATATAAAGAAAAGAAAAAATACGTTACACCTACCCGTTTAATCATATCGGCGGACTTTGTTGTCGGCGACTGCATGATAATGATATAAATAAACACCTCTTAGGAATAAACTTAATCTCGTCCTCCCGGAGCTGAATTAATTGAATGAATGGTAGGTCAAGAAATTTTAAATAAAACTAGGTACCTAGCCTATCTACAGCATCTACTAAAAATAGGATTTAGGTACTAAAAGTATAAAAAAATATGTTATAAAACTATAAAACCAGGCGCTTATACAGAGCCCCTTGTATTGTATGTAGGTATAATACCTAAACCTAAGCGGCTCAGCTGTGTGAAATGTCAACGATATCCAAGGGAGCTTTTCGTGATCCAAATACTACTTACTGGTGGTATTATTAAAGTAAGCTAGGTCTTGTAACTTGTTGGCTCTACGGAATGCAAAATACATGATTATAAAATGTTACACTGCGCTATGAATACAAATCTCAGGTTTTACTTATGTAAAAAGGATTTGTAGAGTTCCAGTCGATATACCTAGCCAGTATGCCTAGTAAGATTGCATTATTTAATTATTGAACCTCTACATAGTAATGAGAAAGGTATAGTTTGTCTGTTACACTTTCAAGACCTGTTATCTGCTGTGCCGATTTGGATAAAAACTGGTAGGTAGATAATTCACAGCCACGAGACTGACTTCTATGTTCGATACTTTTTATCCCGAAAATACTAGGAGAAGCTTCAGGGCGCATCGGACATTAGAATTGACTCAATTTTGTGTAGAATTTAGCTTGGCCATGTTGCACCACCAAGGCACTTACTACTATTAAATGTTTACTATAATTCTGTCATTATAACTTAGGTTTCTTCATCAATGCCAATAAGAGTTCGCGCTTTAGGCTTGGCTCAAAAGAAAAAAAAATATAGTAAAAATATGATTTTTTATAAATAGTGTTAACGAGACTATACAAGGGCGTTTAAACTCTGTCATTAAAAAAAGACTAAGATCAACAGTCTCAGAGGGTCTAATACCCTTAGACAAGGTCCATTGTAAACAGCGGCGGCCGATCAGTCTACCGAGCCCGAGGTGTGACAATGAAAAGCAAGATAAAAAAATCCGCCATTCAAAACAAAATAATGGGAACAGTAAAGTTCTTTGACAAACGTAAAGGTTTTCAGAAAGCAGCTTGGCGCCCTTTCTTTTGTACGATCCCGCTGTTATTAAGTTCTTGTACCTACCTAAAGAAATGATTTTAGAGACAGACATCATCCATCCGACCTTTAATGAATAAGACAATTTATTGAAATAAGAAGTACCTAGTTACTTACTTTAATTCCACATAACTTTTTGCAAAGTTAAATGTAGAAAAAGTTATTTTTGTTTGTCCTTTCTACCTAAAATTTTATTCTAAATCAACTTAAATTTAATACATAGCGCAAATCTAGCTCTAGTAAAAACTATACCTTGTTAGCGATACTACCAAATAAAATACTGTTCCTAAAATCAAATTATTCTTCAAAAGGAGTTTTAAAGTTAATCCTTAAGAATGTAAACCTGCCTGAGGATGGAAGGATGCCAGAACAGGGTAATTCAAGGAGTCCGAGCCAAGCGCGGCCTAGACAGTAGACAAGGAGGTGCCATCATAATTCTGCATGAGTGCACTCCAAACAATGGAACACCAATCGAAAGGTTAATTTTAATAACATTGATTTTGTTTTGTTTTTAGTAATTTCATCACCACTATGTGATTGGTCGCACAATTCAGCACTGATTGCAGATTCAATCAGGTGGTTTTACATTTTAGTAAGTACCTATTCCATTGTGCACGGTAATGTAAAAAAATTATTTACACTCCAAACTTGTAGCCATCATATTTACTGTACTGTCAATTAAATAACACTGGTATAAATCTACATAATTCAGTATTATATTAAAAAACAAATTTATAAACCCTAAATCACAGCAGAATTAGGTCAAAACGTGCATAAATTAACTTGCAGACAGCTTTTGATACATGTTCTGTACAGCGGCCAGCGGCGGTGGACCGAAGACAGGACCTTTGTCATTCAATTTTGTGCTTGTGTTGCGTTTCTATTGTTAGTTTAATACAAAATAAGTATATACAGCACTACAGTAACCTACCTTCACACAGCAGCAGTGCTGCTCTCTGTCAATGTGGCCAACTTAAAAACAGTGAATTCTGAAGCAAATTGTTTCGGCTATAGGAAAAACTTAATTTAGATAAGAATAGAACATAGGTTTTTTACTAGGTTTTTTAGTTTAAAATTCCTATATAGAATCTGACTGGCTTAGATTCTTAAAACGCATTCATAAACGCATTAAGCATACTTAACTCATGATTTTATCGTTTTATTTTTCCAGAAATAATAGAAGTAAATAGTGTTTGATACAAAAAACCAGACGCCTCTAACCCCCTTGACTCGACGAAATGGATATGTCGTAGTAAGATTTGATAATTAGGTTTTTTGCAAAAAAAAACTAGGGATTTCGCGAAAACCCGGATAATTTGATAAAAGCATTAATTTTTTTTTTCAATCATCCTGACATTAAGCAGTTAGATTAGTAAACTCTTATTCTGATTGGTTCTCTGTAGCGTCAAAGGATATTTTAACGAACCAATCAGAATAAGAGTTTACCAGCAAGCAATAATCTAGCCAATCAGGGTTAAGGAAGGTTTCAAAGTTTTCAATTATACTAGGTTTTTGCAAAAAAAAAACTGCTTAATGTCAGGATGATTGAAAAAAAGTAATGCTTATATCAAATTATCCGGGTTTTCGCAAAATCCCTAGTTTTTTTTGCAAAAAACCTAATTATCCAATCTTACTACGACAGATACAATTAACTTTAGAAGTCAATTAGGTTTATCAAATAGGTAACAAACGGTGATGTTGAATAAAACTAAGAAATTGGATAGATCTCTGTTAACCAGTATTCAATTTAGGCAGCTACATACCGGTATTTAAAGGTGCAACAGGATACTCGTGCACAGTAAGTGCCCCGCCACAGCTTTCCACAAAAAGAAGACACTTCCTGGTAGAAAAAGGAAAATATTGAGATTTTATTTAGAACTCAATATATTTTATACTAGGCACACTTAAGTCGATAGAACAAAGAAACACTTTGGCGACCAACGTGTGTGCCGTAAAGTTTTCAACGTTTGAAGTTAAGCTTCGGTTAACGGTCTCGTGACGCGGTCGGCTCCACGGCGAGCCGGGGCGAGACTGTTTGCGATCCTCGCTCTTGCCTGTAGGTAGCCTGTAGCGAGCGAGCGGCCGCAGCGGCATCCCGCTTGCCCTTGCCGGGCCCGCCTCTCCACCGACAAAGAGCCCCGCCGAAAAATAAAGGAAGCCTCAATTCGGCGAAATGCCCAGCAGACCAAACAGCACCTTATACCGCTGCCGGTGGATTCCTTTAACCTCCCTTATTGCCGACATTCCTAACAAGGACGGGCTCTACAGGACCATGATCCATCAGGAATGGCAGAGAATATGAATTACCACCTTTCAAAACCGAGGTGGTTAGCCGAACAACCGTGCCGCATACCACAAACTATAATTTCGACGCATTATCTATCATTGGAGATCTCGTAACTCGACGTAGTTTAACACAGAACGGTCACTACCAACCTACCAACTTGCTTTGTTATTATGGCTTTTTGTCTGGCTGGATATAACTGGTGAGGCTTAATGATGTTACCAAACATTGAAGATGTTTAGCGTCTGAGGTATAATCAGTGATACAAACTGACCACCCCATTTCTGAGTAGATTCCTCCTACCTGACTGAATCAACATTACGAGTGCCTCGACTCATCATGTGGGAGTCCTGGGTCAATAAAGGGAATCAACATTGGAATAAGAACACGTAGGTAGGCATGCACATGCACAACACACGTTAGAATCTATTCACACAAAATCGAGAAATACATAACTTTAATACTAGATCTCAAAATAAATTAGCTTTACCTTACTCTAGATTAAAATCATTTAGCACCCACCCTCACAGTTCCGCAATAAAAATGTATAATAAACTACCGGAATATATAAAAACACAAAATAATCACTCAAATTTTATAAATAAAAAATAAACTAAAGTCCCTTCTAGTGCAAAAGTGCTATTATACAATTCAAGATTTCTACAATGACAAGTTCAACTCAGTCGATTAAAATGTTCCAAATAAGCAAAAAGCAAATATAAATTTAATTTTAATTATGTTACAATTTTTTTAGACTTTCATTTTAAGTTATTATTGTCGTTATTTAAGTATGTAAGTACTAGTTTAACTTATTTTTGTTCATTATGTTATAAGTTAAATTCTAATTAGGTATTTTATAAACTTTAAAGTATGTACATATTACAACTAGAATTTGTGCAATATCTTATTTAAGGTAGCTTAAGTGATACTATTCTATTTTGTAACATCTGTTTATGTACCTTAAGAAAGCACTAATAAATGAATATGAATATGAATAGAAAAAGGTTTTTATTGAGTTCGCTAAAAGAGTTTAAATTTATTAAACACTACCGTAATCAGAGGAGACCATGACGCCCAAATTAAAAGGCTTACAGTGTTATTCATAAAAACTTAATATGACCTATAATTTAGTGTTTTAAATAAATTTCTGAAAAGTATCATTCATAAACGTTCATTAGCACTAAAACGCCGATTTAGTGCCTTCGTAAAACAATCTAGGGTACTTAAATATCTTAGCTTAGAAATATTATATTTTACTGTGGCTTCTGTTCTCCTAATCTAGCGAAAAACATTTTTTTATAACCCGCAAATTTAATCTAACGCTTAATGTTTGAGTTAGGTCACATCCGAATTGTCAGGAAAGGATTTATTTTGTGTCTGTACGGTACGCCTACTTACTGCTAAGAACGAGCTGCCGTCAACATAACAAAGCACTCAGGACTTCAAAGCTTAAAATAGAGCTGCCCGGTCCTTCCCCGCCCGCCGCAGCCGCTCATCATTCTCTAATCCTATTACTGAAAGTCTAGATTTTCCAAAAAAAATTATACAAGCATGTTGTTTAATGAGAATAGGTAGGTAATAGTGCACCTTGCTGCGCACAATGTAACTTTATACCAAATACCAAATACGAAGTCCTAGACCTGAAACCGCCGCTAGACCGCCACTCTGCATACGCAGGCAACTGCATTCAATTGTCAATTTGTCAAGCAAGTCAACTTCACTTTAAGTCATGAAGCTAGTATAGTAGAGTAGCGTAGCGTTTCCCCACCTCACTGTACAGTGTAGAGGTACAAAATTATAGACAATGCCAAGGCATCATCAAACAAACAAAACAGATACACTGTCAGTCAGTCAACCGACGAACCGTCCAAGTGCTTACGTCGTGTGGTGTTTACAAATCATACTTGTTATTTGTTAGCAATTTTTTTAATAATCTTTATGCTTTATTAGATTTTCGACGTAATTTAATTTTAAATAAGTTAACACCGGCTTTCATAACAAAATGTCATCAGGTAATTTTTTGCTAGTGGCCTAAGATAAATCAATTCGTGTCAAAATTATTATTATTCGTGTATTAACCTACAATCTTGATCAAAACCTAAAACCTCAGAGTAAGGAAACTGCCGCCTAAAACGACCCACCGACCAAAAATGTTGGTCAAAATCAAAAACGACCCACTGACCGGGTATAGTTTTGGTCGGTGGGTCGTTTTAGGGGCGGGAGTCGTAGTTGGGGTATACTCTTAGGGGCGCTTCAGGAGGCTTCAAAACGCATAAAAAAAATATAAAAAAAAATTAAAAAATTATTTTCCCTTTAAAAAACTTTTTGTCAGAACTTAGAAAAATTTCGATCGAAAAAACGTGTCCCCCATAAGGGTACTTTTTTATGACGGGGTCGTGTAGAGGGGTTTAATACAAGCACTTTTTGCCCCTATGACTTTTTCGCCAAGGTGCACCGTTTCCGGAAAAATACTCCGGAAATATTTTCCTGACCTCTAACTCTGAAAGGGGGCCTCGGAGCGGCAGGGTTTCTTGGGCGTTATTGATGAACATCAGACACACTATCGAACCCCATTTAAGGATTTTCAACTTTTTTTTTTTCGGACTTAGAATTTTCGTCAGCTTGCGTAGCGTTAGGGGCTCTATGGGAAAAAGACAGAAAAATCGATCGACATGAAAAAAAAAATTATCCTCCATGAGGGTACTTTTTTATAATGGGGGCGTGTAGAGGGACACAATACAAGCACTTTTTGCCCCTATGAAATTTTCCCCAAAGTGTCCCGTTTCCGGAAAATTCATCCGGAAATCCGAAAGGAGGCCTCGGAGAGGCAGAGTTTCTTGGGCGTTATTTATGAGCATCAAACACACTATCGAACCCCGGTAACTGTGTTGTGATCATTACGAGTACCGAAACTCGTGTGACCCACAACCCTGTTTTTATGCTAACACCATAAAACTAAATTCCTAAATTCCACTTCCCCTAAATTACACTAATTGTGCAAGAATAAGGTTTTCAAATATTTTACTGGTTGGAAGTACCGAAATAAATAAATATATCGTCAAGGTACACGAAGCCGCAAGAAGCCTGTTACCTCGGAAGGCATCTCAGGATTCACAAAGTTTTGAGAACAGGCAAGCGCATTTTTAAGTCCAGCATGCTGTAAAATCGGATTTGCCTTTGTCGATTAAAAGGTAGCGAGAATTTCGGTAAAGTTATTTCCGATGTGACCTTGATTTGGTAAAATCCGGAAGCTAAATCGCGGTTTGGTTTGGATAGCATAGCACCAGTGAGTGGCATAATTTTACACACACCTTATTGCGATATTTTGAATGGAAACTCTCGCCTATGATAATCTCGTCTCATACGATTCTCGCCCAAAAACTTTACTTATCCCGATTTGAACATTTTGTGAAAAGCGTCATAGGGGCATAAAGCGTTCCATAGTGCGTTTGACATTGATCAATAACGCGTAGGAAAGCATGCCACTACAATAAACCTTTTCGGAGTTAGAGGTCAGCCAAAAAAAAATCCGGTCGTTTGTCCGGAAACGAAGCATTTTCAGGAAGACGTCATACAGGCAAAAATGCTTGCATTTTTCTCCCCTCCCAAAACCTTCCCGATCCCAGGCCTCCTTTCGGATTTCCGGACGATTTTTCCGGAAACGGGACACGGGGGAAAATGTCATAGCGGCAAAAAGGGCTTGTATTGTGTCCCTCTACACGCCCCCATTATAAAAAAGTACCCTCATCGAGGATATTTTTTTTTTCATATCGATCGATTTTTCTAAGTCTTTTTTCCATACAGCCCCTAACGCTACGCAAGCTGACGAAAATTCTAAGTCCGAAAAAAAAAAAGTTGAAAATCCTTAAATGGGGTTTGATAGTGTGTCTGATGATTATCAATAGCGCCCAAAGAACCCTGCCGCTCCGAGGCCCCCTTTCGGAGTTAGAGGTCGGGAAAATATTTCCGGTATTTTTTTCCGTAAACGGGGCTTTTTAGGGAAAACGCGATAGAGGCAAAAAGTGCTTGTATTGTGTCCCTCTACACGCCCCTATCATAAAAAAGTACCCTTAAGGGGGATAAAAAATTTTCATACAAATTTTTCGAAATTTTTCTAAGTCTCGCCTCCATAGCGCCCCTAAGGCTACACTCCAACCATAGTTTTTGTTAGATATGGTCAGCTGAATCACTCCTTTAATTTATCACACAGTTATTTTATTTAAGACATTAAAAAGAATCACAAAATTATTAATTAAGTAAGTACCACATATACGTATGGCTACTGTTTTCAGATACAGCTGTTCTTCTGAACATCAGTGAAATGATAGACTTGGCTATCGGATCTCCAGAGGTAAATCACATATTAAAAATAGGCACTGTACTTATCATAGCACTTCTACCTTTAGCCTTGATTATTTGTAGGTCGGAGTGGTAGACTTCAACATGCTGCAAACAGTGCTGCATTGTTTGGCGCAGCAGCTACGCGTGCTGGACAAGAGTGTGGAGCTGCGCGGGCACGCGGCGCAGCTGCCCGGCGGCGGCGCGCTCAGCGACAACGCTCACACCATCGCTATCAACGAGTTCCTGCTCGAAACTGATGGAAAGCCTCAAGTCAGTAATACGGTGCTGTAGTTCCATAAACTCCCGACCACTAGGGTTGTACCTACACTCGAGTACTAGATTTGACCAATAGCCATTGCTGCAGTTGAATTCTTTAACCTACTTCATCATCTCAGCTGAAAGGCGTACCTATAATATGCTGAACATAGATCTCCCCCACAAATCACAATACATACCGATCTGTCCGATACCGTCTCGAGCGACCCTCATCAAGTGTACTCCCAAACTTCGCCAGTTCGTCTGAACGTCTGAACACATTGCGTGGTCAGCCTTCTCTACGACGTACGGTGTTTATGTCGCACTCGAGAACTTGTAAACCCCACAGCAGCGACCATCTGTTCTTCGAGCTATATCCTACTGTTTATTAAGGGTCACCCCTTACTTTTTCCAGGAGGCGGTTGATACGACTGGCGCTGGGCAAGTTCCGATGAAAAAAGGAGATCTCCGTCAGTTAACTATCGCTTTTTTGTCGATTTCATTGATTACTAAGTATTTATTATAATTAAGCTCTTATAATTAAAAGAAAACTTTTTTCAGAGATGCCTCCTGTTTCGTCGGAACCAGACACAATCTTAGTCGGTTGGTGTTTTAATTTCTCATTATTAAAATAAGCATTGTAATTTAATAAAATCTTAATTTTACAGTTGAAAGGATCAAGAGAGTTGAATCGCCAAGTTCCGGTTATTAAAATAAGCATTGTAATTTAATAAAATCTTAATTTTACAGTTGAAAGGATCAAGAGAGTTGAATCGCCAAGTTCCGGTTAGTAATAGTAGAGATAAGAATAGCCGTGCGTGCACAATTTGTGCTAAACTGAAAAAAAAACATTAAAGAAACCAAACATTAATAAAGTATTTTGTCGATGTAGTAACTTACTTATTGAAAAACAAAAACCCTCAGTTGCCCGACCTACGCCCGCTGGTGGCCGGGACGAGACCACCTCCCTTAGAGATCAAGGTCAAGAGCAACCCTCGGCAGCAGCCCCTCGCATGTCTATCGCCGGACCGGGGGTCCTAGGATTAGGGTCCAAGGAAAAACTATCACTCGTTACTTTGAGCAAGTTTAACTTGCTTGAAAACACTGTTGAAGATCTTAAAGACAGGGTATACGGTAGCATGCCAAAGAACGGAGATATTCTAGAGGAAGTCAGGTATTGTTTAAGAATTATTTGATTGATTGAGTTGGAAATTTTGTAGTTTGCGTAAATATTTGGAAATTCGTGCACTTTTTCCGAGTGTGGTTCAGCAGTCCAATCATAACTAAACTTGATTTTGTTATTCGTAAGGTCTCAAACAAATCTAAAGGCAATAACGGACATGTGGACCAATCTGAACGTGTCCTCGCGGCTGGAGGCGGCCGAGGCAGGCATCGGTAAGCTCAGCTCCTTGGTGCAGGACCTGATCGCAGAGCTGGACGAGGCAAGGAAGGGAGGTGCGACTTCGGATGTCACCGAGTGAGTTTTGAAAAAATAATTCTACTTCATCTATACCCTACCAACCTATCAAAGCTTCTTGCCCCTTTGTCTGCGAGTAGGTAACGAAGTCCCGCGATTGTTTTGTTTAGTTAGGTACACTTATAAATTACCTAAATTGAAGTAAGTTTTAAGAGTGAGCCGTCCCTACATTACGCTTTTTTTTATTTCGGCCTTGGTCTAGAAGTCGAGATTGGCGCTAGTATCGCAACAGCGCGCTCCTGTATTACAAACACAAACAGTCTGCGTGACTGCGTTATCGCAGCACAGAACACCCGCCCGCTGAGCGCACAGCGCACAGCGCACACCGCCTACGCGGTTAGCCTGCCTGTGTGCGCCGCTGCGGAGCTCAGTGTGCAATTCGCGCCCTCAGCATCCAGCCGGAACTGAGTGCCCTGAGTGAAGACTCCCACAGTTGACATTCATAAATTAAGTTCTTATTTTGTAGTTATTTGATGTTTTAATTAAACACTGGATTACATATTGGACTATTAAGTACATTATATTGGCGCCCAACGTGGTGCAAGACCCCATGCCGAGATACTGCGTCACCCGCTTTGCAAGAATAAATGGTGGTAAGGAATTTAGGAAAAAAACGTTACCTACGTGAAAAGAATTTAAGCAGAAGCTAATAATGCTTTTGCGCCCATGAAACCCGCGTACCTACATGGAGAAATCATGGGAATAGGAGAGGCGCAAACCGATGGCGTTAGCTCAAAGAGGCTAATGAAGTAAAGCGTTATATACAAGAGAACCAGGACATAGATACCATGTGTGTAGAAAGAGATTAAAAATAAAACACAATCCTCGCCCAGTACAGCCACCCAAGCTCCATCATCCCCATCCAGCCCCCGCAGCATGACGGACCATTTGTCGAATCTTTCTGTCACTTTTAATCGCTTTTGACATTTCAATGCGGGAAAATGTATGGAGACGATCGACAAAAGTGACAGATAGATACGACTAATTCGACCAATTGTCCGTCATGCTACGGAGGCCTGTCCATCAATTTTCGTGTTATGGTAGCGGTGCTTCCGAAGTTATGAGAGCTAGCAGTCCCACTTGTCCGAACCGACGCCGTTTACATGGCTTAAAGATAAAGAATCTTAAATTCTGCGCTATGGACATTCAAGTAGAGCATTGGCAACATACCTAATTTAAAATTCGCACTATGGATGCGGAAGAATCCACAGTGCGAATCTTAAAAATAAATAAAAAGTTTGCACAATGAGCTTATTATAACAAAATTTACTTTGTATTGCTTTTTTATATTCTACAAAAAAAAAACAGAGGCGAGGGTCTAGAGGGCACGACATGCCCGATCGGAAAAGAGGATCAAGCGAAAATCTTAGCGGAAATAGAACGACTTAGAAGAGACGTCGACGCCCTGAGCAAGAACTTCCAATCCGTTGTTCAGGAGGTGCAGTCTGGACTTGGTATGCTAAAATAGAATTCATCCTTTGTTATGCTATATTTGTCGCTTTAATGCGTCGTCGTTTGCCGCCATAACTCGTTGTATTGTTAGATTTGTTAGGCAACATCGTCGTCTGGCTTGTGATGTTTATTGCCCCTTTCTTGTTGACTAGTTTCTCACGTACCTAATTAGATTACTATATTTAATTTAATAAATTATATCTATTTGGCCTTAGTTTTCATATTTAGTGTAGGTAAATCAATGTTGCTGACCAAAATAAGTATAATAACATTCAAAATACTAATATCCATCTTTAAGTTTTTAAGAAGAGCTGTTATTCACAAATGTGACGTATTCATAGATCTGATCCAAGGTGCTCCAGGGGAAGGTTCAACAGCAGCTGCCGCCGCCGAGGCTGGTGCTGACGAGGAAGACCTACTCGCCCCTACACCTTCTAAACGTAATATAAACTATATATTATATACCGAAAGCTGTTTAAAAATAAAAATACTTGCATGCAATACTGTTTTGTAACTATTGGCTTTCCCCTTTTGTATTAAGATAATTTTAATACCCTAGCTACTCATGTGATTTTCTATATAAAGCAAGAAAGTACTTATTATAACGACCACGGCATCATATTTAAAATAATTTAAATGTAATTTTCTTCGTTTTTCAGCTCGCAAATCCGTGGTCAGGCCCCGGCTGTCGATAGAGGCTGCTACTCAGCCACTAATGGAGAGACTCAACGATCTAGAGAAAAAGATGGAGAAATGCTGCGACAGCATTGGAAAGAACGAGGGCTTGATGCAGGACCAGGTAATAATATCACTATATTATTTCTGTAGAAAATAACTTCAACTCTTATTATAATACTTATGATTTAAAATTAAAATATTTTGTCTCCAGCTACAAGGCCAATGCCAGCGTGGTCTGTCACGTCATAATTTTAATTTTATTCATGCTAAACTATTCACAGCTTACATCATTCCAAGATCAACTGGAAGGTCTTATGAGGGACGTTGCTGCTCTTACAAATGATCTGTCCGCTGGAAAACTGTCTCCAGATCTTATCAAGGACTTGCAAGGTTAAACATGTTTGATATCCCTACTTAAGTGTGTACTTTTTATATTGGCTATTGCAATAGTTTTTTTTTTTCTCCATGGTTCGTAGGTCTACTGCAGCTATTCCAAACGGTACAAGAGATGCAAGAGCAACTGAAACAAGTGCACGAGACTGCACTCATGCTGGCAGCTGAAAAGGAAGACCGACAACATCATATCAACGTATGTCGAAATTTAAGTTTTTGACATCTTTAAGAGCTAATTGCTATTTTTATCATTAGATTTTCCATTTTCATATAATTACGAATGAAAATTAGGTGCAAGCATATGAAAAAGTTTTACTCGGTCCAAAACTAATTCATCATCATGATCAGCGGCAGCCTGTTGATGGTACCCGATAGAGCATAGGCCTCCTTAAGCAACGCACAGATATAATTATGTGGTGCTCAAAAATTCAGTATTTCAGGGGCCCATAAGTCTAAATCTATTGCGAATTTTGAAAAAAGGAAAACGTATAAAACTGGTTCTTTTATCGTGGTAACCTACTAAATACCTACTAAAATTTCATGGCGATTCGTTTAGTGGAAAAACGTTTTCTCTTTTTGTATGGACGTGTACCGGGTGGGTATACTATAGTCTTAAACTGGAAAATAAAAGCCACTGATCCCACAATCTTGCAAATGGCAACCCCCCTTTTTTTTTTTTTTTTGAAACGGGGGGAAATGCCTAACACATTTCCCGACGCTCGGGGGAGCGTCGGGGGTATGTGGGGCTCGCACCCACTAAAACCCCCCGGCGGCCGTCTTGGCGCTTTTGGGAAGGACCCCGGGAACCACGCATTACTGGCGTCCGAGGTTCCTCCCACGCTCAACTGATATCAGCTTCGTGCACGGGGAGGGCATATTGTTCCCTCCCCGGCTCGCCTTTGTTGCTGCGGCGGCACAGTGCCACAAGCTGTGCCGCCGCCCATCTTGGGGCCGTTTGATGAGTGTGTCGGGCCCCCGCCCTTCACACCCACGGCCCCAAAGACCCCTTTTAGTCGCCTCTTACGACAGGCAGGGTATACCGTAGACCTATTCTTACGCCCGGACCTACAGGGCTTATGGCAACCCCCCTCCCCCTTACAAACAATACAGGTACTGCTGGAACAGATAGAGCTCCTAAAGACAATAAAGCTCGACCGCGAGGACATGGAAGACGCGATGGCGGAGAAGGCGGACCTGCGCATGCTGGCGCGGAAGGTGTCGCACGACCAGTTCGAGGTGGCCTGCGACGACCTCTCCAGGGGGCTGGAGCATGCGCTTGGGAAACTCAACTTCCAGGTAAAAAAAAAGTTCTTTATGAATAAAGGACATGAGCTTTAATACCGTAAAGTAAACTGATTTACCTACTGTAGTTTAACAAGTAAAACATGGTTTTTAGTGCCGAACGGGTGTTCAACATCGTGTATTCCCGTTCCAATATAAATACGTAGTATTAAACAAAGTTGCTTCCCGCGTCTGTCCCTATGTAGGTAAGTATGCTTATATCTTTAAAACTATGAAACGGATTTTGATGCGATCTTTTTAAAGGATAAAGTAATTCAAGAGAAAGTTTTATTTGTAAAGCTTATAATTCATGCACAACATAGTAATAGGTAAGGCTAAGGCGGTACAAAATTCGCCGGGTCGACTTGTATAACCCGGTAAAGTGCACATTAACGTATTTTGCACTATAACAGTGACATCCCAAGTAGCACAATAAGCGTAAATTTTGACCAAAACGCTCCATTATGCAGTCACGAGCTTTAATGTAGGTGTACTAGAGACTAAAAGGAGTCTAGTGGCTGTATAATAGCAATTTCATACACCATAAATAGAACAACTGTATAATAGCTGCACACAGGCAGAAAATACACTAAATACTTTTTAATATAATAAAAAGAAACCATTGTAAAGCCCTTAGTTCCATAATATACTACTAGTTGGTTTGGACGATCAAAGCTGGATAAGCCTTGTATAGAGTCATAAACTAAAACCCCTTTCAAGCTGTGAGATGTATAAGGGGATAAAATATTGCCATTAGCTTGTTTATGGCGATCACTATTTCTATTATAAAGCCACCTGTCAAGCTTGATAGCAGCCGACTAGAAGATTTGATAGAGTATCCACTACAGTTGTTAGCTATATAATGGCGTCATATGAGTGCATCAGCTGTACAGGGGTGTTGCTGTAGTACACTCAAGTTCCAAAACTTTATGTATTTATATCAGCCATTATACAGCCCTTGGAGTTAATGAAGAATTGACGGAGAATAAAAGTGTCATGATTTCATAACCTCTAAACGTTAAAATTACCGAAAAAGATTATGGGTTAGTCTAATACATGTCATCCTATTAATGATCGTTTGATTGGATATAAACAATGCAAAAACTGGATTTTAATACCTGTACAGGTCCATCTAAAAAGGTTTTACTCAAATATTGATAGAACCCTAAAATCATTTAATTTATACTCTCAATTTACACCTATAAACAGTCCTTGCACTACCAGAGACTCATTGTACAGCAACCGTAAGGGTATCAGCTGCTAAATAGAAATAATTTCACTATTAAACAGCAAAATGGATTTGGAGAGAGTTAAGTAAGAACAAATGCTTTAAAAGAAATAACGCCATTTTTTTTACAGCATTACCTAAAAAATTAACACCAAAACATTGATATTTGATAAATTTATTTTGATATTCTAGTGCTAGTAAAGAAAAAACATGCTTTGAATGGTTTGCAACCAGATAATATCACAGTAAATTAAAAAACAAAAATTTTCATTTCAGTCATCGTATTTATTTTGTGTTATTATTTAGTAAATATTGAATTTTACGAGGGCGCGTGTATAAATTGACCATAATTACCCTATAAAATAACAATAAAATTTCAAGCGCAGTACAATTTGTATATTATAACTACTTACTAAAATAATCAAAAACACATAACTTGATAACTGTCAATAAACTTATAAATTTAACCACCATTACACTTTAAACACAACTTCACTAACACATTGCTCTCTCCTTCTATTTTAATAAAATAACAAAGCATGATAGATTACGAAATAAAAAAGCTATAAAACATCATCTTCGTTCATTCATTCATTTATCTCGCTGTATTAGAGAATTCAAATAGTCTTCGTCAAGAGTGAGAGAGAATCTTACGCCCCTGTACAGTCATTATGGAGCCCATTATATGGTTAATCCTGCCATTAAACAGCTACTGTAAAGCAAAGGGCTATTCATTATACTGTTATCCAGCCTTTGTAATGCTTAGGGCTGGTTAATTTGGGGCCAAATTCGGCATTATAAAGGCTGTATAGCCAGCTATAATGCCACTATACAGCCAGCTTATACAGCTCCTAGTATCAAAATTTCCATTATAAAGCCATAATGCAGCGATGTGTGCTAGTTGGGATATTAATAAATCTGAAGCAAGATGACGAACAACTCTACTCTTCTTATCGCATTTTATTTTTACTTTTAATACATTTGATAAACGATTATACTTACCTATTACCTAAGTTTATATGCTCGGGAACCATTATGTTTTGCTTAACCAGAGTGAATTTTTAGGAAGCTCTATGGCAGCAAGCGTTGGACGACATTCAGCGCGAGATCGAGACAAAGTTGGACAAGATGGAACTGTCTCCAGTGAAGGACTTCTTCAACGGCAAGCTGAGGCAGCTGCAGGAACACCTGAAGCAGATGGCGCTGCTGCGGCAGGAGACCGAGGCGGCCGGCACCAAGAGACGACTGCTCAGGTGGGCTGATAGACTTCGTAATTTCGTAAAACAATAACACATAGCACCAGCTAGCAGGGTACTTGAATCAAGGTATTGGACTGATAACATCAATTTGACTTTTATTCGATATCTATGATTTTGAATACTCTTAGGTACTTACTTCTCAGTATTCAAAATCGATGAGCGTTGGTTTGAATCTCTCGCCTGAAAGTGAATCTTATAAAAACGAATGAAGATTAACGCTAGTTTTGCAATACTGACAGGACGTAGTAAACATGGTTTACTGATGCGATGACCGCTTTCCTGGTAATATTAGCAACTGAATCATGCTCGCGGCTATTTTCATGTCTTCTGATTTGAATCGAGGTATTGTTTATCGAACACCATTTCCGAGGTAGATTGCGTGCTTAGTCTGCGCGCAGTAAAAATTTGAACAAATTAGCAATCAGCTACTTGTTTCGAAGGACGGGTGAAGTACCATAATATATACAGTGGCGCCCCCAGTCACAACGCAGGCTTAGCTGGTGCGGAATCTACTAAGTACTTACTTACGTACGATTCCTAGGTTTAGTTATTTAATTTAATACTTTCTTAATTTCGGTATACTTAGTAGGTACTAACTAAGTACATACGTCTACGTAGTACGTAAGTATACAACGTAGCAAGTATATCATACGTTTCCATAGACACGGAGCTGGCCGAGGCAGACCGCGAATTAAGAATTAGAGAAAACTGGTAATTTAAACAGAAAAACTTTATTAAAAACTAGAGGCTGCCCCGCGGTTTCACTCGCGCAGATTTCTCATAAACACAAAAAACCCGTTTTTTTCCGTTCCCGTGTGAATTTCGGGAAATCCCTTCTTAGTGCTCACCTACACTCCCTAAGGAACCTAAAATTTCAGCCCGCTACTCCCAGTAGTTTCGGCTCTGCGTTGTCTGTCAGTCAGTCAGTCAGTCAGTAACGGAAGAGTTTTATATATATTGATAATACATTGTTGGTTGTTCACAGGGACGTGAACTGCATATCGTGCGACGCGAAAGCGGTGATGCCTATGGAGGCCCAAGGCAGCTCACAGAGCAAGCCCATGCCAGCCACCCTCTCGATGAAGCCTTACCTTAGCTACGAACTAGGTTAAGACGACTTTCTTCTATTCAATACTAGTCGACCCGGCGAACTTCGTACCGCCTTACCTATTAATATTTTGTGCATGTATTATACTTATAAACCTTCCTCTTGAATCACTCTATCAATAAAAAAAAAACGGTTCAAAATCCGTTGCATATTTTTAAAGATATAATCATACATAGGGACAGACGCGGGAAACGACTTCATTTTATACTATGTATTGATGATTATTTGCGAAGGTATGTGACGACGTTTGTTCCACTTTTACGCAAAAACTACTGATCAGATCATAATGAAAATGCGTCGTACAATATTATAAATGCTATTTATAATATTGTGTAAATGTTTCTATTGAATGGCGGTACGTATTTCGCCAGGTAAACATCACTAGGATGTAAACACGGCATCCTAAAAACTGTCAATTTAAGAAACAAAGAAAAAGTTTTAAAACGCAAAAAGCAAACAGTATCGCAGTAGTCTAAAAATCATCACACTTAATAACATGAATTGTGGTTATATCTAGACACAATTCGCAAGCAGCAAGCGAGCATGGTGCCGCAGCGCAACATGCACGACTGGGAGGCAATTGACAAGCAGATGGCTCAGCCCAAACACCCTGTCAAAGCAAGGTTACAATGGGCTCTGTCGTACATTACAAGTTGATTAGAAGTTTTGCGTGTTGCGATGGTATTTTTGACTGCATAGAATACCACCACAACATATCCCTTTAGCATCGTAAAAGTGGACCAAAGGACGCGCAGCTGCGTTTTTTGTTGAAAAGCATAAAGAGCCACAATACTTTTGCCAACACGCCTGCTAATCGTATCGATAATACCAAGCCCCCCACAATTTCTGTCCTTGACCTTGAGGCGTTCAATGGGGGATGGCTATGTCCAATAGTTGACTCTCTCGGCTGAAATTATGTTATGTTTACAGACTTAATACAAGTAAATCGGGTCTTTACCAGCATCTTTGACTTGTCGTACATGTAGGTAGTTATAATCCGCGCAGATAAAGAAAAAATCACATGATGGCGGCCGAACGCATGCTATCTCGCGTTTATTAGTATGAGAGATGAGTTACGAAGAGAGACAGTCCATACAACGACCGCCATTTTGAGATCCTTTCTCTAAGTGCGCAGATTATACTATTAGTGCCACCGTTGCAGTAGAGTAAATATAATTTTTTGACAAGGACATTAATTTTTTTCACTCGACAGGTCGGAAGCGGACAAGCACCTGTGCAACCGCTACTGCGGCGGGACGCACACGGTGACGACTCCCGCGCAGCGCGTGGCGCGCACCGGGCACTTCATCAAGCAGTGGGGACCGGACGTTGTACCATTGTCTTCTGGATTCGCCGCTGGGGATGACGGAAGGGTAATTGGCACTTTGTTTTAGAGAAAATTATACACTTATATTTAGTTCAAGTATTTAGCTAACTCACTCTTTCAGTGTTGTAATTATTGTAGCCTCCCGATCTACTAACACATATTTTTTTTCATACATAATTTCAGCTTTACAAAGTGAGCACAAACGAAGCAGCGAGCGTTGGACCTGGTACGCATTTTGAACTATAATTTACGGCTATAGAACGACGGTTTTCCAGCCGTTTTTACATCTGCTTTACAAATGAAAGCAGCATTCTAACAGTTATTTCCGGTAGGTGGCGCTGTGGACCCGACATGCACAAAGCAACCATCGCCGCCGCGGAAGAAGAGTGAAACGCCTAGGCCTTCGCGGCCTCTCGATATTAGACCTGTAAGTGTCCTTGTCGCCTTTTGAAGAAAACATAGGGTTTGTGATCTCGGTTGCTTGTGTTTTGGTACCAACCTAAGAACCACTTCGCCAAGGAGAAGGTTAAAAAAAACGATATACCATGGTCCGGTTTATGCACCTCGCGATTTCTTTGCCCACGAAATAACTCCATATCTTTCCAGTCCAGTCCAAAAGCCTTCAGTTACATACTAGTAGTACATTTTATAAGTGTTTGGCCGTACTTATCACTCGTCGCTCGCGATCGGGCACGTCGTGACTATTTGTAACTATCACCGCGCGCGAATCGCAAAAATGGGTCACATTTCTCTGTCAGCTCTGATAATGATCGAGATTAAAACTTAAACACTTATTTAAATGTTATGTTTCAGGAATGCCGATGTTTGGAAGCAGGTAAGATTATTTTGAAATATATTTAACAGTAATTAACTCATATTTAAATGATAAGAAAGTAATAATTAAATTATTTTATTTTACAGATAATCCTGCTAAATAAATGCGAGTTATTAAAGTTGATTATTGTTAATGTTTTTAACTTATAAATCTGATACTTAATATTTAAAATATAAACTTTTATTTGGCATATTGAATCATTTATTTTTCATCAAAATGCTATTATTTGACAGAATCTTAACTATAGCCCTCTCGGAGGTTGCGGACATAAGTATAGGAACGGCTGATGACAAATTACTTACATATCTTTAAGTTAAATTAAAGATTCTTGGCGCCACACCCCAACATCTGACGACGTGTAGGTTTGGCTTGAACTTTTTGTTGACGTGTAACCATATGTTTGTAAACTTTGTAAACATAGGTTTTGAGATGTGAACACAGTACTTAACAATACGATTACGTACCAAATACAACATAAATTTTATGATAAAGTTACTTGTATTGTATTCACATGTCGAAAGAAAATAAAATTTTGCTTGTTTTTATCTATACCAATATTATAAAGAGGAAAGATTTGTTTGTTTGTTTGTAATGAATAGGCTCCGGAAATACTGAACCGATTTGAAAAATTCTTTCTCTGGTGGGAAGCTACACTATCCCCGAGTGACTTAGGCTATATTAGGTTATAAAAAAAATAGGGATCCTTACTTATTAAGGTGGTAACTCTCGCTATGGCGCGAAATTCAAATTTTTTTCATGTTTTTTATTTATTCTGGCGAAAGTTTACATTTTTTATAAAGTTTAAATGAATTCGCGTATGTAATAAACCATCTCCCATATTGTTATACAACGTTTTTTGAAGACAGACTTACAGATTTTGCGTCTAAGGGGTAAAAGGCCAAAGAACAACTTCCTTGAATACACACAAAATCGGTAACTCTGTCTTTCAAAAACGATATATAACAATGTGGAAAATAGGTTTTTACGTATAGTAATAGTATCTTATATTCTATGGCGTAACGAAGTAAGCCGGGACAGCTCGTTTTGGATATTGTGGACACTTGGACAGCCAGTAAATCAATACATAGTATAAAACAAAGTCGCTTCCCGCGTCTGTCCCTATGTATGCTTGAATCTTTAAAGTTATGTGTGATAGAGTGATTCAAGAGGAAGGTTTATAGGTATAATATGTGCACAAAATATTTATAGGTTAGGCGGTACGAAGTTTGCCGGGTCGACTAGTGGTATATAAAATAAAGTCGCTTCCCGCGTCGGTCCCTATGTTTGCTTATATCTTTAAAACTATGCAATGGATTTTGATGCGTTTTTTTTTATTAGATATGATATACATGAGCAACATAGTAATAGGTAAGGCGGTACGAAGTTTGCCGGGTCGACTAGTAATAATAATATATGTCAAAACCTTGAGAAGTGGGTAAGGTAGGTAAACTACATATAAATGTATATGCTCGGGTCTTAATAAAAACTGAATCTTAAACTATTGACTACAGGGCTACTACACTGTAATGCCACTTATTTGCGATCGCCATTGCGAACTATCCTACAAATTATATCACACTTACATTCAACAGAATTATGATCACATATCAAATCCTCACATTAATAACATCTGTTCCTGATTCCGAAGACAAAACTAATAGGATCCGAACCTTACACAATGTAGAAACAAAAAACATAATGCTAGTCTTAAAACTATTAGTGTTAATATAGGTTCTCCTATTATTTTTGGAAATTTTAACAAAATTAAAACGGATAATTCTATACTCCATTTTTTGTGTCATTATACTCGAAAACCGGCGCTAAGTACGACGCTAACCTAATAACATCCCACATCAAAATGTCGGACGAGTGTACTGGGGTGTTACGTTTAAGACAAATGATTTGATATTATTAACAACTATTCTGTAGAACACCTAACTAATATGATAAAATAAAAAATAATATTTATCAGCGACACTAGCGGTGCCGGCGGTCGCGGCGCTCGCGGCGCTCGGCGCGCGGCGGGTCGCGGCGCTCGCGCTCGCGGGACTTGTCCTTGTCGCGGGACGAGCGGGAACTTCTGCTGAAAACAATTTTATTTAGTTGTAAATTACGGGCTGCTCGCTTAAGCCCTGTGTGCACCAACAATTAATCGACTATTCAACAGCCGATTAATTAGTAAATGGTAGGGTTTTGATTTGGTAAACGGCTGTTAAGAGGAATAGCACAGCTAAAGTAGCGTCACCCGAGAAAAAAAAAAAAATCTTCTAAACTAAGGCAAATATCAAAAATGTGAAACAGTATTCCCCTAGATAATGCAGCCAAGTATTTTTAGGGCACTGTTGTATAGCTTTTAGACTAAAGACTAAAGAAAGCTACTGATTGTAGACAAAAGTGGCCGTTTTCAGCAACAATCAATAGCTTTCTTTGATCTTTAACCTAAAAGCTATACAACAGTACTCTAAAAATACTAGGCTGCATTATCTAGTGGAATGCTGTTTCACATTTTTGATATTTGCCTTAGTTTAGAAGATATTAATTTTTTTCGGAGGTGGCGCTACTTTAGCTGTGCTATGCCTCTTAACCCATTCAGCGCCACGGGCGCAACGTATGCGTCCGTTAAAAACATAACCCCAGGCGCCGAGGACGCCGGCCGGCGCTCGCACTATTTTCAATAAAAACCATACTAAATAGTATATTACAATATTATTTTTACTGAAAAAAGATAGTCAAGGATTTGAATAAAAGGATCTAATTCATGCTTTATACTTTTTTCATACATTTATTATATAGAAATAGCCATTGAAGTTCAACTTGAGATAAAGTTAATTCTATTTACTCAAATATTTTTATTTAAATGCAGAATTTAATAATTTTAATGAAACAACACATTGTAATTTTTTGAAATTTTTATGTCGTGATTTAGTATATTTTGGCACAGGGCACATACGTTGCGCCCGATGGCGCTCGTGGAAGTGTAATTTTTGGTTCGCGCGTGCTTCTTTGTCCAAGTGCAGGGGAAAATGTGTTTTGTAAGCAAGCCGTTAACGCCGCTTTTAGGATTAAAGTGGTAAACGGTTCCGACTTTTTGTAATTATAAAGGTGACCGTAGATTTGAACAAGCGTCATATCACCTATTTTGTATTCATTGAAATAAAGATAAGGCGGTAATTTATCGGTGCTTTTAAGTTTAAGCAAAACATTTTTTGGTTAATTGTATTAACTGTGTCGGTTAATTATAAAGAAACATTTCAAAAATATTCCGAAAATCATACAATATACATAATCTTTGCAGCTGTGCGTTTCAATGTTTTTAACATTGAACAATAGTTAAGGATATTTTTTGAGTGTTCGCCGCCCGCTATTCTTTTGTCTTTCGATCATAAAAGTGCACAGCGTCGGTTCATTTGCCTATTGTTTTCAAAAATATAGAATGTGTTGACATTTTTTTTTGGCTTTTTCAGATTAATCCTTCTTAGAAAAAGTGTACACGTAAATATTGCCTCCGAGATAATACCTACTTATAAAAAAAAAATTTGTAGTAAATGCAACGGCAGGTTAGCCTCGGTCTAATCGTTAGGTACGGCGGCGTATCTCTTCTCTTGTTTTTATTTCTGTGAAATTTGTGACCTGGTTGTAAATCCTGTGATACTCCGATTTTAATCAAATGACCTGGCTATGGACACTAGCACTACGACGACCCCTCCTAAGACTGATCTGACAATGAACACTGGCACTACGATTGATATGGGAATTGAAACTGGTACTCTGAACCCTCATTTGATGATTATTCTGGCTATAAAACAGACAAATTAAGTTATTTGAATCCCTTTTCAGAACATGTAATCAACAGAAATGTTATCGCAATAAACTGTAAGTACTTTCTAGTACATAAGAAACTACTTTAATGGACTAAAGTACTTAAATGGACATCATTTTAAGTGTGTAAACGCAAGAATTCAATTTTTTTGTTAATCAGGATAACGTTTCCTGTTTACAACTGTTTGCCATATTAAATCTAGACTATGTGTTCAGTCAATATTTGCTAATTGAATCACTAGATCACTAGATCTTAATTCAGAGAATCCTATAAATCCTTTATGTTAATTTTGATTTTGCTAAACAGATTTGGACGATGAATTTACTGAAAATGAATTGGCGGGCTTAGTGGTTGCAACTCGTCATTTATCGAAACCTGAATCTGAAATCATTCATCAGACTGTGAATGAATGTAATGAAGATGAAATTTTATAGAAGAATCATTAAATAACGAACAGCAAAATAATATTTTTAATGAAAATGCTGAAGAATTATAAAGATGTTGACCTAAAAACGCCAGAGCGAAGTCATAAGCATCCACATATCAGTTCAACTGTAAACATTTTCACTGAGCGTGTTGGACTTCGACATCTTTAAAATCACCGACAGTTTTTTTCTTTACTTTGTTTACTGGAGAGTTTTTATTGTTTTTACTAAAAAACATTAATGCTTTGAACCTGTTTCTTACTTCCACATATTTCGACAAATTGCACTTTTTGACATAAAAGCCAGGGGATCTATTGCCGTTCAAAATGAAAATTAGAATAAGAATCATTTTTACATAAGATAAGTATACATTGCGGGTATATAAGTGAATCATTTTGTCTCTCTCCACAAGAGATTCAGCTGTAAACCCGCAATGTATACTTATCACATGTCACAATGTTTCTCAATCTTATTTTCATTGTGAAAGGCAATAGCCTAACAGGTCTCCAAACCGTCCACGTAGTCTAGATATCGATTTCCGCGCCATACTCCTTGTATCGTTCACGCGGCCACCATTAAACCTTCAATACTTCTTTAGGCAGTGGTCCGACCGCCGACGATGAACGAGAAACGAGTAGAACTAGAAACTATAAACGAGTTAACGATCATTGGAAGGTGATTAAGTAGTTTAGATAGTTTTGTCACCGGGCAAAGAGCGATTTCTCACGCCACTCGCCCGTGGTCGCTGCGGTCAGTGCGAGCGAGCATCGCTGAACGAACCCTTATTTTTTTAAAAGCTAGTCGTCGCCGGCGGCTGTGTGAATAGTCAGAGAGCAACTATTAATACATGCATCTCTTTCCTCTACACAGAATATTTATGTATTGTTCCTGTCTTGAGCGAGAAAATCGCTGATAGTTAGTCGTTCTCTCGCCTACAGAGTCGGACTCTGCCTAATTATACTTCGAAAAATTTCTGGTTTTCACAATTCAGCGTTGACAAATATCGACATAATCTTACCATAATAATCATTTTTTGTTCGATCGAAACGGCACTAAATATTTTATTTTTATGTCCTCAGAGACAAAGTTTTGTGAAATATTAAAGACTAATCCTAATCATGATATTGGTCCTGTCTACCTGACTAGACACTTTAACAAATTGTGAGATCATTAAGTTGCAAAACAATTACATATAATATTCGAAACCTCTTTTTTTGATAAAATACACCAAGCCGTTTTAAAGTCTTAAAATAAGAAATAAATTGGCAGCTAAATTTAAAAACTGTTACTTTAGTCAGTCAAAAAATAAACTGAAGTATAGCATTTGGTTGTTGAATAAGAAATTTTCTGCGTAAACACGTCCATTTTTTCTGCCGAAATCGGTAGCTTTTTAGGTGATTTTTACAGCTCGCGCAGCGCCAGGGGACGCCGCACTGTCGGCCTTGCGCGGCGAACAAAATCTTTGTATGGTGGCGTGGCGCGTTGTGTTTTTTGAAATCACGGTGGAGGTGGAAGAGTTAAACAGCAACATTATTATTGGTACACACCGCCCTAACTATTAAAAAGCGTAACAGGGTAATATCGACAACCCTTGGCTTGCGGGACTGTTTTATAAGTGAAGGTCTCAGACTTTAACTGAAGATTTTAACAAATCCTTTATAATGGTATTGAGGATGTTGTGATTGATCTAACTTCTTCTTCTAGAATCTTCTTAATACTCACTGAAGAAGTCTTTATTTAAGGACCTGTAGTTTGAAGCTTCTTACCTAATTAGGTATGAGGGTCCCCCACCCTCGCAGCTGTGACATGCGCGCGTCGAAATGCGAAATGTCGCGGCAGTTTTAAATTTTATTACTTTTCATACAAGCCGAAGTTAAATCGAGATGTTTATACCTACCGCACAATTTTTCTTTCCGATTTTCGTTTCAGCTAACAAGAATTTGCGTTTAGGTAAGGTATTTGTAATAACGAGTTTTTTTTTAAACCATCTGAGAAATATAAAACAGATTTCTTAATTCTGAAAAATATAGATGTAGGATTTAGTTTAGACAAGTTATTAAAAAGTAACAAGATCTAATGAATTTCACTCTGTAGAAATAAAACAAAGTAAACCCTTTTTGTAGTGTTTTTTTCCATTAGAAATACACTACTGATTGTTTTAATTTGATTTTGTGACTCAAAAAACATTACATACAAATTACTATATAGTTTGAGTTGATAACTTTTTGCTCAATTTACTATGTTTACATACCTATAAATGCGGGAAATAGATACATCTCTTAAACCACTTTCCCTATCGTCCGTAATTTATTTCTCTAAGAGTAGTCGTCATTCCCTGGCCACCACCAGATCTGACTTCAAAGGACTTTTTCTTAAAGGGTTTTGTTAGAGGGTCTTTAGACTAAAGTCTAATAAAATAAAAACTAATCCGAAGACAATTATTGATCAAAAAGAAAATATCCGAATCGGATATCCGACTTAAAATTACTTGGTATACCCTACATAACTTTAAGAACTTAGTAATTATATTATTATTTTATGCATTTCGGTTTTTTTTTCGGCGGTTTAATTTTTTGATAAAAAAGTTTTTAGACGTTCGTTTGCATGAGTGCCGCAATTGTACCTCTAATAATTACAATTATTGTAACGGATCACATATGGTGTTATTTTCAAAAAATAAATTAATATTGTAAGAAGTACACAATTTAATTATTTCTGAAAATGTACTTAATATATTTTTTTAAATATTTTTTTAATTTTAAGAAACTTGGGTTTCTTCTGATTTGACATTCTGTATTTAGGCATAGACAAAGTAGAACGCTGCGCTTCCGTATTGCCGCCGCACGTACTTGCAGGTTTATACCTAAAGTGCGGAGTAAGCCAGAAAAAAAGGCTTGACAATACATTCATCATCATCATCATCAGCTTGTAAGAGCCCACTGCTGGACATAGGCCTCTTCTCTGGCACGCCATGCACATTTACATTAAATACATGTTATTTTATTTTAGTTAAATATGTAAACTGAAGGTAAACTATGTTTTTTGTTTTTAATTATATTGTAGGTATGATTTTGCGTGTACTGTTGGATTAAATAAAATTGTTGTGTACCTCTATTATCTATTGTTTAATTCTCAAACTGGCGGGCACACTGGATGCGGTAGCGCGTATATTGCATTGTAAGTATATAGGTTTTTTACGAGAAAAATTATTTAATAAGTAGATTTCCGGGTTCGCTGATAACGAAAATGACATACCTACCAACATTTTGAAACCAAGATGGCAGAAATTCGAGCTATTAAACTTTCCAAAGGCAAGTCTGAGCTATCAAGCACTATACGCAAAATAACTTGTGTAAAATATTTAGGTCTATGTATGTTTATATAATATTATATTATCACTGTCTGATCTGAGACCGCTCGCTGCTACAGTTAAACAACCAAGTTTTCGTCAGCAGCTATTGTTCTATCATCCCTACGATTTAAGTTATGTCTGTGAAAATAAAAAAGGTAAGTTTGTAATGCCACGGTTTTTTAAATGTAATATCGGTATCAAAATTGTTTTTTTTCAGCTTCATATAGATCCTAATCAGATGTTATGGTTCATTGTTTTGACATCTGTTGTCAAAACTTGTTTACATTTGAATAAAAATAAAACGAAATACGAGAGCGCGAAAACAAAAATTTGACACAGAACCGGCCTCGGCCGTGGCCACAAGGGTACTGACGGGGTAGGGAGCGGCGCGGCATGGCATCGGACCGCGCGAAAACGATGTTTTTTTTTAGTTTTTGCTGGTTTTTTGTCTTTTCGTTAAACTTAAAAATTCTTACTATAGTAGTATGTCTAAAATTTAAGGTCAGCAATTTTCATTCCAAAAATCAAATAAAAACAATCAGCGGTTTAAAAATAAAATGGAAAAAACGGAACAAAAAGGGGTAACTTTGAGATTTTTTTCTATCAACTAAAATTAATTAGATCCTGTTTCCCTTTAGTATGATGACTAGATTAGATCCTTAACTAACACATATATTTTTTTCAGAATGAAGACATCAATTTTGTATGTCTCAGATTGTTTAAAAAAATCTCAAAAACACAAATTGAACCACCAAGCCTTAAAATTAAGTCAATGTGTCTTTGCATGTGATTCGGGGACACGTCCACAGGTTCTGTCGTAACAGTATTATTCTAGAGCTAGAAGAAGAAAGAAAAATTAAAAGCAAAAGCTAGTTACCTGACAAGCTTACCTAGATTCCCCGGCGGAGCGGCTGTCGCGCGACTTGCGGCGCGCGGGCGGCGGGCGCGGCGCGGCGAGCGGGAGCGCGGCGAGCGGGCGGCGCGGCGAGCGGGAGCGACGCGCTCCTTTAGGGGACGACTCGCGCTCGCTGTTCAAGTTGAAGTCGTCGAACCTGCTGCAGATACACACGGAGATTAGCTACGTCAGTGGCTCATCCTCTTGCGGAGAAACTGTGTAGTGTAATTATCTAATAACTAGCTGACCCGGCAAACTCCGTATCGCTTTAGTTTATTAAGTTTGCACGATTATTATTATACTACCTACCCCACAAAAAAAACTTGGCTGTATGGACTATGATACTTTGCCCGCTCAGAATAGAAGGAATTAAAAAACAAAACCGTCAGTGAATCATTCATCGTCCAATTCATTTGTCACTTGGAAAATGGATACAAAAGTAAGTAATGGAAACAGGTCAATTCCCTGGATACTTTACAGTCACAAGCATAAATAAAAGAGTACAACGTACAGAAGGGCACTCCCTCCCCTCCCACCCGCGCTCGGTTACCTCTCAGTTACCGCTCAGTAAAAAAAGCACGTCTTATCTCACTCAAACAAGCATGATACGCGTGCACGTTACACGAGCTTCTTATGTACGCGAAGCAACTCCTTTATGTTTATACACTAGAGGCTGCCCCGCGGTATCACCCGCGCAGATTTCTCTTAAAACACAAAAATCCCATTTTCTCCCGTTCCCATGGGAATTTCGGAAATCCTCTCTTAGTGCTCACCTACACTCCCTAAGGGAAAACTACATGCAAAATTTTAGCCCGCTACGCCCAGTAGTTTCGGCTCTGCGTTGTCTGTCAGTCAGTCAGTCAGTCAGTCAGTCAGTCAGTCAGTCAGTCAGTAACGGAAGAGTTTTATATATATTGATTATAGCGCGAGTGTCCGGAGGTGGGGTACAGTACAATATTTCAAGCATGTGGTCTTGTGCGATGGCAGTATTCTTACTTGTTCTTGTGAGGCTGCGAGGAGCTATGGCTGGAGCTTGAACTAGAGGAGGAAGAAGAGGAGCTAGCCTTGCTATCCAGAGCTGCCCTCCTTTTGATGTTTCCTTTTCCATTGATTTGAATGCATCTTGTATAATTATTCTTACTTAGTATTGTTAGGCTGCGAGGAGCTCTGGTTTGAGCTGGAAGAGGAGAAGCTTTGCGCACGCGGCCGCTGCCCCGCCGCCCCCTGGCCCCCGCTCCGCCTCGCAGCCGTTGCTCGCAGCCGGGTCGCCAGCGCTGCTCTCTTTTGATGTTTCCTTTTCAATGAAATGCATCTTGAATGATGGCAGTATTCTTACTTGTTCTTGTGCGGCTGCGAGGAGCTCTGGCTGGAGCTGGAACTAGAGCTGGAGGAGGAGGAGGAGGAGCTGCGCGCGCGCGGCCGCCGCCCCGCCCCGGCCGGCCCCGCCTCACCCGCCGCCTCGCGACCGTTACTCGCAGCCGGCTCGCCCGCGCTGCCCTCTTTTAATGTTTCCCTCTCAGTTGATTTGTCAGCATTTTCTATAACAACATAGCCAGTTCAAAATTCCCCTTCCAATCAGGTCACTAAAAATTATGATTGTTTACACAGTTTAAAAATTAAGGGAGTAAGGATGAGCGAGCAGCCTAATTCTAGAATTAACGCAAGAAAATAATTCTAGAATTACCGCAGGAATAAAAATTTATTTCTGTTAAAACCAAAATGTTTGTCTTCACAGCGTAGATTTGATGACGAAGGTAGGCAGGTACCGCCTTGCGTTCTAAATTTTTGAGTAGCTTCCCAACAGTGAAACAATATTTTCAAATCGGTTCAGTAGTCTCGGTCGGTCGGAGCCTATTCAATGCAAACAAACACACAATCATCTTTCCTCTTTATATATTGTTAAAGATTAAAGATGTGTACAATTGCTTACCACCCTTGGAGGAGTTGCCCTTCTCCTCGTCGGCTGCCCCACAGGTCGTACTTGGACAGGTCCGCGTCGTCCCCCGACTCCTCCTCCTCCTCCTCCTCTTCACCTGTCTTCTCGGGCTTGTCCTTTGAACTTCCCGCCTTCTGAAACAAGGAAGATCAAATACAATTGCAAACGAAAGCCCGGAAATCGAACCGACTAAAATCTGTAAAAATACACTCTGTACTATTATTTCATCGATCGTTAGGGGTCAATTAAAGTCTCTCTAACAAACGATAAATAATAAAAAGAAAGAAAAAACCATTAAATTATTTTTTTCAGATCTAAGCCGATTCGAATCCCGGTTGTGGCGAGCGGAAATCTTTGCACGGAATTCTGACTATCAATGCAATAAAAATAGATATACACTTTATTGTACAAATACAATGATATTTAACTATTTTTTAAAATAAAGTAGGGTACAGTCTATTTTTTTTACAGATTTTAGTGGGTTCGATTTCAGGTTTTGGAAAGCCAATTTTTTATCTCTTTTTATTTCATTTATCTGTTTATTATAAATTTTTGTTTTAAAATAAGGTCTTTGAATGCAGTGTTTCATTTAACAAATAAAGGAATATTTCCTTTGAGTATAATCTTCTATTTCCAGTATTAAGATTACTTCCCTTAAGTTGGCCTTGACAAAATTCCACACTGAAATGTAAATTTTTTATTGACACCTGACGATAAATAACGTCGATAATATTAAACCTGACCAGAGTTTGTTGCTTGATACACTGCGCATATGTCAACTAATCGTTTTTCTCGCATTCGACGCTATAATAGTTTTAATTCGTAATCAACGTATGTTAATACTACCATCAGACAGAAAACGTTTTGCATTTTATAAAGTTACTAAAATAAACCAAATCCAAAATATAAAATTTATATTAAAAAAAAGGGGGTGTTGTTTGCAACACGGTGATTAATACATGGAACTGGCTGTTAAGATAACTACTAGTTATTAACTAGGTTACATTACGTAATACAAACCTTTTTCTTCATCTTCTTTCCAGCTGGTTTGTCAGGCTTAGGGTGGCAGCGGTACTTTCAGCCTGTTTAACAAAACCGGTTTGGGCAACGCAAAGCTCTTAAAATTACCGATTACCGGCGCGTTCTCATTTACATGCATCTTCTTATTAGATTGCAGATTTAGATTAATCTTCTTGTTCTGGGGTATTTCTACCGGACCCGGGTCAAAAATGTCGCTCAGAAAGGGGGGTGTCTTTGCCATCTAGCTTGGTAAGCTCCCTCTCGATGTCACCGTCATTAGATTCCTTTTCCCAGTCTTCGTCGTTAGTCAAGTTGATTGTCTCTACTGCTTGGTTGTCTTCTGTTTGCTTCTCTGCAGCAGTAGGAGATGAGGAGGTTTGCTGCTCGCCAGTTTGTTGCGACGGGTCAAAATTTGATACGGACTTTAGTGCCATTAGAAGTATGTTTGTGTCTATCCCACAAAGAACATTGGATAGTAACATAGTTGGGGTCTGGTTGAGAGGCTGGTATTTCAGTAGGTTTATCAATAGGTGTGGTTTTTTGTACATTTCCCGTAGGTGAAGTAATTGTTTTATTTACTTCAACATTTTTTTCAATTTCTTGCATAGGAGGGTACATGGAACTGTTGCTGTCCTGGTCCTCACAGAGAGGCTCGTCATTGTTGAAATGGTTATTATAATTGTCTTCTTCATCATCAACACTTATGACTTTGTCCGGTACTGGCATAACTCAGTATTTCATCAGTCAATGGACTGTGGGATTGTGTTTGGTTTGTGCGGAGAATCGATTTTATTTCTGATTTTTTTACTGGTGGACCTGTTCTTCTGTAGAATACAAGTTTTTATTTTTATGTTGTTGTATAGGTGGGGGTTTATTTTGGGAATTTATTTTTTCCACTGTTTCAAAAAGTGGGGGCCGCTTGTTTTAGTTTTTTAATTCATTATACATCGTCATTAGTTTGCTTTGTTTTTCGTGAACGAATTGATTTGTTAGTTTGTTCGGTGTGGAGGTGTTAGTGGACGGGCTACGCGGCGGAAGTAGCGGCGGCAGCGGCGACAGCGCGAGCTGCGGTGGCGGCAGCGGCGGCAGCGGCGGCGAGCGGCGCCCGCTCTCGTCACCGGGTTCGTCGGTCTTATACAGAGCATCGTCGTCGTCGTCCCATGCCGTTTCTTTACTCTTCCTAACATCGTCATACCTATCTAGATCATTGATATCACTTTTTTGTTCCCCATTGCCAAATATATCCAGTATACTTTTATTTCTTGTAAAACTATCAGACTGAACCAGATCGAAAACACGAGAGGTATTTTCAGGCGGCTGCGGCTTTACAGTGGCTTTTATGGGGAAACCTATTAGTTTCTGTAAAATTTAAGTGCAGCCGGTGGCCCCTTGCTCGGCAGTGGTGGAACTGGTATGTTTTGGACATCAGTACTAACATACTCTTGGTGAAGACCAATCATTGGTTTCAGTAATTCCCTCAGTTGTTTTCTATTCACAGCTTTGTCACTGATAATCTCAACTTTTTTTACAAAGGCCTGACCGTTTTCCTTTGGCCCAGTAACCTTTCTTCTTGACATTATTTTTAAAACTCTTGGTAGCTGTTTTTATTCAGAGACCCCATTTTCGTTGGGACATATTCACTGCCATAGCCATCATTATCTAAGGGTCTCCTGATTCGCTTTTTAGCATTCATGTTTGGCAAGTTGTTGGTGTAGATCTGGCCTGTGGCCAGCGGAGTTTGTAACTCAGTTGGCTGGGGCTTGGTGCAGTAGCCCTTTGGCACTGGCAATGGCGGATGCAGTTCCGCTACTTTGGGTGGCTCAGGGCGTCTTGGTTTCATTCTTGATTTTCGAACTTTTTTATAGCGGTCTAGAGAGAAAATCTGTTTCTTCACTTGAATGAGATGAAATTTCAGAATCTGTTTTTTTACATGGGTTTCTTCCTCTGTATGGTATTTCCTTGTTAGAGTTTTTATTATTGAGTGGCTCTTTATGTGGAGAATGTTTGGTTTCCCAGTCCACATCCGCTGAGCCGGAAGCTGAGCTCTCGCTGGCGGAGGAGTTGGACCGCGTGCGCTGCTGTGTGGACCGCACGCGACCGCGCGAGCCGCCGCCGCCGCCGCCGCCGCCGCCTGGCTCTATGAGGACGGTCTCTACGCTCACACTTCTATGCTCTGAAGGTAATGTACGCAAAGAGTATTTATCCGCACCATCATCCTCACTTTCTGTGTCAACTGGTATTTCATCCGGATTAGGTAACAATTTCGAAACAGAAACCTGTCTTAAAATTTAAAACTTTGTCTATATCATTTTTTTTTATCATCTACAGACAAAACTACCTCAGGTGGTTTTTCTTTTTGTTTTGAGAATTTTGGTGGTCATCATTGAGGCATCCTGTAAGCAACAACTGCTGTCTCCATACATATATAGTTTTGAAGTCAGGAGCTGGTTTTGCGACACGTCATTTCAAACTTGCTTCTTACAATTTTACAGTTATTAAACACAATTGCAAAAGCAGCCACTTTTATTTTCTCTGCTATAGTGTATTTCATTTCAAAATCTGATATATTAAACACATCATTTGTAGAAGAAATACAATCTTCCATAACAGGATTAAACTTTAAAAACTTTTGTTCAAAGTCAGAGACCCCGTCTCATATCCAGAAGATCCAGCATGATCCTTGTCACCAGAGCTGGTAGACCTTTGTCTTTGCTGAGCCACTTTTTTGTCCACAATATGCTGTAAATCCTGATTTACATCTCTGGGGGGGCTGTATTTGCTTCCTGCTTTTCCGGGAAGGAGCCTCGCACATAGAGCTATCGCTCAGGCTGCCCTGCTTATAAGAGGCTGCACGGAGGACCATTCTGGTGCTCATTAGTGCCTTGAGCCGCTGTGTATGTTTTCTTCCATGGCATGGTTGGCGGCACACTTTTTTTGTACAGGACCTTCTGTGGCGCCAACCTGAAGTCAGGAAAAAATAATCTCCACTTTAGTAGCAAAAAATGACATAAAGTTAACATTGAGTCAGTCTTCTCGCAGCATCAATTTTCACCATCCTTGAATTTCTCGAGAATTTTCACACCTTATCATGTTTACTTTGTACATCTACTGCATTGATAAGTATAAATGATAGTTTTGTTATTTTGGAGCCAATTTTGAAAAAAAAAAAAAAAAACAAAATAGAAATATAAGGGTTTGGTGGCTCACTTTTTCAATACTAACAATAAAGCATGAATTTTATGTTATCAAATAGCCAATTTTTTTTAATGTGTAATGTAAGAGTTCTATGTACCTGTTCAATGAAAAAAACCTTTGAAGGCTCAAGAAGTCAAAAGCAACAATTGTGTGTGGGGGCAGCAGCTTATTACAAATGAATTTGTAAAGAGCATATTCTACCATCTATCTACAATATATATAAAAAATGACTTGTGGTTTGTTAGTCTCACTAAAAACTCAGAAGAGCCAGGGGCCGATTTAAAGGTGATTTTGGTTTTGAAATATTCGTAAAAGTCCAGGGAAGGTTGAAAAGGTGAGAAAATATGGAAAAAATGGAGGGGAAGTTAGTAAAAAAAACTAATTTCATTTTTCCATACAAAATTGTTTCATTACTATTCTAACATTGAATTTTGACATTGTTTTTGAATTCTTTCATTCTGGGTGGGCAAAATAAACTCCATACAGCCATGTTTTTAGTGGGTAGGTAGTATAATAATAATTATGTCAGCTTATAATCTAAGGCGATATAAAGTTTGCTGGTTAAGCTAGTTAAACAATAATTTTTTATTCAGTTAGTAAATTTAAGAACACACCTTTTTCATATGAGGTCTCACGGTCTCGAGACACATCGGTTCTCCTACGTTTTCTGCGCCCGAACTCATCATATTCATCATCCGAAGAATGATCCCTTCCTTCTGTACTCCCACAACACCCCGCTCGTTGTAGGCCGCCACCATAACCTGTACGTGCTTCCACCTAAAAAACATCACACGCACAATAGAATCTTACCAATCACTATGGAGTGAGAGGTGAAATTGCAACAAGAGCACCTCTCATTGTAAAATCAATAAATGCAAAGAATGTCTTAATATCTCAAAAGTTGCATACTTCACCAAATTTTGGAGCGTTGCAAACATTGCACGTCGTTCTCCAAGCCCAGTTTACATTTGCACATTTATTGCACTGCCAGTCTTCCGCATTGAACAAGCCACGAGACTTTTCTGCTGCAGACTTTCCAATTTCTGTGCCGAGCTTCTTTTTACAAGATTTTGCAGTGTCAGGTTTTCTCTTTATTGCATCTGTAGCACGATGTGCGGCGCGCAAAGTTTATATTTCCACAGTTTTGATCAACACAAATCCAATCCCCCTTCGTTCATTTTGCCGCCGAAGTTAATTGAAAATATTTCACTGAACAATTCGTGTGCCGGCACAAAACTGCTGTTGGTGAAAAACATTGAAGATATTAATGGGAACATTAACTTTGACGGAAAGATAGAACCAAAGAAATCAAGCACAAAGTCTTGTGCAAATCAAGCTTCACGCCAGCCGTCCGTCAGCCATTTTATGTGGTTCAGAGAGAAGGTAAATCACTAATGTGGTTGTGGTTGTCGATGTCGATATACCACAGACCAACTAGAGCGATATACGTAGTACAGTCACGGACTAGGAGGCCGTAACAGATTTGTCTATGGTTACGTCAGTCCCTAGACTGTATTACCAAAAAAACAAAAGCTATTTTGCAATACAGAAAACCCGGAAGTGTTACGCCGATCGTGTCCGCCACTGTACATACCTAAGCGACCTAAGCGTAGTACACAACACATAGACAAAATTTACTTTCTAGTCGTGCGTGGCGTAGAATCCATACCTACTTGGGTAAGTAATGCGATTAATAGTAATACCACTCGCAACTTGAGCGGGTAATGCGACGTTTAACATTACACGACAAATCCAAACATCACACATCACTCGGTAGGTACCGTACAGTACGTACATACAATGTAATGTGCAGGCCCGCGGCGGCGGCGGCGGCGCGGCGGCGTCTTAGGCTACGAACGCACAGGCGGTTTTTTGCCGCGCGGATTTTATGTAACATACTGAATCCAATGGAAGTGTGCGCACCAGCGGATAAAAAACCGCGCGGTTAATAATCCGCTGTTGCGGTTTTATTTCCGCGCGGTTTGAAAGGTTGTTATTTAATTTTCAACCTTATTCTTAGTTCCCGAACGTAGCCTTAGGCTACGAACCTATGGAAGTGTGCGCACCAGCGGATAAAAAACCGCGCGGTTAAAAATCCGCTGTCGCGGTTTTATTTCCGCGCGGCTAAAAATTCGCCTGTACATACCTTCGTGGCCTATGAATAAGGTTGAAAATGAAATAACAACCTTTCCAACCGCGCGGAAATAAAACCGCCACAGCGGATTTTTAACCGCGCGGTTTTTTATCCGCTGGTGCGCACACTTCCATAGGATTCAGTATGTTACATAAAATCCGCGCGGCAAAAAACCGCCTGTGCGTTCGTAGCCTAAGGAAACCGCCGCTACGCTTAGGAAAGCAAAGCACGAAAGCACAGACTTGGCACAGACCAACTAGTGAGAAAGAAACCGCAATCCGCGCGCGGGTTTTTCTGCAGTCAGTGTCATGTCAAACAAAGTTGTTTGTTGTTTTTAGGTTAGGTTTAGTTTTGTTTGTCTTACGAAGTGCATGCATTAAATAAACGTTAATAACTATAAATACCCCATCTTTAACTACGTAGTGTTAATTCATTTTTTATGAATATTTATTATATAACTATGTAACCATGCAAACGTTGTTTAGATACTTTACCTATGTAATGTAATACCAAGCCAAGACCAACTAGATTGTCATAAAAGTATACGCGAATTATTGGTGTTCGGTTGTATTTCGCATTATGTTAACGCACGATGAATGAAGATGACAACATAACGTATACGCCCAAGCGTAACGCACTCAGCGAAGTGACCAACGCTGCGAGCTATGTCTCCCCAACGGCGAACCTGAAGCTGCTGACCCATGTCGCGCTGCAGTACCCGACGCCGCCGCCTAGTGCGGCGCACCGGAAGGAGAAGTCACTGCAAATACTATGTGACAAGTAGGTATATTTCTAATAAGTTACCCTAAAACGACCCACTGAACTGACCATATTATTATTAAACCTTCCTCTATCTATTTAAAAAACGCATCAAAATCCGTTGCGTCCTTTAAAGATATAAGCATAGATAAGGACAGACGCGGGAAGCGACTTTATTTACTGTATTGATATTGATACATGGACAAATAGGTAAGGCGGTACGAAGTTCGCCGGGTCGACGAGTCTATTATAATTAAAAGTTTAAGATTAATTATTAAAATTTTCAGGTTTCTTCATCTTTATCCCCTACATGGAAATGGATCCGTGGAAATCCAATTGGACATAACAGCTGCCCGTTTAGGTGTCGAGAAACGCAGAATGTATGACATCATAAATATACTGGAAGCCATGCAATGTGCAATTCATAAAAGGAAAAATACTTATCTCTGGAATGGAGCTTCTAGGCTGAACTCATTTTTAAAGATGTTAAAAAGGGAAGGAGAATATCTGCAGCTTTCTCAAGCCCTCAGGGGCTGTGCTCCTAAACCTCCACCTCCAAAGCACAAAACCTTGGGAGTCTTGGCACAGAGATTTCTAATGCTTTTTTTAGTAGAACCACCTGTAAGTAAATTTCTGGCTTTTTAATTTTTGTTACTTTTGTTACTTATATTTGCAAAATGAATAAGATGTATGTTTTATTTTCAGAATACTTTGATCAATTTAGAGATGGCGGTCAAAGTGCTCATTGACAACACAGCCAAGCCCAACGTCACCCTCTCGCAGGGCCAGCTGGAGCGCCAGCACAAATCTAAAGTCAGGAGACTGTATGACATTGCCAATGTATTTATTTCAATTGGTCTCATAGAAAAAGTTTCTGGTAACTTAATATTGAAAAAGCCAGTATTCAGATATGTTGGACCAATCAAGTCAAAAAAGACTGAGAAGGTGGTACTTCTGACTCCTTCACCAAGCACTCCTCTTTCAGCCCCCAGCATGCAGCAAATGAGCCCATGCCTCGTGTTTGCTGGGCGCTCCAAGAGGAGGTTGGAGTTCACCACACCGATCTCAAGAAAAAGCTACAAGCATAGCCTGGCCACGCCGCCGCCCACACCCTCTCACAAGTGGGATGAGATCCTCCTTGTTGCCGACATGGAACTGACTAGGATTAACAATGGGGTAACATTGTGATTGTTTTAGGTTTTGTTAAATTGTTCACACATCATGCACAATTTCTGCTTTTAGATGTTTTTTTTTATGATATATTGTTATTTAAGATAAGCAGTCTGTCTTCCAGTCGTTTTAAATTTGGCATTTAGTTTTATCCTTTGTAAAATTTGAGAGTAATTTTATTTAACACAAAAAATTGCTAAAATAACTTGGTATCTTAAGTTCCTCTATCATTTTAATTGTATTTTATTTGTTTTGTTGCTGAGAGCAGATTTATTTAATTGTCTGAGACAATGAGTGCAATTAGAGTTTATAAATGAAGTATATTTTATTAATATTTTAAATGAGATGCATATTTTGACTAAGGACCTTTTAATGAGTTGTGTAAGGATACAAGATATATTTAATGTCTAACTTAGAAAAACTATATTTTCCAAAGTACATTTATGTCTATTTTGCTTAGTTCTAGACTGAATTTGCAAATGACTTAGTTTATATTCCATCATTATGATATCCTTTGCAATGATAGGAATAAACAAAAATAAAGACTATATTACGATTATTTAACCTAGCTAGTTAGTTTGACCTCTAAAATAAATAGTGACTATTATTTTTTCAACATTATATTTTGTTTTCGAGTTTGAACCTTTTCCCCTCCGATTCAGTACCTAACAATTTCAGTGCACAATCCTTACTTCGACATGCAATGAAATATACCTACTTATTCATTTAGCTGAAATGTAAACATTTTTAACAGTCCTTTACAAATGAGGATGGGAGTAAAATAGATTTTTTTAAACATCTAAGATGTTTCTGGTGTATAAGTTTTAAAATGTTGCTTTTGATGTTTCTTTTTGTATTAAACTGTAATAATGGTAGTTATTGAAAGGAAATAATAAACCTTTTTCATTATTATATTACTCTTTATTTTATTCTTAATAATATTACAATAACCCACTTAATCTTTATTTACATAGGTTCTTACACTAGTTAGAATACCACAGCGTCGACCGCGCTTTTTATCGCAAAATATCCAGTCTTGTGGACTTGTAACAATAGAAAAATTATATCTAAAATATTATTAACCTCTATATGCCCCTCCTCCCCTCTGAGGGTAATGACTGTGTTTTGAGATCGCTCCGTATTAAAATTCATATTTAATTCAAAATGATGTCTTTAACATCAAATGATTTGGAAGAAATAGTGCAAAAGTGTATTTCACCTTTGGAACAACAAATTATCGCGCTGACGGACATTGTAAGGAATTTGGAAAGCAAAATTGTATCCATACATGATGAATTTGACGCTGCGCCAAACGCTGCCATTGTTGTTCAACCGTCGCCGAAAACCTCCGAGCAACAAACGAACAAGCAAAAGGTCAGTGATCTGCGCCAATCAGCTGTCCAACCACTGCCGAAATTATCCGACCAGCCCGCGAACAAGCCGAAGGCCGGTGATGTGCGCCAATCAGCTGTTGCCGCTAAAGGTATGTCTAGAATTCAAACACCGCCAGCAGCATCGATGACAAACCGCGCAATGCGCGCTCAAAATCGACAAATATCTACGACAATGTCGAAAAGCTATAATGTTGTGGCAGCATCCGTAACAAATAGAAAATCACTACCACCGGCCCTGAACAATAACACCACAAAGCCTGTTAATCAGAAATCCGATGAACCTAACACTATAACACAAACTGTAAACAGTGATAAAATCAACTCTTGCACTTCTGGCTGCAATGAACCGGACACACCCATCACAAACACCATTAAACATGAAGAAATCCCATGGACCGAAATAACCCGTCGCAAAGGGAAAAATCGGGGAGATAGACGTCGAGTGATTCGCGGAACTGGTACTGCTGATACAACACTTCACACTGTGGAGCGCACTAAAAAGATTCATGCATGCTTCTTTAAGCCCGAGACTACAACAGAAACAATTAAAGAATACATGATCAAAAAGAATCCATCTGACGCGTACACTGTTCAAAAGCTAGAGTTGAAGCATACATATTACGCATCCTTCGCAATAACTGTCCCGAATAGTAAATTTGAATACTTTATGCGACCTGACATCTGGCCGGAATCAACTGAAATATCGCAATGGTTTCGTCGCAGCGGCGGACGAGCCGGGCGGCCGTCCTCTCCCTCCCGCGCCCGCGCATCCACAGCAAGCGCCAGCGGAACCGGTTATCAGTAGCCGACTGGTACAATTGCAAATCTCGCCAATTAAACATCGCGTGAATTCTCAAGCACAGACATCCGTCATCGAGGACACCGATCGATCAAAACTAATAAACATAATGCATCAGAATGTCCAATGTTTGCGGAATAAAGTTAGCCTATTGGAATGTTTTTGTAGAGATAAACCACCTGACTTAATTATATGCAGTGAGACATGGCTAAAATCGAACGAGATATCTAGCATAAAACTGTGTGGGTATGTTGTCGGGAACAGTTTCTGTCGTAAAAAGCGGTTACACGGAGGTGTCGTGATTTTTGTCCGCGATTATCATAAATTTTCTTTAGTTGAGACCACGTCACTCACTCAGGAATTTCATTTTGACTGTACTGCAATTTTATTAACGGATTTTAATTTAATAGTTTTAGGATTTTATAGGACAGACAATGGTGATTTTAACAACTTTTTAGACATTTTATATAATATACTGACCAAATTAACATTTAATAACATGAATATTCTCTTAATTGGTGACTGGAACGTTGATTTCTTGTCTGATGGTATAAGACAAAGGAAGCTTATTGACATCTTAACCTGTTTTAATTTGAGAAACATAATTGACTTTCCAACTCGTGTATGTAAGGGGTCCAGTACGTCAATTGAAGCGGCAGTGACGAACTTAAGTGCTGATAAAGTATCGGCAAAATCGCTGACTAGTGGAATAAGCGATCACCTTGCACAGTTAGTTTCATACAAAGTATCGCAGCAGAATAAAAATATTAAACCACAATATGAGTACAAACGTAATTTAAGTGCTGAAAATAAACTTAACTTCCGCCGTTCTCTAGAATACTATGAGTGGACAAAACTTAATTCTAACTGTTTGAGTACTGACGAAAGAATTCAGAAATTATTTAATATAATTGTCAATTTTTATGACATTCATTTCCCTTTTAAATTATTTAAGATAAAAAATAAATCATCGCAACCTAGTTGGTTAACAGCAGAGATAGTAAAATGCCAACACGACATGATAGGAATTTGTGAACTGTTACAGGATTATCCGCATGATGAGATTTTAAAAATTAGTTTAACTAACCACAAAAAATCTTTTAATAATTTAGTTATTCAATCTAAAAAGAGAACAATATCAGAGCGAATAGAAAATAGTAATAACATGAAAAAGGAGGTGTGGAACGTTATAAAAGAGGAGAGTAATAAAACAACACATAATAAAAATAATATCATACAATTAAAACAACATAACATTGTTATTGATGCAAATAAAACTGCGGATACTTTTAACGAATACTTTCTAAGTATTGGTAAAATATTTTCGGAGTTATACCCACCGCACGAGACTGAAGCCTTAGAATTTTTAAGTAATGACCTTAAGACTAGGTATGAACTTCCCGTGGTAAACCCTTTAATGGTACTTAAAACAATAAGGCAAAAGTTAGCAAGCAAAAATACCAAAGACATATTTGGCATATCAGGTAATATTATTGCTGAAAATCATGATATTTTGTTGCCCACCATATGTCAAATTATCAACGAGATATTTGAATCTGGCGAGTATCCCGTTATACTAAAACAATCACGAGTATGCCCAATATACAAAGGAGTTGGTGAAAAATACGACCCCAATGGTTATCGTCCCATCGCAATAGTTCCTACTCTGTCAAAGATAACCGAATCAATTCTGGCTAATTCTATTAATTACTATTTGGAGAGTAACAATATTTTATCAGATAATCAATATGCATATAGAAAAGAGCGCTCAACAACGTCTGCCTCGCTCAAATTGATCAATAAAATTATATGTTCAGTTGATCAAAAGCTCAAGGTTGCCGTCGTATTTTGCGATCTATCAAAAGCTTTTGATTCAGTAAACCATAATCTACTTACTAAAAAGCTAAATAGAATAGGTTTTACAGGCAAGTCACATGAACTTTTAAAATCATTTCTACAAGATAGGATTCAGACAGTAGAAATTCAAAGTATTGAAGGGGGACAACGATCGAGTCCAGGACAAATACACGTAGGTATACCACAAGGATCTGCACTTGGAAATGTCCTCTTTTCAGTCTTTGTGAATGATTTGCCAAAAGCCATTGATGTCGGCGACGTCATCCTCTTTGCGGATGACACCAGTGTTGTAATCTCTGGGGACACATATAAGGAACTAGAATGCAAAATTAACACTGTGATCGACAAGCTGCAACATTGGTTCAAATTAAATGGCCTTAAACTGAATACGGACAAGACCAAGTGTATGTTATTCAGTGGGCGAAGTGTAAATCACACGCATTTGGAATTGTCTAGTAATATACAGTTTACACAGATAATCAGGTTTCTTGGTTTCCAGCTTGATAGTACACTGTCGTGGAAGCCGCATGTGGATTACGTGTGCAATAAATTAGCATCATCCATATATGCCCTAAGGGAACTAACGAAAATAGTGTCGAGACAAACCCTGTGGCAAGTATACTATGCCTACGTTCAGTCAATCATCGCATACGGTGTAATCCTCTGGGGTGATTCAACTGATGTGGAAAGGGTCTTAATCCTGCAAAAAAGGGCCTTACGAACTATTACCGGGGCATCAAAAAGAACATCATGCAGGCCTATATTTAAGGAGCACTGCATACAGACTGTCTGCTCCCTTTACATACACGAAACAATTATGTTTACAAAAAGTAATATTGACCAATTTACACGTGGCACTGACATTCACTCTATTAACACGCGCCACGCAAATCGACTTCAAACTGTTCCAAGAAGACTTGTTTTCTCAAATAAGGATCCAAAGGTAATAGGACCTAAATTGTATGAGAAATTGCCTAAAGACTTAAAAGCTATTAATGACATAAACATATTCAAAACTCGACTAAGAAAATTGCTGACGGAAAATGTATTTTATAAAGTGAGCGAGTTTATGTCTTATAACATTGAATTTATTTTATAATGGACCTTCCATCCAATGTAATTTAATTACTATTTATATTTTATTTTTATTTTTATTTGACGTGTCGTTTGTGACCATTGTAATGATCTACACTTTGTAGTAATTTATAAATGTAATGAATTTGATGAATAAATATTATCTTATCTTATCTTATCTTATAAAGTACGAACTTTTAGAAATATCATCGTATTAGTACAGAATACTTAGTAAAGTACTAAAGTACCTACATAGTATTAGCTAAATATAAATAAAATATAAATGTTAGAGCAGCCAAATCAAAGGCGAGGTGGGGTTGGTGCCGGACACGTGACGTCCGGGCCGGGAGGCGCCGGCAGGAACAGCGGCAGGGGAAGGAGCGCATGTCACACCTGTGAAATATAACAAAACGTGTCTTAACTTAGAGCTGTTCGAGCCTCACTTTGCAATCGGTCAACTATAAAAACCGAACAATGCGTTACCTACCTATTTTAACTGCATGTTCCGTTGTTTTGGAAACAAAGCGATCTAGTCTAGTTTCGCCATGTTATTTATTTACCTGCTCTATCATAGGAAAATGTTCAGGATCTTCACTCTGCGGGAGTGCCTCCGCGTCGTAGAAGCTCGCGTGCAGAGCCACGACGGTCACTGTTGCACCTGGAAGTAAACGGAATAGTAAGTAAATGGTCGCCTGGAAGAAATGCTTTAAGTGATAAGGCCGCCTTTTGCATTTTTCTTTGTAACTTGTTCGTTTTATGTATTTGATGTTGTAAATGCTTCTCCAGGTTGAAAAGGCGAGCGCGGGTGCGGTTCCGTTGTTCCGCCGCACCATTTTTTGCTGTTCAGTGGCGGTCTAAGACGGCGTAACGGATTTGCCGATGGTCTCGTGCGCCCTAGACTGTAATACTACAGAACAAGAGCTTTTTTGCAATACAGATAAACCGGAAGTGTTCCGCCGTCCTAGACCGCCACTGCACGTAAACACTTTCACATTATTTGTTGACACAACAGAAGGAGCTATCTTGAACGATGATTGCCTTACACATGTTTTACTTCGCTTAACTTACAAACGTTCTTTTTTTTTTTTTAATACCAAGCTTCGCTACAATTTTCGTCCCTTATACATATCATCATCATCATCATCATCATCATTTCAGCCGTAGGACGTCCACTGCTGGACATAGGCCTCCCTCAAGGCTCTCCATCTGTACCGATCGCAGGTGGCCTGCATCCAGCGTGGACCCGCAGCCTTGCGCAGATCATCCGTCCATCTGGTCGGTGGACGTCCTACGCTGCGCTTGCCGATCCGTGGTCTCCACTCGAGAACTTTTCGGCCCCAGCGGCCATCTGTTCTGCGGGCTATATGACCTGCCCATTGCCACATACATATATATATTTATATTTAATAACTATTAGCATATTATTAGCATAAGTACTATGATCCTTTTAATATTATATTAGATATCGCATATATATTTATACGTTTATAATAACTTTTTATTATTATTTTATTATGTAGGATGTGCATGTGCATGCGCTCTGAGATTCGGGTTTTTCACTCAGGGTACTGGCTGAAAATCAGCGCTACAGAGATAATTTTTGTAGCATATGCTGAGTCAGAGCTCTTTCTGTGGTGCGGTTACAGTGCAACTTTAAAATTGTATAGAGAGTGCCAAATAGCTGTATCATGAACTAGCTTTTGCCCGCAGCTTCGCACGCGCTTTTTCATTAAAATCGTTAATGAAATCTTTCTTTCTTTCTTCTTTTCAGTTCCCGTGGCAACTCCATAAATTCATTTCTACACTCCACCATTCAGACACTGAAACTTCTAACATTTCTATTAGCTGGTTGGGTAAAAGTAGTTGGATATACGTACCTACATACCTAGTATATGTACCTACTCGAGTAAAAAAAAGTTGAAGATTTTTAGGCGCTTTATGTTTATGGGAATGTTTCGTTACCATGGTAATTTTGGTTAATTTTTTCTTAATAGAACTCTGAATCTAATTACACCCACTGAAGAACCCGTTTTCCTATTTTTACGTGGAAATAAAGAAATATATATACATTGTTTTAATACTAACTAAAGAGTCCCGTTTTACGTTCCCGTGGGAATTTAGTATATTTCTTCCTTCCAACACCCTTACACTTGTAGACTAAATTTCACGTTGGCATACTCAAGGAAATCGATTTTTCATACTAAATTATTAGTTCTGTAACCCTATTCCCATGGGAATTTAGTTAATTCCTTTCTTCAACTTTCATCTACTGAGGAACCTGTACACAAATTTCACGTCGATACACTCAAGGAAGTCGAGATTTCATTCTCACAGAAAAGTCCCGTTATTCCAGTTCCCGTGAGAATTTTGTTAATTACTTTCTTTCAACATTCCTACATTTACTGAGGAACCTGTACACCAAATTTCACGTCGAAACACTCGAGGATGTAGATTTTTCATACTAACTAAAAAGTCCCGTATTTCCCGTTCCTGAGGGAATTTTGGGAAATCCTTTCTTAGCGGATGCCTACGCCATAACATCTACCTGCATGCCAAATTTCAGCTTAATCCGTCCAGTAGTTTGGGCTGTGCGTTGATAGATCACTATGTCAGTCAGTCAGTCACCTTTGAGTTTTATATATATCATGAATATGTGGCTGGCCACTAGCGAACGAAACATTAATCTGAAGGCCATGGATTTAGTAATAATGTTGCCATGGACTCAAATCGGTTAAGCACGAAGGAAAGCTACGTTGCGCTTTGATAGTATTTTTTATTATTATTTAGTTTTGTGAGATAAATGCGCAAGCGAAGTCGCGAGGCGCAGACTAGTCGAATACTATACTTATTACATAATTAATTTTCCTACCGAGCACCCAGAAGAGCACGGCGCCGGCGCCGGCCAGCCAGCAGACCGCCATGGAGACGGCCGCCGCCACCGCGTACTGCTGCGACTTGCTCAGCTCCCAGCCTGCGATCTGAAGGTACAACTTATTATTGTTAATGAACGCCAAATACCAAAAGCATTTATAAATTTAACAGTAATAACATAGCTTAAATACATAGATATATCCAATAAGGCAGACTGAGATTATAATAGAAGACAGATTTTTTTCTTCATAAAATGTACCTATACCTAGAAGAAGCTTAGAAGTGGTTAGCCCAGAAGACATAGAAAAAGATAAGGCGGCCACAGCCACGTCTTGATGGTTTCAAGATGTTTTAAGCATACGAGATTTTATTTTGTTATCCACAACAACAATATAAATTATTAAGTAAGAAAATACCTAACTTTGGCTGAAAATTTATATTTCATTAGGTAAACAGTAAAAATTAATATCACACGTATGTACAATATGACATGTACGGCGGCGTCCTAGCAGTTCCTGATGTAAAAACTCTTAGGTATTGTATGTAAGTACTACTATAAATTTTGTTTTTAAATCAAAGTATGTAACAGGTATGTTTCGAACGTTCGCATTCGCAGATTCGCATCATTTTAACATTTGCTTCAACAATCGCATTCGCATCAAAAATATGCGATGTGATGCGAACGCGAATGTTAGAACATAACTTTAAGGCTTGGTGGTTCAAAAATTTGTGTTTTTGAGATTTTTTTAAACAATCTGAGACATACAAAATTGATGTCTTCATTCTGAAAAAAATATATGTGTTAGTTAAGGATCTAATCTAGTCATCATACTAAAGGGAAATAGGATCTAATTAATTTTAGTTGATAGAAAAAAATCTCAAAGTTACCCCTTTTTGTTCCGTTTTTTCCATTTTATTTTTAAACCGCTGATTGTTTTTATTTGATTTTTGGAATGAAAATTGCTGACCTTAAATTTTAGACATACTACTATAGTAAGAATTTTTAAGTTTAACGAAAAGACAAAAAACCAGCAAAAACTAAAAAAAAACATCGTTTTCGCGCGGTCCGATGCCATGCCGCGCCGCTCCCTACCCCGTCAGTACCCTTGTGGCCACGGCCGAGGCCGGTTCTGTGTCAAATTTTTGTTTTCGCGCTCTCGTATTTCGTTTTATTTTTATTCAAATGTAAACAAAATTTGACAACAGATGTCAAAACAATGAACCATAACATCTGATTAGGATCTGTATGGAGCTGAAAGAAACCAATTTTGATACCGATATTACATTTATAAAACCGTCGCATTACAAACTTACCTTTTTTATTCCCACAAATAAAACTTAAATCATAGGTTACTTATTATATAGTTATATCATATCTTTGTTAGTTCTGTGGCGCCGATAACACAATATTAATATTACATTAGCACAATATTACGTGGTATACTTACTCAAATTACTTTAAGAAGGCAGTAATTTATGTCTTAATAGAAAATGTTTCCTTTTTATTTAACGCTTTTCGGTTTTTTCGGCTGTTTAATTTTTTGATGAAAAGATTTTATTTTTTGCTTTTCAGTTTAATTTTAAGGAATTCCCCCCCCCCCCTCACTTCAAGGTTCACCTTCACCTCAAATCACCCTCCAAACGCTGGTCTCACACCCCTGAAGGTGGTCAGACGACCTGGTAAAGGTTGCGGCCTATGTCCAGCAGTGGACGCTATCGTGTGAGATCGGCTGCTTAAAATCAAAACCTAGTAACTCGTTTTAACAAAAATATTCAGGAGAGCCAAAAAACGGGTCGACCACTTTAATTCGTTGCCCCGAAGAAACCAGACGCAATAGCGATTTTGGTGTTTGACCAAAAGTTTGACTATATAGTTGACTATAGTCACACTTAAATCGATCCCACTATTTTTTTTTTTTTAATTTACCCAAATATGACAATGAAAACAATTTCAAAACATAGTATTTCACACTTAGTTAATTAACTAAGTGTGAAATACTATGTTTTGAAATACAATCTCTGAGTTAATTCTCTACTTTTTAAAGCAATTTATATTTTTAGTTGTACGTTTCGAATGAAAAATGTTATTTTTTGAAGTGCATTCATTTAAAAGTTATACAAATGATTTATTTGTGGCAGAATTAAGTTTTGTTTACTATTTGGTTACGACTCGTGGTTAATTCAGCCAAATTTGTATACTGTTTTTGTAACTTACTAAATTCCATCAAAATTTAATTGATTTTATAATCGGCGCCAAATTCAAAACATAGTAAGTCAGCTTTCAAATTCATAACCTAGTAAGTCGGTTGAGTTGCTAGGTTTTTTTATTTGTAATCCGACATGCGCTATGTTAAGAATATGTACTTCATGGAAATTTCAATAACTTTTCCAAATTGGGTAGACTTAAATTAAATTTTATTTTTAAAATTACGTAAGAAACTGGGTGTTTTAAGGTTCATATCAAATCTATACCGCCTAGTAAGTCGAAAAATGACAAAAATGGTTTTTTTTGCAAAAACACCAGTTACTAGGTTTTGAATTTGGGCAGCCGAGATGATGATGATGATTATTATTATATTAGTCGGCGAGGCGCTTCTCCAGAAGTCCCCCAGAGTCCTCCAGAAGAAGGCAGGTAGTCGCCACTTACAATGGAACTGGTGGGGCGAGTGTTGAAAATTTTGCGGTTTTTGTAATCCAATCGTCGTAGGTCGCCAATTTAGAGAACTCCTATGTCCGCCCGCCTGCAGTAGAAATAACTCCAGAGGTTGAAGAAGGGATGATATATTTACACATGGTTAGGTACACTATTTACAAGAAAATGAATGCATGTTAATGTGTACAGCGGCTGAGATGTACTACCTAGCGCACGCAGGGCGTTGCGCGAGGCGTCGTGCGGGGCGTGCTGCGCCCAAATCAAATGTATAGCAATAGTATGAGACCGTTTACGGAGACGCGCATAGGCCTATGTTCGATATCGTATAAGGAAACGCGTCGGCTCCCGCGGCGGCGCCCGCGGCGGCGGCGACCGTGGTGGCGCCTGCGTCGGAACCCACACGACATCCCGCACAACACGCCGCGTCTTCGTAAAGGAGGCCTTAGGGTGTGATTTTAGTTCCAAATAAAAAAAGTTATCAACTCAAACTATATCGTTATTTGTTTAAAATTAAAACAACCAGTGGTGTTTTATTTATATTGAGAAAACACTACAAAAAGGGTTTACTTTGATATTTATTTCTACAGAGTGAAATTCATTACATCTTGTTACTTTTTAATAACTTGTCTAAACTAAATCCTACATCTATATTTTTCAGAATTAAGAAATCTGTTTTATATTTCTCAGATGGTTTAAAAAAAACTCGTTATTACAAATACCTTACCTAAACGCAAATTCTTGTGCGCTGAAACGAAAATCGGAAAGAAAAATTGTGCGGTAGGTATAAACATCTCGATTTAACTTCGGCTTGTATGAAAAGTAATAAAATTTAAAACTGCCGCGACATTTCGCATTTCGACGCGCGCATGTCACAGCTGCGAGGGTGGGGGACCCTCATACCTAATTAGGTAAGAAGCTTCAAAGTACAGGCCGTTAAGAGGATACGTCATGGTCCGGCGCGAAATATAATTATTTTTTTTGCGTTTATATTTTATTCTAGCGAAAGCGCGAAATGACTTCGCGTATGTAAAAATTGGTAAAAAACTATTCTTCACATTTTCATACAACGTTTTTGGAAGACAAAGTTAGTGATTTTGTGAATATTGTGTAAATCTTGATTTTTGGACGATCCCCTTAATATTTTTAAGATGACTCTAAGAAAGTATATTTATTGTATGTTTATGTTTTTGTATTTGTAAGGAATCTATTTTTTCTTTTATTATAATAATTAATTACATAAAAAAAAAAAAAAAATTTAAACTGTTTATTTCTGTTAATAAACGGGATGATTTTTCTATAACTAAACTCTTTTCATTCACTGACCTTGTCCAAATTTCGCATTATTCGCATTCGCGATGTCTAGAATTTTACATTCGGAACATCCCTGGTATGTAGTGTAGTAGTTAGGAAAACCATGGTAAAACTAAATAATGACCTTCCAATTGCTAGGGCCCGAGGTTAACTTGCGGTATCCAAAAAAACTAGCAGCCATTGCTATCAGGAGCAATGGGGATGTGATGCTGCAACAAAAGTACACATTCATATCAGCATTTATTGCATTTGGAATTATTACGCATTGTTTTTTGTTATCTATTTAGACTAAACGCATTGTGTGTAATTTTGAAAGCAAAATTCCAATAATTTTTCAATTTTGTCTACAGTAATAATAATTCTTTACAGTTTAACCATAATTAATTATCAATACGTAGTATACAACAAAGTAGCTTCCCGCGTCTGTCCCTAATCCCTATGTATGCTTAAACCTTTAAAATTATGCAACGGATTTTGATGCGTTTTTTTTAATAGATAGAGTGACACAAGAGGAATGTTTATGTTTATAATACATGCACATTATAATAAAAGGTTAGGCGGTACGAAGTTCGCCAGGTCGACTAGCTCTAGTTACCAATATGACAATATTTATGTAGGATTATTTTAGGTACTTACAGACAATATGCAAACAAGCCAAGGAACACAAACAAGTAGTTGGCCTGAAAGTATTCGACATTCCTATAGAAGCGGCGCGTTAGGCGCGGCAAGGATGCTGGCGCCTGTAACAAGTAAACCAAGCAATATTAATTTTTAATATTTTGTAATATGCTATATATTTTTTTTTTTCGGAGATTTAAGCTTACTCACAAAAAATTGCTAACAACATTCAAGGGGCACATTTAAATTTAAGATGATTTGAAAAATTCTTATTTGATTAGCATAGCACAGTGGTGGACTAGGAGGCCGTAACAGATTTGTCTATGGTTACGTCAGCCCTAGACTGTATTAGCAAAGAACAAGAACTATTTTGCAATACGGAAAAACCGGATGTGTTACGGCGACCGTGTCCGCCACTGTACGAGTTTGAACTGCTTGTTCATGTAGATTGGCACTGTCACAAAAAAAATGACACAGACAGCTCAAGATGCAAGTATTTATATACAGAACATTGGTAGGTCCAGTCCTGACGACCAACATACACAAAATGTACAACATTTAAAATACATTAAGCATTAAGACAAATAGGTATATGGAGTATTACTTTAAAGTGGTCTGTAGCAACAAACTGGGTCCACGGTTTACGTGATGAAAGAACTCCCAACAATAGTGCAGGGGCAGCTCCACTCCTTACATGTTGCAATAACCTGTAATTAAAATTTAATTTTTTGGTAATAATAAGTAGTAACGTGGGAAAAAAAAGAGAAAAAAAGAAATGATGGGTGCTAGCAGTGACATAAAATGTACACTGTATTATAACTTTATTTTTAACAGACTTCAAAAAAGGAGGTTATCAGTTTGACCTGAGTAGTATATTATTGGGAAGTCTGGCTCACGGATGTCAGTGAACTTAGCAGATCATTGTCCAGCAGATCAAAATTTTATGTGAGTTCTTTTCGCATGCAGCCGAGTTCTACAGTTCCTGATACTTTTCAGAAATAGTTCTGGCGTTTTTACCTGAAAAAAAGTACTTTGACAAAATGATCTGCTAACTTCCCGTAGCAGATCATTTTCAGCAGATCAAAAATAAAAGTTAGTTCTTCATGCATACAGCTGAATTCTACAGTTCCTAGTACTTTTTATAAATAGTTCTAGCGTTTTAAACTGAAAATAGTCAAAAAACAAAATTATCTGCCTACTAGACGTGGTTAGTTGAAAATATATTAATAATTGATTAAAACAGCCAGAACTCTATCGCTTTTCACACATCCGTATCAGAACTGCAACCTAGAACTCGATTTGAGTCCAGAACTCACGTTAAAGTACCAGCAGATCACGTCAGAATGTATAAAATCACAAATAATCTATTTTGTATCGTTCTAAGTAGAATCAGAGGCTAGAACTCTTGCGCTTTTCATACATCGGTATCAGAACTGCAACCTAGAACACGATTTGAGTCCAGAACTCACGTTAAAGTACCAGCAGATCACGTCAGAATGATAGAAAAACACGAAAATCTATTTCGTATCATTCTAAGTAGGCTAAGAGGCTAGAACTCTTTCGTTTTTTACTTAACCGTATCAGAACTGCAACCTAGAACTCGATTTGAGTCCAGAACTCACGTTAAAATACCAGCAGATCACGTCACAATGATAAAAAAACACGAAAATCTATTTTGTATCGTTCTCAGTAGGATCAGAGGCTAGAACTCTTGCGCTTTTCAAACATCCGTATCAGAAATACAACCTAGAACACGATTTGAGTCCAGAACTCACGTTAAAGTACCAGCAGATCACGTCAGAATGTAAAAAAACACAAAAATCTATTTTTTATCGTTCTAAGTAGGCTCGGGGGCTAGAACTCTTTCGATTTTCATACATCCGTATCAGAACTGCAACCTAGAACTCGATTTGAGTCCAGAACTTACGTTAAAGTATCAGCAGATCACGTCAGAATGTAAAAAAAACACAAAAATCTATTTTGTATCGTTCTAAGTAGGCTCAGAGGCTAGAACTCTTTCGTTTTTTACTTATCCGTATCAGAACTGATACGGATAAGTAAACTGATGTAACTGATGTAAGTAACTGATGATACGGATAAGTAAAAAACGAAAGACTTCTAGCCTCTGAGCCTACTTAGAACGATACAAAATAGATTTTCGTGTTTTTTAACATTCTGACGTGATCTGCTGATACTTTAACGTGAGTTCTGGACTCAAATCGAGTTCTAGGTTGCAGTTCTGATACGGATAAGTAAAAATGAAAGAGTTCTAGCCTCTGAGCCTACTTAGAATGATACAAAATAGATTTTCGTGTTTTTTTATAATTCTGACGTGATCTGCTGGTACTATAACGTGAGTTCTGGACTCAAATCGTGTTCTAGGTTGCAGTTCTGATACGGATAAGTAAAAAACGAATGAGTTCTAGCCTCTGAGCCTACTTAGAATGATACAAAATAGATTTTCGTGTTTTTTTATAATTCTGACGTGATCTGCTGGTACTTTAACGTGAGTTCTGGACTCAAATCGAGTTCTAGGTTGCAGTTCTGATACGGATGTGTAAAAAGCGATAGAGTTCTAGCCTCTGAGCCTACTTAGAATGATACAAAATAGATTTTCGTGTTTTTTTATAATTCTGACGTGATCTGCTGGTACTTTAACGTGAGTTCTGGACTCAAATCGTGTTCTAGGTTGTATTTCTGATACGGATGTTTGAAAAGCGCAAGAGTTCTAGCCTCTGATCCTACTGAGAACGATACAAAATAGATTTTTGTGTTTTTTTATCATTGTGACGTGATCTGCTGGTATTTTAACGTGAGTTCTGGACTCAAATCGAGTTCTAGGTTGCAGTTCTGATACGGATAAGTAAAAAACGAAAGAGTTCTAGCCTCTTAGCCTACTTAGAATGATACGAAATAGATTTTCGTGTTTTTCTATCATTCTGACGTGATCTGCTGGTACTTTAACGTGAGTTCTGGACTCAAATCGTGTTCTAGGTTGCAGTTCTGATACCGATGTATGAAAAGCGCAAGAGTTCTAGCCTCTGATTCTACTTAGAACGATACAAAATAGATTATTTGTGATTTTTTACATTCTGACGTGATCTGCTGGTACTTTAACGTGAGTTCTGGACTCAAATCGTGTTCTAGGTTGCAGTTCTGATACGGATAAGTAAAAAACGAAAGAGTTCTAGCCTCTGAGCCTACTTAGAACGATACAAAATAGATTTTCGTGTTTTTTAACATTCTGACGTGATCTGCTGGTACTTTAACGTGAGTTCTGGACTCAAATCGAGTTCTAGGTTGCAGTTCTGATACGGATAAGTAAAAATGAAAGAGTTCTAGCCTCTGAGCCTACTTAGAATGATACAAAATAGATTTTCGTGTTTTTTTATAATTCTGACGTGATCTGCTGGTACTACAACGTGAGTTCTGGACTCAAATCGTGTTCTAGGTTGCAGTTCTGATACGGATAAGTAAAAAACGAAAGAGTTCTAGCCTCTGAGCCTACTTAGAATGATACAAAATAGATTTTCGTGTTTTTTTATAATTCTGACGTGATCTGCTGGTACTTTAACGTGAGTTCTGGACTCAAATCGAGTTCTAGGTTGCAGTTCTGATACGGATACGTAAAAAATGAAAGAGTTCTAGCCTCTGAGCCTACTTAGAATGAAACAAAATAGATTTTCGTGTTTTTTTATAATTCTGACGTGATCTGCTGGTACTTTAACGTGAGTTCTGGACTCAAATCGTGTTCTAGGTTGCAGTTCTGATACGGCTGTGTGAAAATCGAAAGAGTTCTAGCCTCTGATTCTACTCAGAACGATACAAAATAGATTTTCGAGTTTTTTTTACATTCTGACGTGATCTGCTGATACTTTTACGTGAGTTCTGGACTCAAATCGAGTTCTAGGTTGCAGTTCTGATACGGATAAGTAAAAAATGAAAGAGTTCTAGCCTCTGAGCCTACTTAGAATGATACAAAATAGATTTTCGTGTTTTTTAACATTCTGACGTGATCTGCTGGTACTTTAACGTGAGTTCTGGACTCAATTCGAGTTCTAGGTTGCAGTTCTGATACGGATGTGTGAAAAGCGATAAGAGTTCTAGCCTCTGATTCTACTCAGAACGATACAAAATAGATTTTCGTGTTTTTTTTACATTCTGACGTGATCTGCTGATACTTTTACGTGAGTTCTGGACTCAAATCGAGTTCTAGGTTGCAGTTCTGATACGGATAAGTAAAAAACGAAAGAGTTCTAGCCTCTGAGCCTACTTAGAATTATACAAAATAGATTTTCTTGTTTTTTTATAATTTTGACGTGATCTGCTGGTACTTTAACGTGAGTTCTGGACTCAAATCGTGTTCTAGGTTGCAGTTCTGATACGGATAAGTAAAAAACGAAAGAGTTCTAGCCTCTGAGCCTACTTAGAACGATACAAAATAGATTATTTGTGATTTTTTACATTCTGACGTGATCTGCTGGTACTTTAACGTCAGTTCTGGACTCAAATCGTGTTCTAGGTTGCAGTTCTGATACGGCTGTGTGAAAATCGAAAAAGTTCTAGCCTCTGATTCTACTCAGAACGATACAAAATAGATTTTCGTGTTTTTTTTACATTCTGACGTGATCTGCTGATACTTTTACGTGAGTTCTGGACTCAAATCGAGTTCTAGGTTGCAGTTCTGATACGGATAAGTAAAAAACGAATGAGTTCTAGCCTCTGAGCCTACTTAGAATGATACAAAATAGATTTTCGTGTTTTTTTATAATTCTGACGTGATCTGCTGGTACTTTAACGTGAGTTCTGGACTCAAATCGAGTTCTAGGTTGCAGTTCTGATACGGATGTGTAAAAAGCGATAGAGTTCTAGCCTCTGAGCCTACTTAGAATGATACAAAATAGATTTTCGTGTTTTTTTATAATTCTGACGTGATCTGCTGGTACTTTAACGTGAGTTCTGGACTCAAATCGAGTTCTAGGTTGCAGTTCTGATACGGATGTGTAAAAAGCGATAGAGTTCTAGCCTCTGAGCCTACTTAGAATGATACAAAATAGATTTTCGTGTTTTTTTATAATTCTGACGTGATCTGCTGGTACTTTAACGTGAGTTCTGGACTCAAATCGTGTTCTAGGTTGTATTTCTGATACGGATGTTTGAAAAGCGCAAGAGTTCTAGCCTCTGATCCTACTGAGAACGATACAAAATAGATTTTTGTGTTTTTTTATCATTGTGACGTGATCTGCTGGTATTTTAACGTGAGTTCTGGACTCAAATCGAGTTCTAGGTTGCAGTTCTGATACGGATAAGTAAAAAACGAAAGAGTTCTAGCCTCTGAGCCTACTTAGAACGATACAAAATAGATTTTCGTGTTTTTTAACATTCTGACGTGATCTGCTGATACTTTAACGTGAGTTCTGGACTCAAATCGAGTTCTAGGTTGCAGTTCTGATACGGATAAGTAAAAATGAAAGAGTTCTAGCCTCTGAGCCTACTTAGAATGATACAAAATAGATTTTCGTGTTTTTTTATAATTCTGACGTGATCTGCTGGTACTATAACGTGAGTTCTGGACTCAAATCGTGTTCTAGGTTGCAGTTCTGATACGGATAAGTAAAAAACGAATGAGTTCTAGCCTCTGAGCCTACTTAGAATGATACAAAATAGATTTTCGTGTTTTTTTATAATTCTGACGTGATCTGCTGGTACTTTAACGTGAGTTCTGGACTCAAATCGAGTTCTAGGTTGCAGTTCTGATACGGATGTGTAAAAAGCGATAGAGTTCTAGCCTCTGAGCCTACTTAGAATGATACAAAATAGATTTTCGTGTTTTTTTATAATTCTGACGTGATCTGCTGGTACTTTAACGTGAGTTCTGGACTCAAATCGTGTTCTAGGTTGTATTTCTGATACGGATGTTTGAAAAGCGCAAGAGTTCTAGCCTCTGATCCTACTGAGAACGATACAAAATAGATTTTTGTGTTTTTTTATCATTGTGACGTGATCTGCTGGTATTTTAACGTGAGTTCTGGACTCAAATCGAGTTCTAGGTTGCAGTTCTGATACGGATAAGTAAAAAACGAAAGAGTTCTAGCCTCTTAGCCTACTGAGAACGATACAAAATAGATTTTTGTGTTTTTTTATCATTGTGACGTGATCTGCTGGTATTTTAACGTGAGTTCTGGACTCAAATCGAGTTCTAGGTTGCAGTTCTGATACGGATAAGTAAAAAACGAAAGAGTTCTAGCCTCTGAGCCTACTTAGAACGATACAAAATAGATTTTCGTGTTTTTTAACATTCTGACGTGATCTGCTGATACTTTAACGTGAGTTCTGGACTCAAATCGAGTTCTAGGTTGCAGTTCTGATACGGATAAGTAAAAATGAAAGAGTTCTAGCCTCTGAGCCTACTTAGAATGATACAAAATAGATTTTCGTGTTTTTTTATAATTCTGACGTGATCTGCTGGTACTATAACGTGAGTTCTGGACTCAAATCGTGTTCTAGGTTGCAGTTCTGATACGGATAAGTAAAAAACGAATGAGTTCTAGCCTCTGAGCCTACTTAGAATGATACAAAATAGATTTTCGTGTTTTTTTATAATTCTGACGTGATCTGCTGGTACTTTAACGTGAGTTCTGGACTCAAATCGAGTTCTAGGTTGCAGTTCTGATACGGATGTGTAAAAAGCGATAGAGTTCTAGCCTCTGAGCCTACTTAGAATGATACAAAATAGATTTTCGTGTTTTTTTATAATTCTGACGTGATCTGCTGGTACTTTAACGTGAGTTCTGGACTCAAATCGTGTTCTAGGTTGTATTTCTGATACGGATGTTTGAAAAGCGCAAGAGTTCTAGCCTCTGATCCTACTGAGAACGATACAAAATAGATTTTTGTGTTTTTTTATCATTGTGACGTGATCTGCTGGTATTTTAACGTGAGTTCTGGACTCAAATCGAGTTCTAGGTTGCAGTTCTGATACGGATAAGTAAAAAACGAAAGAGTTCTAGCCTCTTAGCCTACTTAGAATGATACGAAATAGATTTTCGTGTTTTTCTATCATTCTGACGTGATCTGCTGGTACTTTAACGTGAGTTCTGGACTCAAATCGTGTTCTAGGTTGCAGTTCTGATACCGATGTATGAAAAGCGCACGAGTTCTAGCCTCTGATTCTACTTAGAACGATACAAAATAGATTATTTGTGATTTTTTACATTCTGACGTGATCTGCTGGTACTTTAACGTGAGTTCTGGACTCAAATCGTGTTCTAGGTTGCAGTTCTGATACGGATAAGTAAAAAACGAAAGAGTTCTAGCCTCTGAGCCTACTTAGAACGATACAAAATAGATTTTCGTGTTTTTTAACATTCTGACGTGATCTGCTGGTACTTTAACGTGAGTTCTGGACTCAAATCGAGTTCTAGGTTGCAGTTCTGATACGGATAAGTAAAAATGAAAGAGTTCTAGCCTCTGAGCCTACTTAGAATGATACAAAATAGATTTTCGTGTTTTTTTATAATTCTGACGTGATCTGCTGGTACTACAACGTGAGTTCTGGACTCAAATCGTGTTCTAGGTTGCAGTTCTGATACGGATAAGTAAAAAACGAAAGAGTTCTAGCCTCTGAGCCTACTTAGAATGATACAAAATAGATTTTCGTGTTTTTTTATAATTCTGACGTGATCTGCTGGTACTTTAACGTGAGTTCTGGACTCAAATCGAGTTCTAGGTTGCAGTTCTGATACGGCTGTGTGAAAATCGAAAGAGTTCTAGCCTCTGATTCTACTCAGAACGATACAAAATAGATTTTCGAGTTTTTTTTACATTCTGACGTGATCTGCTGATACTTTTACGTGAGTTCTGGACTCAAATCGAGTTCTAGGTTGCAGTTCTGATACGGATAAGTAAAAAATGAAAGAGTTCTAGCCTCTGAGCCTACTTAGAATGATACAAAATAGATTTTCGTGTTTTTTAACATTCTGACGTGATCTGCTGGTACTTTAACGTGAGTTCTGGACTCAATTCGAGTTCTAGGTTGCAGTTCTGATACGGATGTGTGAAAAGCGATAAGAGTTCTAGCCTCTGATTCTACTCAGAACGATACAAAATAGATTTTCGTGTTGTTTTTACATTCTGACGTGATCTGCTGATACTTTTACGTGAGTTCTGGACTCAAATCGAGTTCTAGGTTGCAGTTCTGATACGGATAAGTAAAAAACGAAAGAGTTCTAGCCTCTGAGCCTACTTAGAATTATACAAAATAGATTTTCTTGTTTTTTTATAATTTTGACGTGATCTGCTGGTACTTTAACGTGAGTTCTGGACTCAAATCGTGTTCTAGGTTGCAGTTCTGATACGGATAAGTAAAAAACGAAAGAGTTCTAGCCTCTGAGCCTACTTAGAACGATACAAAATAGATTATTTGTGATTTTTTACATTCTGACGTGATCTGCTGGTACTTTAACGTCAGTTCTGGACTCAAATCGTGTTCTAGGTTGCAGTTCTGATACGGCTGTGTGAAAATCGAAAAAGTTCTAGCCTCTGATTCTACTCAGAACGATACAAAATAGATTTTCGTGTTTTTTTTACATTCTGACGTGATCTGCTGATACTTTTACGTGAGTTCTGGACTCAAATCGAGTTCTAGGTTGCAGTTCTGATACGGATAAGTAAAAAATGAAAGAGTTCTAGCCTCTGAGCCTACTTAGAATGATACAAAATAGATTTTCGTGTTTTTTTATAACTCTGACGTGATCTGCTGGTACTTTAACGTGAGTTCTGGACTCAAATCGAGTTCTAGGTTGCAGTTCTGATACGGATAAGAATGATACGAAATAGATTTTCGTGTTTTTCTATCATTCTGACGTGATCTGCTGGTACTTTAACGTGAGTTCTGGACTCAAATCGTGTTCTAGGTTGCAGTTCTGATACCGATGTATGAAAAGCGCAAGAGTTCTAGCCTCTGATTCTACTTAGAACGATACAAAATAGATTATTTGTGATTTTTTACATTCTGACGTGATCTGCTGGTACTTTAACGTGAGTTCTGGACTCAAATCGAGTTCTAGGTTGCAGTTCTGATACCGATGTATGAAAAGCGCAAGAGTTCTAGCCTCTGATTCTACTTAGAACGATACAAAATAGATTATTTGTGATTTTTTAGATTCTGACGTGATCTGCTGGTACTTTAACGTCAGTTCTGGACTCAAATCGTGTTCTAGGTTGCAGTTCTGATACGGCTGTGTGAAAATCGAAAGAGTTCTAGCCTCTGATTCTACTCAGAACGATACAAAATAGATTTTCGTGTTTTTTTTTACATTCTGACGTGATCTGCTGGACTCAAATCGAGTTCTAGGTTGCAGTTCTGATACGGATGTGTGAAAAGCGATAGAGTTCTAGCTGTTTTAATCAATTATTAATATATTTTCAACTAACCACGGCTAGTAGGCAGATAATTTTGTTTTTTGACTTTTTTTCAGTTTAAAACGCCAGAACTATTTATAAAAAGTACTAGGAACTGTAGAATTCAGCTGTATGCATGAAGAACTAACTTTTATTTTTGATCTGCTGAAAATGATCTGCTACGGGAAGTTAGCAGATCATTTTGTCAAAGTACTTTTTTTCAGGTAAAAACGCCAGAACTATTTCTGAAAAGTATCAGGAACTGTAGAACTCGGCTGCATGCGAAAAGAACTTACATAAAATTTTGATCTGCTGGACAATAATCTGCTAAGTTCACTGACATGGCTCACGGTTCCCTCGGAAAGGAACTGAAGTACACAAATTCAGTTCCTGAGACATCATGCATTTTTACTTTGACTAGCAGCAGTTTCCAATTCAGTTCTTCATCTAAGTATCCTGTAAAACAGCAATACTGGGTATCCTAAATTCGTATGTGTCAAAAATAAAACACTGTTCCCAAACAGTTCAGTAACCTATATGCAATACATAGTTGCTAACCGATGTGAATAGCAGTTCCCATATTCAGTTCATCATCTATCAGTTATATAAAAACAATACTAGGTATCATCGATTCCGTTGTATCAAAAGTACAAGCTGTTCGCAAGCAGTTCAGTATCTACCTATAAAAACAGTAAGAGTTCGGGTATATTATTGGGAAGTCTGTGAAAGGAACTGGAGTATCACACGCATCAGGGCGACAATAAACCGCACAAGGAGCGCTGAAGGCTCGAACTGAATCCAGTGTGCTTGTGTACTGATGTCTCAGGAACTGAATTTGTGTACTTCTGTTCCTTTCCGAGGGAACCGTGAGCCAGACTTCCCAATAATACTACTGACCTGTATGTTTGTCCGTCATCCGTATCTCGCGTTTGGCTGAACCGATTTTGATGCGGTTTTCAGATAAGGGCCATTCCATATCAAACATTACCAGGAGCCCAAAAATTTAAATGGTTTTTAGTTTACTCTAAGCTCTTTTCAAAGAAAACAATCGCATCCCTTATATAGGAAAAAAAAATACTACGAATTACCATGTTTTTCCTTAGTTGATAGTTGATAGCAACGAAAAAAATAAGCTCGTCTCGGTATTTATAGACCAATATTTCACAGGACAAAAAAAAAAAAAAAGTAGCAAAGTTCACTTAACGTTCGAGTTTAGATTTTATTCTTCAATAATTAACATTCAAATCTAAAAAAAAACTTGTATTTAGCGGTTTTAACAAGACAGTTTTGAAGTGTGGCATCAAAGTAACACCCGAAACGAAAAAGAGGTATTTGTTTGTCTATTTTTTCGCCTAATTAATTTAAATCTAACACGTTTTGCCAAAGTAAGGATATTTTAATAAACTTATTGCTTTCCTAACAATAATTGTTATATGTGTGTTCAAACATCTGTTTTAAGAGTTTGCTACATTTTTTAAGATGAGATTTTGTATGCTTTTATGACTTATAGGGCTGCATTTTATGATTCTTATTGCATGGGAATGTTACTGGTGTTTGTATTATTTCAAGGTATGTCATCATGCCCTCATTAACAAAAAAAAAAGATCCTGAGAAATGTAATGCTGAGCATTTGCGAATAAAAATTTGTGTAGGGAAAGAGACGCTATTAGGAACCAAAAACACATCAGATTTGAAAGAGCGTTCTTTTTCGAATTTAATCCTAAATCTGATCCGTAGAGAACAGTGCAGAACATGAAATTTCAATTAACTTTTATAAAGTATTTTGTTACATTGACATGCTCCCTGGCTCAGTTGGCAGTGATGTGGACTGAGTAAGTGTGTGCACCTGGGTTCGATTCCCGGCGGGGCGATGTATGTGTCAGTTTATTGAAGGCGGGTTCCTTTTTTGTAAAAAAAAAAGTAATTTTATTATATAAATATAAAAATTTATTGTGGTTCGTTAGTCTCGCTAAAACTCGAGAATGTCCAGGCTAGGGCATGTAATATCGGAAGGTTTTCAATTCCGATACTGATATCGGACATTTTATCTCAATACCGGAATTCCGATATTAATATCGTAATCGTAAAAAATCAATAAAAAATACTCAAGAAACTAATATTTAAATCGTAACTGTATACAATTTAATTTAATTTGAACAACATGATTTGTGGAGTAAGCAATCAAGCTGAGATGATCTGTTTCTATTTTTTTTATACAACAAATGATAACAAAAAAAAAACAAAAATTTTGAATAAGTAAATGATTTTGAATGTTATATAAAAAAATATTACTTTATTGATCTATTATTTTTTTTACTAAGTGAGTACCATACAAAGATTTATTGTACCAGTACAAAGTACCAAATACCTAAGTGAACTGCTTTGAAAGAATGTTTCTGATTAAAAAAAGGTAAGAATTGACGAAGTTACAGGGTACTTTTTATATTGTAGCCACGCAGAACGCTTAAAACAACCCAAATAAAAATAAATGTCTTGTAACGAGATTCCGATATTGGCTTTCTCAATATCGGAATTTAAAAAATCGGAAAATTCTTCCGAGATTCCGATATTACGAGATTCCGAGATTCCGGTATTCATGCCCTAGTCCAGGCCGATTTAGCTGATTTAGGTATTGAAATGTTCGAAATAGTCCAGGAAAGGTTTAAAAGGTGAGAAAATATGAGAAAATGGAGGGGAAATTAGAGTAGAAACATCAGTTTAATTCTTCCATATAAAATTGTAAGGCGCGATAATAAGTACGCCGGTGGGACAGCTAGTTTTTAATATAAGTAAGCCTAATTAATGCTATATTTCTAGGGTAAGCAGTACTAATGTTGGCCCCCCTCCAATGATTGGCCCCTTCAATGAAAAATCTATTTATTAAGAGTTGTATTTATATACCAGAAATGAAAAAATATTTATATTTTTCTTTATTTAAAACACTCTACAACGAAATTAATAGTTTTTAAATGCAACAGCTAGCAATTGATTAAAAAAATACTTTGTGTTGGACTACAACAGAGGGTGTGTTTTCTTATGAAAATCGTAAGAAGTACGTAACTTTTAGAATGGTTTTACTTGTTTTCTTCTTGTTTAAATTGCAATATATGTTTCCATATATGTTTATTACACTTCAATTCAGGTTTATTTACGGTAATTCGTGAAAAACACTAAAGATTAACCTCAAAAATAGGTAGGCCAACATTAGTACCTGTGGTAAGTATGAAGTATCAGTTGATTGGCATCTATGCCAATCATTGTATTTTTTGCCTTTTAATATTATTTATATTAAATCAAATCTTATCAACAATTGCGTTTAAAATTCTAAACCTTTTTATTTAATAAAATCAGAGGAACTAGATTTTGGCAGGGCCAATCATTGTACTTTTGTGTGATTGGCCATGCCAATCATTATACTTTTCCCTATGCCAATCATTGTACTAAATTTGTAGTTTAAATAATACACCAATTTGATTATGTTCTTTTAATTTTGTCTTGTTTATTTATTATTCTTATTTCCGAGAGATAATAGTGCGATTTTAGGTATATGAAGGGTACCTTTCAGTTTTTGAGCTCAAAAAAAATTGTCTGGGCATCATTATTGAATAATTTAATGGATCAGTATAGTCATTGGCCTAGGAAAGTATAAAGATTGGCCATGCCAATGCCCAAAAAGTACAATGATTGTCATGCCAATCATTGTACTAGGGTATGCCAATTTTTGTACATACCCTGCCAATGACTGTACTTTTCGCTACATTTTTAAATTTTTATTGATAAAGTTGTTTATAAGCTAGCAAATAACGATTCCTGTGGTTTAATCTTATTCTCAGATAAATGAGCTACCATCCTACATTAACAGTTTTTCAATTTTGAACCTTATTTGGCACATAGAAAATGTTCAAAGTCAAAACTTTTCAATCCAATCATTGTACTGCTTACCCTATATACTTACTATTATTATAGGTTTCTAGGCTTATTATCAGCTTGTGGAATTATATCAATAGATGACTCTAGTAGAAAAAATGCATACAAACGTGATAAAAATTTAAATGAATCCCAGACATCCACGTACCTAGCTAAGTTTCTGGTAGTTGGGTCGGTGGGTCGTTTTAGGTTGTGCGTAGAATTAGAAAGATAGATAGAACTTACAACTCAACATCATTGACATACTTTTGGAAGCCTTTTTTATCGGTTGTTGCGTTAATTTCACCCGACAAATCTATATTTACACTTTCACTCATTTTTATTTTAGAATAATAATTTTATACTCTCAAAAAAAACAAATAAACCATCTGCAACAGCAACAGAGAGAAGGTAAATCACTACGATCTGCAAACTGCAAAACAAAGTGTTGCCAATGGCTATTTACCAGATTCCCCAAGATCACTGGAGAATTCCCCAAATTTGGGGAGAAAAATATCCTGATTCCCCACAAAATCCCCTCACAATGAGATAGTGAACTATAAATATAAAACTCTTCCGTTACTGACTGACTGACAGACAACGCAGAGCCGAAACTTAAGCGTAGCGGGCTGAAATTTCGCATGTAGGCTCCTTAGGGAGTGTAGGTGAGCACTAAGAAAGGATTTCCTGAAATTCCCATGGGAACGGGAATAAAATGGTTTTTTGTGTTTATGAGAAATCTGCGCGAGTGAAACCGCGGGGCAGCCTCTAGTTTACAATATGACTTTAAAAATCATCCATTTATTAATGGCAAACACTTAAAAAATCGTAATATCACTCAAAAAAAAACATCCGGTACCTACATTATATGAAATCCTCCTCCGGTTTTCTCTTATGTTTAGGCTTACCAGTAAAAACAAGGTTAAAAACACGTAAAAACTAATATTGTATTTCGCTATTATTCTTTAAATATTTATATAGGTAAGTACTTACATACATTTAGTAAAAACTAGGGATAACCAACTGACTGATATTAGGGTGTGGTGATATATTTTCATAATTGTATTTCGCTAATATTCAGTAATTTAAACGAATAAGCTTAATAATCACTTCCCTGTTTTTTTTTGAAGTTTGAGCCTCTTTATGAATAAAAATAAATAAGGGCAGTAAGTAATTTATATTTGATCAATGGATGTTTTGGTTGTAAGTTCTTTTGAATTTGTAAAATGCTAAATTCCCCGCATATTCCCCACACAGTGCCTCTCCCCACAAATTCCCCAATCGCTTTGGGATTCCCCGCAGTTTGGGGTATTCCCCACACATTGGCAACGCTGAAAACAAAGTAGAAAGAAGCACAGACCAACTAGAGATACAAGAAGCACAGACCAACTAAGAAGCACGAAAGAAGTTGACGTAGTGAGTGAGTGATTTACCTTCTCTCTGGTTGAATGAACGTAGCGTAGGTATGTACGTAGCTTGATTCCTCTATTTTTTTTCCGGACGGTGCCGTAGCGAGGCCGTAGCGATCGACCAAATCTGTATATTCCCATCCTAAAATTTTGTCGTGACGGCCCGGCTCCTATCGCAAAACCGTCGGACCGTATTACACTAAATTGTTCAAAGGTCGTTCGTCTGTAAATCGGTATTATCGTATTAAAATGAATATCGTTTCGATAGGATTGCGACGACTAAACGTCAAATCATTCGATCGACAGGTCGCTTTGCAAAAGTACCTTTTTATCAACTTTTTCTATAGAAAACGTCGAATAATTGATAAAAAATTAACAATTCAACTAAATGTAAGCATTGTTTAGTGATTTCATCATCGTAATCTAAGCCAAAATTTGTCCACTGCTGGACGTAGGCATCTCCCACACATCTCCAAACCGACGGGTCTTGCTTAAGCGACTCTCGTCTGGTGTGACATCTCAGAGTTAGTGAGTTCATCATCGCCTACCATAATCTCAGCCGAAAATCGTCCACTGCTGGACGCAGGCCTCCCACACACATCGCCACACTGACGGGTCTTGCTTAAGAGACTCTCGTCCGGTGCGACATCTCAGAGTTAGTGAGTTCATCATCGCCTACCATAATCTTAGCCGAAAATTGTCCACTGCTGGACGCAGGCCTCTCCCACACATCATAACACCGACAGGTCTTGCTTAGGCAACCCTCGTCCGGTGTGATATCTCAGATTTAGTGAGTTCATAATCATCATCATCTCAGCCGACAGGCGTCCACTGCAGGACGTAGGCCTCCCCCACACATCGCCACACTGACGGCTCTCTCGTCCGGTTTGACATCTCAGAGTTAGTTAGTTCATCATTACCACCACCCATCTCAGCCGAAAATCTTCCACTACTGGACGCAGGCCTCCCCCACACATCGCCACACCAACGGGTCATATCTCGAGTGACTCTCATCCAGAGTAATCCTGCAGTCTATAGCGGTCTTCTGACCACCTTGTGAAGGGTCTGCCTACTCCGCGTCTTTCGGTGCGCGTTCGCCACAATGCGTGTCACTCACTCCCTAAAATAAAAAAATAAAATCATAACGCCTGACAAAGGTCTAGGCTCGTAGAAGACTTTTCCCAATTTATGGGAAGAACGAGGGGGAATGATGGTCAGTTATAGGACCAACCTAGGACCAACGTTATTTTCGCATAGGTACCAATCAATATTGCATGGTCTACTTACAAACTTTATAAATGTACACAGTAAACGGTAATCTAATACTTACGGTACTAAATAAAAGAAAATACCTAGCTATGATAATATTTCCATAAAACAAAACCTCGTTAGAAGTTTCCCGCGCTCTAACGCGCTCTCTTTACTAAGTCCAATAACTAGGTATAGGTAGGTATAAATACCTATTTCCAAAGTTCTTGCACTGATTCAAACACAATCGACATCATGACCATTCGATTCTTAGTTGTCTATTTCACTTTTTTGTATGAAAACATTTCATTTGGTGTCTTATCTTCACATATCTTCGACTAAGTTTTCACTATCCACATAGAATTGAATCCCGCACGACGTTTTTTACACCATGGCAAAAGTGGGCACAGACCAAACATTTCTCAATCGTTTGAACGGTTGTTGGTCGTAACGACGCCGTCCTATTTACATTCTATAAAAGATTAGTGTAATACCATTTTGAACAGGATGGAAGTCGGACGATCAGCAATCGTTACGAGGCCGTAACGGCCCGAAAAAATATGGGAATCAGGGTACTCTACGAGGTTTCTAACCCAAAATACGAGATTTTTAGGTTGGCAACCTTAGAGTATACATTACAGCTATAGAGGGAGTACATCCAAGTGGGAACAGTAGACACAGGTGAGAACAAAAAGGCGTTCCCGCCGCGAGCGTCTATAGTCTGTGATGATTGCTTGTACCGTGCGGTCCTGGAGAGATTTTGTTCGTATTTCGCCGTCACTATGGTGAAATGTGCAGTTGATTGTTGCAAAAATGATAACAGAAAACACACCAAATCGAAATCAAGTGTTACATTTCACCGGTAAGTCGATTTTCATACTTATTTTTATAAAAACAATTCAATAATCGCGGGGTTGAAGGAGACGCGAGAGGCGGGTACGCACAAGCCCGCCTCCACACCGCACCTAACCACACTCCCCACTTGCTCCCCACTCGAGATTTTAGTGATGTGCCGCGACCAACGTTAGAGTCGATGTTTTTTTATCAAATGTTTATAATCTGCAGAGTATAGTAATGTAACTGTATCACTAAAATCTTATGATAATCTTCTAGCTTTTATCTACTATAAGATATAAAAATCAATCGGGGTTTGTTTTCTCGCTAAAACTCTAGCCGGCCGGGCGGATTTAAGGTGGAAACTCTCGGTATGGCGCAAAATTCATAAATCTTTGTGTTTTTTATTTATTATGACGAAAGTATTCATTTTTAACAGACTTCAGAAAAGGAGGTTATCAGTTTGACTTGTATGTATGTATGTGTGTTTGTCCGCGATTGTCTCGAGTTTGGCTGAACCGATTTTGATGTGGTTTTCACAAAAGTATTTGTTACATTCAGGAAAAGGTTTTAGTACAGTGGCGGACACGATCGGCGTAACACTTCCGTTATTTCTGTATTGCAAAATAGCTCTTGTTCTTTGGTAATACAGTGACGAAACCATAGACAAATCTGTTACGGCCTCCTAGTCCGTGACTGTACCTATTTTATTGAAGGCAGGGGTCTCTTTTTGTAAAAAGGAAATTATTAATAACTAGAGGCTGCCCCGCGGTTTTTCCCGCGCAGATTTCTCATAAATACAAAATTCCCGTTTTTTCCCGTTCCCGTGGGAATTTCGGGAAATCCCTTCTTAGTGCTCACCTACACTCCCTAAGGAACCTACATGCAAAATTTCAGCCCGCTACGCCCAGTAGTTTTGGCTCTGCGTTGTCTGTCAGTCAGTCAGTCAGTAACGGAAGAGTTTTATATATATTGAAAATTTGAATGACTTTGCGTATCTAAAAAAGCCGTTTCCCACATTGGAACGTTGCAACGGTTTTGGAAGACAGACCTACTGATTTTGTGTATGTATTGTATAGGGTGAAAGACCAAATCAAGATTCTTATATATACACAAAATCGGTGACTCTGTCTTTCAAAAACGATAATATGTGATAGTAACGATTAGTATGTGGGAGCTGGTTTTTTACATGCGCGAATTCTTTTAAACTTTTTTACATACCTACGCGGAAGAAGAGAGAGCTAAACTATCAGTAGGTACTGATGAAGAACAATCTTTCATCAACAATAAACAAAATTTTGAACAAAATTTCATCTTAATCGTGAAATTCAATTTTTTTCGCATTTTTTAATTATTCTGGCAAAAGTATTCATTTTTGATTAAGTTAGAAAATTTGAGTTTCGCGCCATGCCGAGAGTTACTTAGCACCTTAAAGATATCTGCTTCAAAATTGAGTTGTAAGATTTCATCCGAACAATCATTCATACATACATTGCAATGCAATTTAAATAAATGCTTTTAAAAAACATAAATTGTTAATAAAAAAAAAAATAAACAAAATGTTGTTTTTTATTTAATAAATCAACTAGCTTTCCCGCAAGATTTCTTCTGCGTAAAGTATTAGATGCAAAATAAAACCGGTAAGTATACTTATGCACCCAATGCAAATAACTTATCGACATCTCGTTATTTGGTACGTAAGTAGTTGATTAACATCCCTAGCTGTCATACACATATCTCTATAGGTATCTCAGATAGGTATGTATAGCTCATCTGTCTACACTGCGCACTGAGTGATTGACTGTATAGGCTTGTTCTTGTGTTATTATTATTCTGAGTTGGCAACCCAACTGTTGGTTTGTTTTCTTTTCTGTTTGTGTTTTGCACAGACCAACTAGAGATACTACGTATGTGTTTTGTTTTGGCATGGGTTGATTGGTTAATGTTGTTGTTGGTGGATCGTGGAAACAAAATAGCAGAGTTGTAAGAGACTATAGCAAAACTAGAGCATTACATACTTATTACTTGTACTTGTAAAACTACAGTTAATACAAGATACGAGAACCAGTTAGTGGTAAGTTTAATACTGTAAAGTACATATCCCAAGTTTGATGAACCATGATGGTCCTCAATCCTCCATAAATATATTGTTCTTCTTCTTCCTTAAAAGCGGTCTAGTAATAATTGAACCTTTCTGGTAAATGCTGCTTCAATATCACCCTCTTAAATGGCTGTGGGTCGGTGGGTCGTGCATGTGTTGTGTTGTAACTTAATGCATTAGGTATGATCACAGAGTATATAATGTTATGAATAAAATAAATAAATAAATAAATAAAAATAAAATAATACTTTTGTTTCTGATTTTTGTAGCAGAACTATCATACCTGTTGTACCTAGTACAAAACAGCAATTTATGAGCGTGATATTGAATCTAGTTGCTGTTACTAGACAGTTTCAATTACGAGACTGCACTGCACTATTGGCTTCATTGTTTGACCCAAAAGGCTTTGAAGCTTTTTGGATCAAGACAAAGAGATCTTTAAAATTAAAGTACCTGCCTCAATTGTTTTCATTCGACTTTCTTGTAGGCACAGAATAATGCAATACTAAAGTACAGAAGCTGACAAAAGAAGCTGCAAAAAAAACAATTCTAGGTGCATAGACATATAAGTTATCTATCCAGCTTGCTCTTGTTTTACTTAACTCGGCCAAAGTAAAATTATTTTATTCAATATACCTACAAGTAGGGGTCCCAAAACCGGTTTCACCGAAACCGAAAAAACCGGTTTAACCGGTGTTTGAGGCTGATTTTGAAAACCGGTTTTTTATATTGCGAAACCGGCTAATTTGGTTATTTCGGTTATCAAAAAATTACTGAAGAAATGACTAATTTGTCATTGTATCTTGTAGTATCTTACTTTATATAGATATGGTCAAAGTTTAAATGGCTTTATTTATGAAGGAAAGGAAAAATTCTTCTGCAGGCATACAAAAATTTGGATAAACTGGCTTTTATGTAGTTAACCATCTGAGGACTTTATTGAAGGATGATACTCTGATAAGGAATTTGATAAAATTAAGGATCTTAGAAGGCAAAGTAAAAACTAAATATTCCACACAAAGCATAGATACTTAAAAAGACAATCAGATGAGGATTTATTATAAAATCCCACAATATATTTTAATTCTGAATGATAATATTTTGTTTTTAAAACTCTTATCAAAATGTTTTTGTGTGAAAGCTTATTAAAATGTTAATGATAATCTAGACGACAAAATCTCATGGATGTAGCTTCTGTACTAAAAATTATTTCCAACTGAATGTGGATACTTTTAATTTATGTAAATGAATTGTCATGATAACATATATGTAAAAAAAGAGTTGGCCTTATATTATCTACGCTGTCTTTGCGATAAGGAGAAGAATAATTTGATTGGAGTAAGGTCGTTTGAAGGCCTATCCTGGCGCCTCTTTCGTTGGCTTTGCGGATGGGTCTTATTGGCATACGACAGCTGTATGCTCATAGTATCATACAGTGTTCTGCAATCTTTAGACCGCATTATCAATGCATTGCAAGCAACAGTGGATGACTGATGGCACCTTTGCGCTTATTGAAGATCGCCGTAAGATGAAAGCAATCGGTGCCGATACCAAAGCTCTCAATGAAATGTCAGCACAGATACAGAAAAAATGCAGGCAAAACCACAACGACTACCTCCGTGGAATTTGCGAAGAGATTGAAGCTCATGCAGATAAATATCAATCGAAAGATCTGTATCATAAAATTCGTCTCATCACAAAAACGCTGCCATCTAAAACCTGGGCCATCGAAGATGCTAATGGACAAGTTGTCAGTGAATTGGAGCAAGTATCGGAGGCTTGGAGGTGTTATTGTCAGTCTCTTTTTGAAGATCCACAGTCAGAGGCTTTCACAGACATAGAATCCAAGAACGAAGATCTAGAACCCGACATTCTTGAGTCAGAAGTAAGAGCTGCTATTAAAATCTTGAAAAAAGGGAAAGCCACAGGATCTGACTCGATCACAATCGAGACCATCTGCGCATTGGGAGAAAAAGGCGTCCATATCTTTCATACCATCTGCAATAAGATATGGCTGTCGGGAAAATGGCCCATAGAGTGGGCTCATACGGTTTTCACTCCTCTACATAAGAAGGGTTCAATGAAGAAGTGTAACAACTATCGGCTCATCGCCCTTATAACTCATGCCAGCAAAATTTTGTTACATATTAACTATTAATGTTCTTAATGAACGTCTGAAGGCACACTTATCTAGAGAGATTGCGCAGGAGCAAGCAGGGTTTGTCAAGGGAAAGGGAACTAGAGAACAAATTCTAATTGTTCGTCAAATTATTGTGAAAGCTCGAGAATTCAACAAGCCGACTTACATATGCTTTGTGGATTTCTCAAAAGCGTTTGACTCTGTGAAATGGCCAACATTATGGAAAACCCTCTTGGAAATGGGCACACCGAAACATCTTGTGCATCTTCTCAGGGAACTGTATGAAAAGGGAACAGCATCTGTCCAGACTGATGGACTCCTCTCGGACAAATTTCACCCCAGTGCGGGAGTCAGACAGGGTTGTATCTTGTCGCCACTCCTGTTTAACATCTACTCAGAGCTTGTGATGCGGATCACTCTGGAAGACTGGACTGATGGAGTTGCGATGGGTGGATACAAAATTGCAAATATACGCTACGCCGATGACACAACCTTGTTTGCAACCAGTGTAGAAAACATAGAAGAACTGCTACTTAAAATGGAGCGCGTAAGCCTTACCTTCGGATTAAAAATCAATCGGAACAAAACCAAAATGATGATTATTGACCGCGCTAACAACAACTCGCCGAATGATTGCGAATTGCGACGTTATTCAATCCTATGTTTATCTGGGAGCCTTGATTGTAAACAATGGTAACTGCGTAGAGGAGATAAAACGACGTATGGCAATGTCTAAAGGAGCTATGGACAAGCTGAAAAAAATATGGAAAAACCGAAACATTACAAAAGCCACTAAGATCAGGCTCGTAAGAACACTTATATTTCCCATATTTCTATACGCGGCTGAAACCTGGACATTGAAAGATCTGGAAAAAAATAAGATAGATGCTCTAGAAATGTGGTGCTGGAGGAAAATGTTGGGGGTGTCTTGGACGGAATTCCGCACAAATATCTCCATATTACAAGAACTCGGCATCAAGCAGCGTCTATCAAAAATAGTACAGTCTCGGATCCTCAGATTTTTTGGTCACATCTCCAGAAAGGAAAACGACTCCATCGATCGTTTGGTCGTACAGGGAAGAGTAGAAGGCTCTAGACCCCGTGGACGGTTACCGATGAGGTGGACCGATCAAATCAAGACCGCAGTGGGAGGCCCTGTCAACGAGTGTAGCCGAATGACGTCCAACAGAGCGAGGTGGAGAGAGATCGTGAGGACCCGGGAACAATTCGTCGTGACCACGACCGCTCTGACAAGAGCGAAACGAAAGAGAAGAAGATCAATGCATTAAAAACAAAAAAAAAAACCTATTTGTTCTTTAAATGATTGTTGAACGAAAAAACCAATGTTAAGTTTGTTTATTGTTTGTTAAAATAGTAAAAAAATATTATTACATGAAGAATTTGCTGATTTAACTTCAAAAACCTAGATATCAGCGTTTTTTTAAAATATTGTAACCAAAACTCGAAATAACCGAAAAAACCGGTTAGCCGGTTTTGGAAAATTTTCTAAAACCGAAAACCGGTTTTTAAAATTTGTTACGGTTTTGGGACCCCTACCTACAAGGTATTGCTTTTTGCAAGTTGAGTAGTATTATACCTGTATAAGGGCGCTTTTCAAAAAGGGTGCTTGTTACGAATCTGGAATATACTGGAAAAAATATTTTTGTTTTATTTTTTAAATTATTTGAATAGATAATATAATAAACTGTATTAAGGCCAAAAAAAAGTTTTTTAGGTCACTCACGCACGACACAGAAAGTTCCAATTAGTAACATTTTCAAAAATTGTTTATAAATAAATAAAACATATTTTTTTATTTTCTTTAGTAAAAATCGTATAATACAAGGCAGTGAAATCAATATTAATGCAAAAAAAACAATATTCATTTGTCAGTTTCTCATAATATTAATAAAAATATCTCCAATTAGTAACATTTCTTATCTAATGGTCTCAAATTTTTATGTTTATTTTTTTAAGTTTTTATTATCAAACTATATTAGTAAGCAGTAAAGGTGTATCACTCCATAATCAACAATATTTATAAAAATAATATTTATTTTCTTATTAATTTACAACAAAAATAAGATCTTTTTACTTAGTCACAACTCAATAGTTACGTAACTGGAAATCTTAGTTACTAACAAGAAAATAAAGGTGTAGTCACCTGAAGACACTCACTTCTCACATTTTCATAAAGTACTAAATATGGCATCTAATTTGGGTTTTCAAGTTACATTAATCACATTAAGCAACAACATTTCATGTTCTATGAGTCCTAAGTAATTTTTATAGCAAATTAACTGTTGATATATTCATTTAAATGAAAAATATTTTTGTGTGGACTTTACCTTATGATTCCAGTTCGTAACAAAAATTATTCCGCCAGTACATAACGTTACTTACCGGAACGTTACGGAAGCATACTCATAGCCGCAAATCACAATATTTAAGCAAAACTACACGTAGTTCGATAATTTTAAAACACTGTAGTTATTCTTTGATAGCCGGCGAACAATTTGAAAGGATTCCCAACAACAACAATCTATGTTTTTTTTTGTTCTTTTTACGTAGGAATTCTTTGCTGTGCTCAAAACATACTAGGCTACATTATCTAGTGTCGTACAGTGCCCCATTTTTGATATTTGCCTTAGCTTAGAAGATATTAATTTTTTTCGCGAATGGCGCTAGCATCGCTGTAAACTGGCTCTTAAATATTTTTCGTTTTTTTTAGTAAAGCAAGAAGTCGCAAATTTTATTGTAACGCTTATGCAACAAGTAGTGTGTGGCAGGCAACCCACCTCTTGTGGTTGCTGATTTGCCCTACCGTTGAGGCGGCTGCACATACCTACTTGCAATTTTATAGGTATTCTTAAGTGCGGAGTGAGCCAGGCTGTGTAGATAAGCAATTACTCAACATACAACATAGTCCCAGTATCAAGTTTTAGGTCTTATTACCATCACTATGCCTAAGATTTTTTTTTTTTTTGGTACATCCAAAAAGCTCACATAGTGAGTAGTGACATTTTTTATGATTTAACTAAGTATATTCTGAGAAGAGAAATTTCTTTTTACAGCTGCAGATTTACTAATAAAGTTTCATCACCAATGGCAGCCACTGATGGCCTTACCCATAAACCGTCAACAGAAGAAGAGTTCCTCGCGCGTTGTGAAGAGGACCTAAAAGATCGCTTTACAGATAAAGATGAGGCATTCATGAAGGTGTTCAATGCTGAAAAATCGACGCCGCCCATAGTGGAGTCATGGTGGGTGCCGAACAACAATCGGTGGAACGATCGCCGGCGTAACCGGCGCGGCGGCGGGCCCTACGAGCGGCCGCGGGGCCGGGACGGCGGCGGCGGCGGGCGAGAGGGTGGCAGCGGAGGCTGGGGGCGTCGCGGGTACAGCGACTACGACGACAGGCGCGACAGCGGCTACAGGAAGAGACCGCAATACTAAAATACAAGCCACCGAGTACTGCAACAGGTGGGCAGCTATAAGCCATCAAATATAAGCAGTCATCTCGTCAGTAGCCGTTTTAATAAAATATTATTATTGGCAATGTAAACATTTGCTATAATGTTTATTTAATTAAACTTGCGGTTTCTGCCAGAAGACGGCAGGGCGGGCGAAGCTATCGCTTTCATCGTTGCCGCAGTTGCCGCGACTCGCTGTCATATTAAAGAATGTAATGAGTATAGCCGTGTTCAATAGCATCTATATTAAAACAGTATTATTGATTACGAGCTTTCCCGGCTTACTTCGTTACGCCATAGAATATAAGATAAGTACTACATAAGACTTGGCTCTATAGACTATGTTCTTTTGACCAGAAAAAACAAACGACAACAACAAACCACCTGTCAAAATATGTAAACAACGGAAAAAATATTGCACCTCGGGTTACATTATTTGAGTTTAGGTAAGGATCCCTATTTTTTTGAAAATCTTATATAGCCTATGACACTCGGGGTTAATGTAGCTTCCTACCAGTGAAAGAATTTTTAAATCGGTTCAGTATTTCCGGAGCCTATTCGTTACAAACAAACAAACAAATCTTTCCTCTTTACAATATTGGTATAGACCTCGTATAGACATATGAGACATATTTAAGAACAAGTTACCCATTTTTGCTATTCGAATCCAGTTCAAATTTAAATTAAAACACAATAGTTCTCAAAATAATATATTTTTCATTATTATGGCTCGATGACAGTTAACAACTTATAAAATAAACAGCAATAAAATTATGCAACTACGGCGATCCTCGATTATGTAAATTAAGTGAATAAATAAATTATACTTCATTAAATTTCTCAAGGCTACTCAACAATCCTATGGTATATAATATAAATTTGTAACAATATTAATGCCGATAAATATATTTTAAAACTAATTCTGTTTTAATACATGTCTGCCTCTCTCAAACTAGAATAATGTAAGAAGCGAACTGTGCTCCTAATTCGCATGGGCGGGACCCACCGGTGGTCGGTACAGCACGGGTAGTACTTTCATGTCAATATTGGAACGATCACAATTAGAATTACAAGTCAGTTAATAATTACTACAAGTGTATCTTTCCTTATTCTTGCCTTTCTACTGATTTAAATATGAGCTATGTAAGAGAAAATAATTCTATTACATGTCAAGACGTTTAACAGTAGTCACAACATTAAAATAGAACCATTAGTTTAGACGAGTAGGGCCGGGGCGGCGGCTGCCCGCGCCCGCCCTGCATCATGCTACGTGCTACACATTTGCTAAGCACAATGACGATAACATTCATCAAGCTTTCTAGGATATTCTAATAAAATTTAATAACTATTTTATAATAAAGTATTTTTTACCGGCTACTCATATCATTGTTGTATTGAAGCGTTATTAAGTATATATCATAAATGATAAAAATGAAATTCTCATCTGCGTGCCGGCCGCTACTGACTCACTAACAACGCTTCAATATATATAATAAAATGCAACCATTAATAAATCAAATCACAGTGAAAGTGTAACATATGCATCACTAACTTAATTTACCTAAGACTCAATACAAATAAACACGACAACTCAATGCGATACAACATGAAGTGAGCGGCACCGCGCGGGCCTACATAACATTATACATTGATTTTTATTACTTATTACAAATATCGTAATATAATTTGATAACCTTAACAATGCACAGTAGTAATTGTTTGAATTGACACGTAATGATTGTCGGGCCGCGGCCCGCAATGCTCCTCGCTTATACTCGAATGACAATTGACTAGTATAACGCCCTCGGGCGCGCCTCCGCGGGGCGGCCGGCGAACATTGGTCAGGTTTCAGTACATGTATGACTAGAAGTGCGGGGCCTCCGCTAGGGATAGGAAGTTCCGCCGTAAAGATTCAAGTCATAATGTGTAAAATACAAAAGGGTTGGCGTTCGCGGCTCGGCCGCTCGGGCCGACCGTCTAAAATGTCAAATGGTAGCAAACGTTCATAAGAAGTGTTCGTTGGACCGCTGGCGGGCGCTCAGAGCTCCGAGCTCCGAGCTCAGATGAAGGTCCAGCACTCCATGATCTTGACGACGAAGTCCTCGCGCGAGGCGAGCGGCTCGTTGCCGTACGTGGTGCAGCGCTGCGTGCGGCCCAGGTACAGGTCGCCGTCCAGCCACAGGCCGAACTTGCCGCTGCCGGGACATTACACGTCTTACTACATTTTATATACTAGTTTGGTAAGATGTTATTATTTTATTAAACTAAAGGAGAACGGTCATCGCCCATACAAAAAAAAACCCAGGCCCGACAGTAACGAGACATATCTCATATTTTTGTTATTTTTTATGTAGTAGAAAAAATATATTTTTATATTCAAAATCTATGGCTAACACCAAAAATTGTCTTGTGCTTTTACTAAGGCGTTACATTGAAAAATATCTATAATGCCTATTTTAACTTTAACGTTTGTGAGTAAATGATGATACAATAGCTATGGGATGTATCCAGGTGACTTTATGGCTCGGATTTATATTTTTTTCAATGTAACACCTTAATAAAAGTACAAGTCAATATTTTGGTGTTAGCTATCTTTTTTGAATATAAAAATATTTTATTTCTACCTTATAAAAAATAACAAAAAATATGAGATATGTCTCGTTGCTGTAGGGCCTGGTTTTTTTTTACCCATTCTCCTTTATTGTTGCTTTTAAATGCCATAGATAAGACAAGATAATGTATAGGTTAAATAGGACGAAAATACATTGTATGATTTGTAAAATGTTTCAGAAATAAATAGGAAGATCTGAGAGTAATGAGGAACTACAAAAAAATTGCAGAAAATCAAAAAGATATAACATTAAAGAGGCATAGCACAGCTAAAGTAGCGCCACCTCCGAAAAAAAATAATATCTTCTAAACTAAAGCAAATATCAATAATAACTCAAATTTAAAAATTTAAAAAACCCCCGACCCAGTCCGACCCCTCATCAACATCAGTAGAACTAGAGCATTTCATGGTTACCTTAACATATACTCTCAATATCATTGAAGTAACACCGTACCAAATTTTTAATTGATAGGACAAATGGAAGGTGGTTAGATCCTCTCATCCATTATTCAAGAGCTGATCATCTTCAAACGGCAGATCAGGTCATGGTTACCTTAAAATATACTTTCAATATCATACATGTAACATGGTACCAAATTTCAACTCGATCGGACATAAGGATGCTAGTTAGATCCTCTCATCCATTATTCAAGAGCTGATCATCTTCAAACGGCTGATCAGGCAATGGTTACCTTACCATATACTTTCTATATCATAGATGTAACATGGTACCAAATTTCAAATCGATCGGACATAGGGAAGCTAGTTATATCCTCTCATCCATTATTAAAGAGCTGATCATCTTCAAACGGCAGATCAGGTCATGGTTACCTTACCAAATACTTTCTATAACATAGATGTAACATGGTACCAAATTACAAATCGATCGGACATAAGGAAGCTAGTTAGATCCTCTCATCCATTATTCAAGAGCTGATTATCTTCAAACGGCAGATCAGGTCATGGTTACCTTGCCAAATACTTCCTCTAACATAGATGTAACATGGTACCAAATTTCAAATCGATCGGACATAAGGAAGCTAGTTAGATCCTCTCATCCATTATTCAAGAGCTGATCATCTTCAAACCGCTGATCAGATCTTTATCAGATATGGCTAAGAACACTCGGCCTGAAATTATCTATGATACAAAAAAAACTAAACGAAAATCGGTTCAGCCGTTTGGGCTCTATGATGCCACAGACAGATACACAGACAGACAGATACACACGTTAAAATTATAACACCCCTCTCTGAATTTTTCGTTCGGGGGTTAAAAATGTGAAACAGCATTCCACTAGATAATGCAGCCTAGTATTTTAAGAGTACTGTTGTATAGCTTTTAGCTTAAGGCTTGGTGGTTCAAAAATTTGTGTTTTTGAGATTTTTTTAAACAATCTGAGACATACAAAATTGATGTCTTCATTCTGAAAAAAATATATGTGTTAGTTAAGGATCTAATCTAGTCATCATACTAAAGGGAAATAGGATCTAATTAATTTTAGTTGATAGAAAAAAATCTCAAAGTTACCCCTTTTTGTTCCGTTTTTTCCATTTTATTTTTAAACCGCTGATTGTTTTTATTTGATTTTTGGAATGAAAATTGCTGACCTTAAATTTTAGACATACTACTATAGTAAGAATTTTTAAGTTTAACGAAAAGACAAAAAACCAGCAAAAACTAAAAAAAAACATCGTTTTCGCGCGGTCCGATGCCATGCCGCGCCGCTCCCTACCCCGTCAGTACCCTTGTGGCCACGGCCGAGGCCGGTTCTGTGTCAAATTTTTGTTTTCGCGCTCTCGTATTTCGTTTTATTTTTATTCAAATGTAAACAAAATTTGACAACAGATGTCAAAACAATGAACCATAACATCTGATTAGGATCTGTATGGAGCTGAAAGAAACCAATTTTGATACCGATATTACATTTATAAAACCGTCGCATTACAAACTTACCTTTTTTATTCCCACAAATAAAACTTAAATCATAGGTTACTTATTATATAGTTATATCATATCTTTGTTAGTTCTGTGGCGCCGATAACACAATATTAATATTACATTAGCACAATATTACGTGGTATACTTACTCAAATTACTTTAAGAAGGCAGTAATTTATGTCTTAATAGAAAATGTTTCCTTTTTATTTAACGCTTTTCGGTTTTTTCGGCTGTTTAATTTTTTGATGAAAAGATTTTATTTTTTGCTTTTCAGTTTAATTTTAAGGAATTCCCCCCCCCCTCACTTCAAGGTTCACCTTCACCTCAAATCACCCTCCAAACGCTGGTCTCACACCCCTGAAGGTGGTCAGACGACCTGGTAAAGGTTGCGGCCTATGTCCAGCAGTGGACGCTATCGTGTGAGATCGGCTGCTTAAAATCAAAACCTAGTAACTCGTTTTAACAAAAATATTCAGGAGAGCCAAAAAACGGGTCGACCACTTTAATTCGTTGCCCCGAAGAAACCAGACGCAATAGCGATTTCGGTGTTTGACCAAAAGTTTGACTATATTGTTGACTATAGTCACACTTAAATCGATCCCACTATTTTTTTTTTTTAATTTACCCAAATATGACAATGAAAACAATTTCAAAACATAGTATTTCACACTTAGTTAATTAACTAAGTGTGAAATACTATGTTTTGAAATACAATCTCTGAGTTAATTCTCTACTTTTTAAAGCAATTTATATTTTTAGTTGTACGTTTCGAATGAAAAATGTTATTTTTTGAAGTGCATTCATTTAAAAGTTATACAAATGATTTATTTGTGGCAGAATTAAGTTTTGTTTACTATTTGGTTACGACTCGTGGTTAATTCAGCCAAATTTGTATACTGTTTTTGTAACTTACTAAATTCCATCAAAATTTGATTGATTTTATAATCGGCGCCAAATTCAAAACATAGTAAGTCAGCTTTCAAATTCATAACCTAGTAAGTCGGTTGAGTTGCTAGGTTTTTTTATTTGTAATCCGACATGCGCTATGTTAAGAATATGTACTTCATGGAAATTTCAATAACTTTTCCAAATTGGGTAGACTTAAATTAAATTTTATTTTTAAAATTACGTTAGAAACTGGGTGTTTTAAGGTTCATATCAAATCTATACCGCCTAGTAAGTCGAAAAATGACAAAAATGGTTTTTTTGCAAAAACACCAGTTACTAGGTTTTGAATTTGGGCAGCCGAGATGATGATGATGATTATTATTATATTAGTCGGCGAGGCGCTTCTCCAGAAGTCCCCCAGAGTCCTCCAGAAGAAGGCAGGTAGTCGCCACTTACAATGGAACTGGTGGGGCGAGTGTTGAAAATTTTGCGGTTTTTGTAATCCAATCGTCGTAGGTCGCCAATTTAGAGAACTCCTATGTCCGCCCGCCTGCAGTAGAAATAACTCCAGAGGTTGAAGAAGGGATGATATATTTACACATGGTTAGGTACACTATTTACAAGAAAATGAATGCATGTTAATGTGTACAGCGGCTGAGATGTACTGCCTAGCGCACGCAGGGCGTTGCGCGAGGCGTCGTGCGGGGCGTGCTGCGCCCAAATCAAATGTATAGCAATAGTATGAGACCGTTTACGGAGACGCGCATAGGCCTATGTTCGATATCGTATAAGGAAACGCGTCGGCTCCCGCGGCGGCGCCCGCGGCGGCGGCGACCGTGGTGGCGCCTGCGTCGGAACCCACACGACATCCCGCACAACACGCCGCGTCTTCGTAAAGGAGGCCTTAGGGTGTGATTTTAGTTCCAAATAAAAAAAGTTATCAACTCAAACTATATCGTTATTTGTTTTAAATTAAAACAACCAGTAATGTTTTATTTATATTGAGAAAACACTACAAAAAGGGTTTACTTTGATATTTATTTCTACAGAGTGAAATTCATTACATCTTGTTACTTTTTAATAACTTGTCTAAACTAAATCCTACATCTATATTTTTCAGAATTAAGAAATCTGTTTTATATTTCTCAGATGGTTTAAAAAAAACTCGTTATTACAAATACCTTACCTAAACGCAAATTCTTGTGCGCTGAAACGAAAATCGGAAAGAAAAATTGTGCGGTAGGTATAAACATCTCGATTTAACTTCGGCTTGTATGAAAAGTAATAAAATTTAAAACTGCCGCGACATTTCGCATTTCGACGCGCGCATGTCACAGCTGCGAGGGTGGGGGACCCTCATACCTAATTAGGTAAGAAGCTTCAAAGTACAGGCCGTTAAAGACTATAAGCTATTGATTGGTTCTAAAATCGGCCACTTTTGTCAACAATGGACTCTAGTCTCTTAAACTTACGATTATACTTCTATTCTATTATTATTCTACTATTACTCTATTACGATTGTGTCAAAAATTGCGAGTCTCGTAACTTTGATCGATCATTATAGTATAGCAATAGAATATGAATAGCAAGCTGGGATTTTTTTACCTAAATAGTGAATCCTGTTTTATTAGACGAAATTGGTACGGGCGTAGTGCAACTGTCACTTAATATCAATCAATATTGACATATATAATGTCAGTCGAACGTAATCATAACATTATCTTATTATGGAGCAGACTACCCTTTTTTGTCAATTCCAATCTATTGCGATACTACTGCTATAGTTATAGCAAAATTGATTACGAGACTACCAAATGTGTATTTTCTTGCGATTAACGTACTGTTTCTACTCTACTTTTATTCGATAGTTACGTTTTGCGCGATGAGACTAAGGGCCCAGTAGCTTTCTTTATTCTTTAATCAAAAACTATACAACAGTGCCCTAAAAATACTTGGCTGCATTATCTAGGGGAATACTGTTTCACATTTTTGACATTTGCCTTAGTTTAGAAGATATTATTTTTTTTCTCGGGTGGCGCTACTTTAGCTGTGCTATTTCTCTTAAGAATGAATTCATCTGTGTATGAAAAAGTATAATAAACACTTGGACACTCACTCTCCGGCCCCAATAGATATGTTGTCGTTGCTGCCGCGGATGAAGTACATGTTGTCTCCGGTCCAGCCCCAGTGCTTGAACCTGGTCTTCACGGGGGCCGGGGACAGTTCTGAAACTAAACAAATAAACGACATTATTAATCATGTAGAGAGGGCAAGAAACCTTCGTCAACTAGTAGACCCTCACTCTTATAATAGATTATAAAAAATGCGGCTTAATCCGTATTGAAGATAATTACTATGTAGGTAGGTAAGTTAGTAATACAGGGTGTCCGGGACAGTTATTACATATTTTTTGGGTGTATTCTATGACTAATTTCATCGACGAAAACACCTAAGGGGGTTCGCAGCCTCACCCCCCCTCAGTATCATGTTTTTAATTATTTTTTGCAAAAGTCGACCCCGCCTACTTTTAAATTCACAGTTAAAGATCTAAGGCTCACAGAACCTTCATTAAGGTCTTGATCGAAGGCTAAGTACTTAGGCTACCTAAGTTACTCGCAAAATAACCAAGTATTTCTTTTAATATTTTTTTTAAAGTGGGTGAAACAAAAAAAAAATATTTTTTTTGTGCCAGTTTTACTGTTTTTCAAAGTTACCACAAAAAAAATGCAGATTTTTATTTTTTGTGTTTTATTGTTAGCTTTTGAGTTGTTCTCCAAAATGGTACTAGATTTATTTCTCTACGTTTATTACTTCAGAAATGATCAACTACCAAAAAGACCTTTTGCTATTACCTTTTAATAATAATAACATAACACATCACACTCAGAGCCCCTAACTAGGAAGAACCTGTATCTAGGGTGCCCGAAACACACACAGAGACAAACATCTCACCCAGACCGGAAACAAACATCGATATTCATCATATCAATATTCGCCCCGCCCGGGAATTGAACCCAGGTGCATACACTTACTCAGTCCACATCACTGCCAACTGAACCACGGAGCAGTCAATATAATGCTATATATGGGAATCGAACCCGGGTGTGCACACGCTTCTCAGTCCACTTCAATTTAACTTTTCCATTTAACCCACTTTTATTAAAAAATAAAGTCAATATTTAATTATTTTTGTTGTTAATTAAGTAGCCTACCTACTTAGCCTTCGATCTAGACCCAAATTAAGAGTCCTTTTACGCGAAAAGTGGCGCCACTACAGAAAATTTTTTTTTTTTCTAAAGTAACGTTTTTTTTTTAAAGTGCTTCCTAGTGCATAAAATCTTGGTCCCTAGTATTTTAAATAATATCTAGGAGTAGACTGTTTATTAATTACAGTTTTTTGCTAAAAATTACCACTTTTAGCAACTTTTAGGAACAAACAGTAATACATGAAACAGTATAAACCTATAGTGGCCACTTTTAGCAAAAAACAGTAAGTAATTCATAAAAAGTCTAAATCTACATATTATTTAAAATTCTTAAAAATACTACTTAGGGACCAAGATTTTTTCCTCAGTGTCCTTTCTTGAAAAACTTTTTCACTATTAATAATAACTGACTTCTTCAGTGATGTGGAATGAGTAAGCGTGTGCACCTGGGTTCGATTCCCGGGCGGGGCGAATATTGATATGATGAATATCTTTTCGGTCTGGGTGTAATGTTCGTCTCTGTGTGTTTTACGGGTACCCTAGTTCTTCCTAGTTAGGTGCTCTGAGTGTGATGTAAAAAAAAAACACCTACACCTTTAAAATAAAATAAATACTTAAATGAAATCTCAGTATGTATCAAACATGAGTACCGTTCGTATCCTCGGCGGTCTCGTGGGCCTCCTGCCCCGCAGGCTCGGCGGCGGGCGCGGCCTGCTTGGCCTCGGTGTTCTCGGTGTTCTCGGCGGTCTCGGCAGTCTGCGAGGCGCGGCGCGGCTCCTCGACGCGCTGGAAGGCGAACAGCAGCGACTCGCCGGTGCCGTAGAAGTGCTCCGACGGGTGCAGCGCGCACGACGTGAGCGCGCCGAACACCTGGTTACGACACAGATAACATTTAGCTAAAATAAATACACTATTTCATCTGCACATACTTGGTTGGTTTGCGCGGCGTCAGAGCTCGAACCGGCGCTTAAGTCCCGGCGTCAGAGCGTCTCGGCGCCCGTGTGACAGCGAATTACCGTGATAATACATTATACAACTCTACGCTATAGCGCCGCCTCAGGCTAGCATTCAGACTCTGCGCTATAGCGCGTTCTGTTTGGCAAAGGCTTAAATAGGAGTGAATGATGTATCTATTGAACGAAAACAAGAAACTTATCAGGTAAAAGGCGACCTTATCGCTTTAAGCAATTTCTTAGGTTATCAATGGTAAATTGCGTGCCACCGAAGTCTGCGCGCGACTGCGGGCGCCTATCACAGTATACCTTCGTCAGCCGTCATCCAAAATAAATAGCTGATTCATAATTGGTTTATATATTGACAGCGCGCAGCGCAGACTTCGCTGGCACGCACTATAGTATTAAGAGCCAGTTTACAGCGATGCTAGCGCAATTCTCGAAAAAAAAATCTTCTAAACTAATATAAAAAATGTGGCACAGTATGACACTAGATAATCTTGTTTAGTATTTTTTGAGCACAGTAAAGTAGTCCTAACTTAAAAGAACAAAATTGTACATAGATTGATGCTAAAAGTGGCCACTTTTAACAACACTTTGCAGATTTCTTTGGTCTTTAACCTAAAAGCTATACAACAGTGCCCTAAAAATACTAGGCTACATTATCTAGTGTCATACTGTGTCACATTTTTGATATTTGCCTTAGTTTAGAAGATTTTTTTTTTCGCGAATGGCGCTAGCATCGCTGTAAACTGGCTCTTAAGAGAATTTTAGTCGCCCGACAGTTCGATCGGTCAGAGGATAAGTATAGAATAGATAATCGTTAAGTGCTCGCAATGCCATATAACTCCTTACTAACTACACTCTGATCGATCACTATCGGCCCAACTAAAAAATCGTTAGTGCGCGCAGTCTCTAAATTAAAGTGAGAGTGCGACTGACGTTGTTGTCCGTGTCCTGTATGACGAGCAGCACGGGGCTGTCGACGCGCTGCATCTTGCGGTACATGGAGGCGAGCGAGAAGCCGTGCTGGCTCGTGCTGAACGCCAGCGACCACATGTAGCCCTGCGCGCGCGCCGGCAGCACTGTGCACAGCTTCTCCCTGCAACATTTATTATTAGTTATCAGGGTTATTTTAAAATAGCAGCTTTAAAGAAAGTTCGATATTCTTTCATGCGTATGGAAGATCCTAAAGTACAACAGCAGTCGTCGATATCAACCATCATCGACGCAAGGAGGCGACGTTTTCTGTTTAGGCGTGCGTGCCGGGTCGGGAGAGTACAAAATGGTTTTTAACTACGTTTGCGCGGCAACCCTCAATCTAAAGCGTCGCTGTCGTGGGATGCAAAGTGCCGTTTGTGAGAAATGAGAATCAGCCCTTTCAAGCCTCGCATTTGAATTATTCGGCCGCTAATCGTTCTTCCATCATGAAATTTTATGAACAGATATAAAAAAAAAAACTAGGTCATAGGTCACTTATCAATCTAAAAGCTCATATGAAATGCGAGAGTTGGATACTTTAAGCTGCATTTAAATGACAAATTGAATACAATGCAGACCGGCGAAGATGTGCAGCTGTATGTGACACAGAAAGCTAAAAATAAAACAAGATATGATAGGGGGGGAGTTAAATTAGCAAACAAGATCCAAATGTTAAAAGATAAGGTTTGTTTACTTACCTATGCTCCATAGTGAATATCTCGGAGGTGCCAATGAGGTCGGGAGGCGAGAACTCCATGTCCACGGAAGCCCCCGAGGAGTAGAGCGCGCGCCGCAGCTCATCGCTCATAGACAGCACCTGCGCGCACGCACGTAACACGTTACTGACTAGCTCTCCGCCCATACTTACTACAACATAGACACGAAAGTACTAAGCGAAATTATTGCAAGATGTTAATTTAATTGCACAGCACAACAAACAGATGCGTCAACAACGGCAGTGTGTCTGTGTTGTATTTTCCAAAGGAGAGGTGCATGCATACCTACTGCGTAGCTCCTTTCTAAAGGTCTATGGCGCATTCAAGTACAATAATCGTGCGTCATCACGCCATAGGTACACATTCTTATATTAACTTTTTACAATTAGCTACGGAATCATGAAAAGACATTCAATAACATAGGAACAAACAAGAGCGTAAAATATGTCTTTATTAAAATAAATCAATGCAGTGCAATTAATGTAAATTTTTAGGAAGTCCGGCAATTTCGAACTGAAAAACAAATTTAAATGAGGATGATGAGGCGAAGTGCACTATGATAATAGTAAAACGTGATGCATTCCATTCACTACAGTTCACATTCAACATTGACAGAGTATATATAGTCTAAGGTACACAGTGCGTGGCAGTCGTGGCACTACTTTTGCTTACAAGACGAGTCCTGAAAAACGCGGGGGTAAGTAGCTAATTAAGGAAATATTTGAACTTAAATCTTAACTACAGTATAATAAGTATGTGATGACCACAAGTAATTTATTTACATTAACAAAATTTAATCTAAAATACATAGTAGGTAGGTACGTATTCAAAAATTAATACAAAGTAGTTAAAGAACTTCGAAGAAGTTATGTAATATTTTTATTACAGAATTTATGCTTAAAACTGTGCAAACATATAGTTTTAACATTATTTATGTATGTACCTATTTGTTTTTAGTTAATTTATTGACACAGAACCAACATATTGATTTGACTTGACTCATAAGGTATTGTTTATCTTTTAAAGAAATGTTCCTACCTTGGAGAATAATTTTCTAAATACGCGCTTCATTTAGGCTCTAGACTAGACGCACACCAAGACCAAGTGTTGACGAAAACTGAATTAACAAAACAATATTTAGTGCACAATTCATTGAATTAGCGTAACCGTGCCGACCCAACTTACTAACTATAACATTTAAAAATAAGCATCCGAAACAAAGACCTTGTTTCAACAAATTAGGAAGTGCCTAAAGCGGCTGTAAGTTGTTTGTTTACCTACTTACTTCTAGAACTCGTGCAATAGTCTACTATTTACATATATATTAATTAAACCGTGATGGAATATTTTTTCCTAAAATCCGATTGTACGAAAAATGGAATGTAGCTGAACGCAAAAATATCATTTTGGAGTAAAAAAAAAACTACCTATCTATCTTTTGTATAGGTAAGTACTCGGTAACTATATTAAAGTGAACGGGGACTTTCATTAACATTTACCAAAATATTATGTCCTTAGCGTAATCTATAGCACCTTTCGAGGCTATACTTGATTAAAATGGGAAATCTTAAAGGAAGAAAAAAGGTATATTTATCCACCCTAATTTATGTGAACGAAGTCGCGGTCACAGCAATTCCTCATTTTTCGCCTCTAACAGGTTCCATTCCATTGCAGTGGCATAACCGCAAGTCGCGTATTCAATTAAACGTGGAAAGGGAAGAAATCAATCTATTCCCAAATATCACGGGTTGGTACTTGGTAATCAATCTGGTATTTTAAAAAAGCTTTTGTATTATCTCACCTCAAAAATGGAGTGTAAAAAATGTAATCAAAAATGTGTGATTTGCCTTATCTCACCTCAAAAATGGAGTGTATAGTGCCCCGTCTATGCACGGCAATGTCGAGAGCCATTAGCTCGGCCTTCCGGAGCCTCTTCATGAGACGACGCGCGAGCTTTCGCAGCATTCGGAACATCTTAATCTTTGAATTCTTGTGTTGGAAGTCCACATGAAGGTGGCTACTCTCTTGAATTGTAAGTGACATTTTGCGATAAGCAGATGTTGTAACTTCTTCTCTAACAAAACGTTTCTTTAAGTAGGCGTGCGCAGACTTCAGACTGGCACAGGACCGTGCGTGGTGCGTGTCGTTCGAGAGATCAGGCTTATGTCCAGCAGTAGGCTCGGCAGGTCGTTAACGCCAATCACAGAAAAATAATAGTGAATCGGGTAGCTAAAGACACATCTCTCCAGATGGTAAAATGTTGGTCAGGGCTGGATGCCGGTAGGTGACATGACTGGTATTGTTTCCAACGTATTAGGTGATAGTCACAGATCAGCAGCGTCCGACGGTGGCGCGGCGCTAACTAACAGCTGAATGTAAATTGCGCCACCAATAAAGCTTCGCTTTATCTTGCACTCATGGTTTAGCATAGTTTATCTTATTGCAAATTTTGGTACGATTATCACGCGGTTCGATTATGGGTCGTAAAAATTTAAGTAGGCGTGCAGATAAGTTTATCACGTAGGCATGGGTTCACTTGGCAGTTTGTGCCTTTTTGACTGCATGCTGAGCTTATCGTTGCGTGTTTTATTGCGTCTCATATATTAATGATTAAAAGCACCCTACCTACTTACTTGTACTTTTTTTTTAATTTAACTACCTAGGTACCTATCTAATTCTTTGATTGTGCTAATATTAGATTTAACATTTTCCATTAGTTACCTTACTAAGAGGTTCATCTGCGGGGTTTTAATTAGTCCGGCAACAGATATTATACGTAATATGTTTTAAATAATACGGGAATGGATATTAATCGTATTTAAAAAAAATAAAATTAGTCTAGGGGAGTCGGGCCCTACTATAGGAACGTTACATTTCCATAAGAGGTGGAGACTTCAATAGGATTAACTAATTTAATAATTAAACCAATTAATTGCACCAGGCTAAGTTGAAGTCTGATACAATAGCTAGGTACCTACCTAGCCGCTGATAAGTTACTTTAGCAGCTTTTAGTAACAGTATAGTGTATAGTTACCAACAAGGAAATACACGTACCTACAACTGAAAAAATATTTACGAAAAGCAAAAAAACGTTGGTAAGGATTCCTTTCCTTACTTAAGAAGGAACAGTTACTAAAGAACCAGTTTAGATTTACGTATACAATTAAGAATTAAAGTCACTCTGATATACTCAGATAAAAGCGGGCTTTTACACTTTTTTCTGGACTAGTCGACCCGGCGAACTTCGTACCGCCTAAACTATTACTATGTTGTTTTCCCGGTTGTGTTCATTTTTTTATCATAGAAGATGTCATCCATCAGCATTTAAGATTAGTTACTTAACACTTATGCAGAGATACAATTTAATAATACAGAAATAGGGATATGGAATGATGGCTGTGAAGTAAGTTGGCTAAGTGCCTTGGCTGAAGCAAGCAGGGTCGTTCGCCTTTCCCATTATATTTATAGTGCGGCTGCATGCACGATGAGCGCCGGCGTCGTCGAGCCTACAGGTAGCTGCTGAGAAATGCGATAGAAATACATGCAGTGCTTCTAAAATAACGCAGAAGGTAACGTTTTACAGTCTTTGTTTCTATGGACCAACTAATAATATAATTAATATATTTTTCTTTTTTTTTTAAATAATAGCATTTTGTTGCAAGCCTATTATATGTATTTAGGAAGGAACTGAGACCTTGTTTGATATTTTACATGTAAGTAAGTAGGTACCTACTGTTAGTTTGTTAAATAAACTAAAAATAAAATAATCAAAAAAGATGCTAATCTCCGAAAAAGTTAGAGTCGAGGTTTTTAGGAATAATTTCGTTAAGTTTATGGTACCTACCTTCTTAATTTACATAATTTATAAATAGTTTTGATTTGTTTAGGTGTCTAAAATCTAATTTTGCGTTCGAAACTAACACATAAGTCAGAATGATTTTCTGTAGGTTAGTACGCTATGAAATAATAATTAACAACTCAGTTTTTTATGGTTATTATAGGCCTTATAAAAAAAAAAAAAAAACAATGCAGTTTGGTATGGGAGGAAATCGTTCCGTATCATCAGTACAACGCCCAGGCCGCGTCAGCATACCTACGGGATAAATATTTTTTTTCGTACACAAAACTTTTATGAATTGTTTTGATTAAAAGAAAGCAAACATTGCTGGAAAATTCCAGCGTATACCTAGGTCACGGTCACTGTCAGACAAGTCAGCGCACACGCAGCAAAACTAACGATGCAAATAATTATTAACACTCAATAGCCGAAGGTAATTATAAAAGCATGCTGGCGAAGAAATGGCAAAGCCAATAGTTACGCAATTCGCGTGTGAGATTATTTCTTGTCGAGTTCAATTGTTTGCACCAAATGCACAATGGCTTATCGATAATGTTGTTGACTTGACTTTAGCAGAGGCTTGTGTAAGTTAACAATTCTTTAAAAACAACACAATTTATTCATTTTACTTGTGTACTTTTGGTACTGTTGTTGTAAATCTATGACAAAAACCACAAAATAATTTTAAAAATTTAAATATATCAAATTAATCGCTATGACCATTGCAAAACCGTGGACTTCCTCATAATACATACAAGTTAATGCATACTCGGTTTCGGCAGTTCGTTGCGTTAGTGTATCCTTATGTGTGATTTAATATATAATTATATCCTACGATCGTTGCCATCCGGTTTAGAATAACAATTTAAGTCTGTGAGCGTCAGTGACCTCCGACCCAGCCTGATATCTACTGTTTTTTGTGCACGCGAAACTCAAAATAAAATAATATACGGTTTACTAAATTAACCTTACTTATTAGGAAAGTATGTCAAAAGACAAAACAGAGGTACCTAATCATAACCATTGATCCCATCCTAAGCTATTTAAGTTAAGTGGAACAACGCATGAACGTTACGAATGGTTTGCTCACCTCGTCCTCATCGTATCTTCTGTCTTTAGCTAAGGGCCTCAGTCTAACAAGTTCCGTGCATGAATATTTTAACATCTCCATTGTTCAAGGCTGATCACTTGATTTAACAGTTTTTGTACAACTTTGATATAACACAAAAAAAAACAACAAATCACATTAGGATTAGAATCACCCACGCGACCACAACACAACGTGTCGTGAGCAAACACTGGCGCATTATGCGTCAAGCTTATAAACAAGCCGACTGGTGCCAACTCGGTGCTGAGATGGGATTAATGAGCGGAAGAACTTGTCAGAATCGGCGGGATTCAGTAAATCAGTAGCACTGTGGGTCTGGTATGGAGCGTACAGTCGTGCGAGACGCGCGCTGAGCAACGCGGTGGCGAACCTCGACTGGCTACTTGCCTAGGTGAATCAAGAGAGCGGCTCCCCTCACGGCTGACGGGACTGGAATTAAAAAGCACACCCGCCTTGTGCGACAAAAAATAATATAAGCTCGCCAATTACACGCGATACCCTACAGCAACAGGCTAATTGACAGCAAGACACTTTTAGAGCTTGAACTGATCTTGGAAGATAGAAAAAAAATTAGTTATTAATATAGGTACAAATTGAAAGTAGTAGTTATTAATATAGGTACAAATTGAAAGACGAAAATAGCGATGAACAGACGGATTTTCCATATATTTTTTCTTGAATTTATATTTTAATTAAATTTTGAAAGAGCTGGAGCTGAAGTTGCAAAATTTAAAACGTACCTATTTCTTCAATAAATAAAATAAATTTACTATCCCCACAAAAGTTTAATTATACATGCTATAAATTAGTATACCTATCTTGCTAATGTATATTATAAAAGTCTGCGAAGGGCGACGGATGACGACGGAGACGCAACAAGCAATCGATATTAGGTATGTTATCCGCAACATACTGGCTAATCGCCGTTATATCCAAACGGTACTGAACCGATCAAGATGCTAATTAGTTGCCATAAGTCGGAAATGTTTTTCAATGCCACGGACAGATATGGGGCGAAAGTTCAGGCTGGTAGGATAATTTCAACAATAACATAACCGTTTGAAATAAAATTAAATTTTATGGTTTATTTTATGTCAGATAGTGGATACCGATTAATATTACAACCGGATACTGTGCTAATATACCTTTGTTAAATACTTTGTAAAGATAAAAGCATTAAAGGAAATGTCTTAGAATAACAATAATAAGAGTCTCAAATAATTAGATTCGTCCCCCCTCGCCGCACGGGCACGTTAGATTTCAAAGATATAAAAATTCTTCTTTTTCTGTTATTTAAAAACGATTTTCATATTCATTGAGAACGGCAATAGATCCCCAGGACTAGATTGAGAAAGAACTGAATTAGAAATTTAGGGATTATCTGTGTTAAATTTTAGGTACCAGAACAAAAAAAAGCCACTTCGTTAAATACAGTTGGTAGATGAATTAATTTAAACGTGCTCTTGTTAATACCGGATCAGGTGAAATGCAACCGGTTTCACTTGACAAGTCTCTATCTCAATGAACTTCCCGGTCCCAAAATACTTGCGGGGCTGGTAGACAGACACCCAAAAATCGAAAACAAAATTTTAAAAGCCTTAATAAAGTATTTTATTGCTTTTAAAATATATTATCTGGAATGAAATTAAAATTTCTCCCGAATACCTTTTTTTTTTAAATGGAATAGTTTGATCTAGCTGGAGGTGTAAAAATTTAATAAGGTATTTAAAAATGTCTAGAGAAATTATACAAATTTTAATGTTGACAATAGTTTTAATTAAAAGTTTTACTTAAATCGATACCAATTCAAAACTATTTTGACCTCCAATCATCTGCTATGGAAAATAACCGAAAAATTACTAATTACAAGGTTAGATGAATGGATTTTTACTGTGACATAAAACTATTAATTTAAACAAACAAGAATTAATAACCAATTAACATAATAATGCTCCTTTCCTACGCGGTTTTAATAGTTTTTAAGTTAAAATGTAGAACATGAACACTCGTAGTGTCTATCTGTAGGACGCATTCATTATACGGCTATTAATAAAGTTATTATTATGTATTGATTTGAGGTGAGCAAAATACTAGTAATAAATTAAATGCAACGAATTTTTTTTTAAGCATAATCATATGTTTGTCCCACCAAAACCACTTTTTGTATTTATTTTTTATACATTTAGAAAGCAAGAAGGAAGGTACCTACCTACCGCAAGTACCAATTACTGCAATGTACTATGTGATTGAAAATCATTAGCTTCATTAGTCGGGTTCCTATTGCGACCATAATGTCACCTAGGGCTAGGGCTGCCTTACACTACCCTATTTTTATGTGGGGAAACAGTACCAGCGTCCTATTCATGTTTATTAGTACCTGCAAGTTCTAAGAAGGTATTGTAGGTACAGAATCTGTAATGAAAGATAACAAAGTTTTGACAGATAACACAAAAAACTTTTACAAAGCTCGCATTCGATAACCCTAATCAGATCTACCAATTAGACAACTAGTATATCTCTCTAATTTGCTAAACCGTGGCGTCGCAATATGCGCGTGCGCTGCCCATTCAGATTGACAGTACACAAGTTGACATTTTAATTTCAGACTGAGCTTAGGGATCTAATAGACTATTATTAGTGAATAATTTTCCTGTCACTAGTAAAGGCCGGACGTATAGTAGCTTGCTACATATAAGATACTAATTACCTCTGATATGACAAACGAAAAAGTTGATAGCAATACCCTAAAACTAAGCTCGAAACCTGAGAAACGTATCTGATGCGTTTCATCAGTCTGTGACCGTATTTTTTCTTAATATTTGCACTTTACAACATTTTTGGTACTAAGTTTTGGGTGCAATAAATTGTTTATCAGTTTTCGATAAAGCTAAACAAAGAGTCCGTATCCTCATATATTGAACAGCACGTCAGTCAGGTGAAGCGGCTTTGGCTGTCCCCAGCTTGGCTTAAACAGGTTGTTTATAAGCAAGCGGTGCACCGGAGATCATTTGCATAAGTAATACAAACTGGTTGTACCGCTCCTTATAGGAATGTTCACGCACGCGCACCGAAAATGTTCATGTTTTGAGTTTTATTACGTCACAAATTTTAATACAATTTTAGTTTATATATAGTTTATAATATATAGTGAGGTTGTATATGATGATGTCATATTAAATCGGATTTCGCAGATGTGACCTGAAAGGAATCCTAAGCGAGGTATTTTCCAGGTGCCTGCTCGTACCATGCGAAAGAAAAATACAAATGTTAGGGCAAACCCAACCGTGCAATTGTCGATGCTACGTAACACAGCGACAACAATGGAACTGGTAATGCTATTAAAAACTAACCGTATTATTCATAAAGATACAGTAGGTTTTACGTAGCTTTACTGGAGGTCTACTTCTCTGGTTTGTAGTATGTTAAATACGTGACATCCAGTCTAAATTGGCATACGTCAAATAACAAAAATGCTTTAACTTTTTATGAATAACAGGATAAGGATTTTTTCTTATCGAATTTGAACTATTAAGAAGAAAGAAGATGAATAATAATTCTGTTATCTAAAGTAATCTAGCTATTTTTTTTGAATAAATGTTATTTTGACAATTGCAAAAAAAAATTAACGAGCAAGCAAAGCGAGCTAAGTTCTCGAGTCTTGTTGAACAATCTAGCATTTGTATATCTTTATGTTTGTACAAATATCAGTAATTTTCTTGTAAAAGTAGATCAATCGTCCACAAACTTTTTTTTTAGATTACTTTCTTAAATTAAAACTGATAATAAATGGTCATCTCTACATTTTAAATCGTTTTCTGTAAGAAAATACCCTATTGTATAAGTATGTAGTTGGGTCCGTCCTACGTATGTCATAATGTCAAAACTCAATTCCAAAATAGCATTTTCTTTGTTGAACGCAAGAAAAAAACACACTGAATCCATTGTTTAAAAACAGCGAGGCAACTTGACTAGAGTCACAGAGTAAGTTCTATATAGCTAGCTAAGTCACATTACACACAACACTTAATTTTCAAGTAATCAAAACACTATCCAGCTATAAAAAACTAGCTGACACGGCGAACTTCGTTACGCCACAGAATTTACGATACTACATAACACTTGGCTCTACAGATTATGTTCTTTTGACTGCCCAGAATGGGCTTAGTAAAAAAACAAACAACAACAACAAACCACCAACTTTCTGTGCTGTATGAACTAAGCTCCTTTGTCTGCCCAGAATGGGCGAATTTAAAAACAAAAACAACAACCACCAACTGTCAAAATATGTAAACAACGGGTAAAAAATGCACCTTGGGCTATATTATTCGAGTTTAAGGATCCGTTATTATTTTGAAAATCTAATATAGCCTATGTCACTCGGGGATAGTGTAGCTTACTACCAGTGAAAGAATTTTTCAAATCGGTTCAGTATTTCCGGAGCCTATTCGTTACAAACAAACAAACAAATCTTTCCTCTTTATAATATTGGTATAGATAACGAGAAATACCAAAAGAGCACGTTTTAGATACACCATATTTATGCAGAAATATCCGTTTCAGAAATTTAAAACAATACGGCATTTCGAGCGTATCTAAATAAAAATAACAAACAATAAGGGTTGCATCCATGATAAAACGTATTTATTTTGCAAGATGGTTCGTTTGTTATTAAAAAATATATTTAGAAATTTTTTATTATTGACAAATAGCATTTTTTTTAAATGTGAGGGGCGAAACAGTGAACTTGTTACATCTAAATGTCATCTAAGTGTTCCAGTGCTTACATTCAGTTATCTAGATAGAGTGCGGGCACTACGTCCTAGCTAACAGAAAACAGGATTTCTGCCACACTGCAGGGAGCGGCGGTTTCGGAGATGCAATTCAAAAATAAGTAATAATTTGACTTAATTATTCCACTTCTCGAAAAGACAGCAGTAGCGTATTGAACCGCTCAAAATCGTTAAATTTACTGATTTTAGGATTAACTAATCTTTCCACGGAAATATTTAGGTAAAAATGTATTGGAGATATTTGGTAGAGCATCTCGGAAGCCGGTGGCGCTAGCTGGCGCTAGGTGGCAGCGCGTACCTCGGGCTGCGGCTCCTCGCCCAGCGAGTCGCCCAGAGCCTCCGCCTGGCTCTTCATTATAGAATAGATTTTCACGTACGGCGCCTTCAGCAGCTACGTCCGAATATTACACGTTATAGATACATATACGTAGGTACACACTTATATTAGCTAATTAACAGTATATTATTTGAAGTAAACCAATAGCGATTTGTTGGTTTGAAGTTTATTATGAAAGTTATAGTTAGAATATATATATAGTTAGAATTTGCTTTCTGTGTAAGACAATCATCGGTATTATACATTAAATATTATGTAGTGCATGCTTTATTATTTCTAGTTTTCAGTGTTTATTTGTAAAACAAGTTTGAAGTTAAAAGTGAACAACACTCATATGCAGTAAAGTAAACAGATAAAAGTGGTGTGTAAATTCAGATTACTGTCGGGCTGTGTTTTGGCGGCTGATAAAAATGTTTAACAACACTGTGACACGGCGAATATTGTTTTTATTGAGATTGATAACCTTTGTGTCTCAAAAAGAAAACTAACCTACTAATTTATGCTTGAAAACAGTGTTTATAATTAAAAACTAATTAAATCTCGCGGGCACGATAAGAGAGAGTATGAAAACATCAAATGTGTACTGTAATGTGGAATGTGTTTGATTAAAAAGAATGAGTAAATTCGTTCAATCGATGTTTTAGTATAAGCTTGAAAAAGAAATAAAGGTGTATGTAAAAGAGTGTAAAAGATAAGGAATGGTGGAGTGGCAGTGTGCGGAGCGGGCGGCGACTCACCTCCCACGACTCGCGCGTCAGGTCGCCCACGTCGCCCGAGCTGCCTGTCCGCTCGCCCTGTACACAATATGCATTTGTTTACTCTTCGTCAGATTCAGGGCATTGATCGTTATATCAGGAAAACACTCAAGATCAATCTGTTTAACCCCTCCGCAACTAGGAGGTTCTTATCGATATTTAAAGAAAGATATTTCAAAATGGTGTTCCGTACAGCTTCATGTTGCAACCTTGTAAGGAAAGGCGTCCGAGCTACCGAGATGAAATATGTATTATCTTATCTCGATAGCTAATGCTAACAAACTTAGATAAAGAGCAAAATGAGTAGCAAATAAATCAATGACATGCGCTGCGCTACTTTGATAAATTAGAAGTATTAGAACAATTTATAAATTTGTATTTTTTAGCTAAAAAGAAACGATGATATTTTATCAATCACGTTTAATCCCAAAGTCATTTATCTCAACCGAAATACGTCCTCATTCAGTGCACTCCCGCAACCTTCACCAGTCTGCGTAGCATGACGGACCATTAGCCGAATCTTTCTGTCACTTTTGATCGCTTTTGACATTGAAATGCAGGAAAATGTATGGAGATGATCAACAAAAGTGACAGATAGATACGACAAATTCGACAAATTGTCCGTCATGCTACCAACGCAGCGGTGGTAGCATAACGGACAATTTGTCGAATTTGTCGTATCTAAATGTCACCTCCATACATTTTCCCGCATTTAAATGTCAAAAAGGACTAAAAATCACAGAAAGGTTCGACAAATGGTCCGTCATGCCACGCAGGCAGGTCCTCGGACCACTTTGTGAGGGGTCTCGAGAACTTTTCGTCCACCAGCGATCGTCCAAAAGCGTTTCGAATCGAATATAGATCTAGCAAACTGCAGTTAGAATAGACATAACATAGAGCAGCGAAGGTTACCTTCTGTCCGGGGCGCGGCTCGTCGTCGTCCCACTCGGTGTCGCTGTCTATGAGCTCGTAGCCCTGCGCGGCCACGTCGCCCAGCGGCCCGTAGCGGTCCGGCACCCAGTGCGTCAGGAACTTGAATAGGTCGTCCACCCTGCAAATTACTTGTAGTGACATATTTGGCATTTACACGGCTTCTTCTGAACATTTCCAAAAGTTTTGCTAAGCAAAATTAAAATGTAAAATTACACTTTGACGAGTTTTCACGGATTCGATTTCAGACACAGCTAACATTAGTTTGGCCTAATTATTAAGGAAGCATCGATAATTAACATGCTGATATTGACACAGTGATATGTATCTAATGATCACCAACATTGCTGAAGGTAAGATTGAACGAACTGGAGGAATGGATAGGTGTGGTGTCGTATCATGAGGTCAAGCAGCTGGCGGGGAAACGGGTGCTGTGAAAGACGCTCCACCGACAAGCTTTTAAAGAAGAAGAATACAATATCTCACCTATTCCTGGGCACGCCGAACCAGTACTCGGGCTTCATGCGCTTGCGGCCGTAGGACATGAGCGGCGTGGTGCGCGGCAGCGGCCGCCCGGCCGGCTTGCCCATGCGCAGCCGCAGGTACAGCGGCGGGTCGTCGCTCGCGCGCGCCGGCCGAGGTATTAGCTCTGCAGCCATAGTCACATATCATTGCATGGCTAAACGATTATCTGCTAGAAACCTAGCCTATTTACAGAGTTACCGCGTAATTCATTAAGATACATACAACTTTAAAATAACTTTACTGAAGATCTACTTTTCTGGTTACTTGCATGTTAAATACGAGAGGTCAATTAACTGAAATGCTCTCTAACTTTTTATGAAGAAGAGCTTTAAATTCAGATAGTTAGTACCTACCTAAATCTTTTTTATATAAATAAAAAACATAATGATGGATAATGTAAGACGAGTAGATATTATCTTCACAGGTTCAAATTGACAAAAACACTAACTGCAGGAAGTAGGTGTCAATTCTATTGTTAAGTTTTAAGAGTTTATAACTTCTAGCTTACAATAACTGGCCTAGCAGATATAATATTACTATTATGATTATTTTATATAGCCCAAGGCTGAAAAACTAACGCGAAAAAATTAGGTTTAATATACCTTGACAAAAACTTTGTCGCTTATGACAAACTACTTTTTAATGTCCATGTAGATGTAACCAGTTTCCACTGAAGCGAAGAGGAGAAGAAACTAGAGAAATGTATTGAATAACCAATTGCCTTCGTTATTTCCGCATCTCCTCTCCATTGGTTATACAAACACATCTGCTCCCGTCTTCTCTCCTCTCCACTTTGGTTGAAACTGGACCTGATAACGAACTTTAGCCTTGCCAATAATAATAAAAAAATACTTAGGTATATGGTACCCATGGCACCATAACATACTCCGCCTGGTACTCTTTCCCGCCCAAATGACTGACACAAGCCGATGTCAACACATCATGCTAAGATGAGCGAGAAGAAAATAACAATTAACACGCGTGAGAAGAGGAGGCGACAAGTAATGTTCGTGACGTAGGCTTGTGTCACTCTGGCAAGAGAAGACCTGTTTTTAGACTATGGTATAACATGCGCACATATAGAAAGATTTGAAAATGGCGGCCGTTGTGGGCTGTCTCTCTTCTTAACTCTTCACTCATACTAATAATATACGCGAAATAGCATGCGCTCGGCCGCCATATTTAAATATTTTATTTATGTGCGCGGCTTTTAGTACCTAGGTGGTTTGGTTTACTCACTGTCAAAAGAGGCGAAGAGATCAGGCATGTCGTCGACGGAGACCATGCTGCGGTAGTCGAGGCGCGGCTGCGCGCCCGACGCCGAGCTCTTGCTGGCCGAGCGCCCGAACCCGCCCAGCGAGCTGCGCCTGGTTACATGCCGACATTGTTACTACCAGGCGAGACTATACAGTGGGACTAGACTTTTGTACAATACTGTACTCTCATACATTTAGAGAAAGTCTAAGTGAAATAATTTTTGAAATCCTATTTGTTGTCTCGCAGCCTATTAGAAGAAAACAATCAATCAAATCTTTTTTCTCTTAATAATATTGGTATAGATGAGAAGCTATAGAAAAAAAAAACATTCGAATAAGTCTATGTATATGTATTTTTGTCTTATTGTTAAACAACGCTGAAAAGTAGGTTCCAAACGAATAAATTACTTAGCCTAGTCACAAATAAGATTATGACGTTTTATACATTTACACGCCTAATAAAAGTTGGATTAAGATAATAACTAATTTAAGTAAACATTATTTATTACCGTATCCCTAACGACTGTAAACAAACTTATCTAACACAGATAAAAATATTTCAAATCAATAAATAAATGGGAAAGCTACACATGCTGAAAAAGTAAATTCAGGGTAACAGAGTGCCTAAAGAGTAAGCTGTGGAAGTGTTCACAAACAACGTTATTGTCCAGGACAAGCTAGAACATAAACATGCCATTCGTAGTTTCGCGAGGAAGAAAAGTAGAGATAATTACTATTCTAAGCTAAGATATCATATCACTCCATTGCTCATTTTCGAATTGGTCGCCACTCATTTGTTTGGTCGTCACTCTTACGGCCGACGCAGCCAACTGGCTAAGAAACCTGGACATTTGCCTTTGACATGCTAGTACTAGCATATTCAGTGCAGCCATACAAATAAATAATTAAATTTGTTTGAACGTCAATGAGCAAAGGAGTATAACCCCTACTAGCGTTTAGAGTAAGATTTACCCTGCCATTATGTTGGAGAATTATTGAACAACGTTTGCAATGAATTACAAGCAATAGTGCCAACGTCAAGGCAGGGAACATTTTACTGTGATCCGGTTCTTACAATTAATATAAAAAAGGGACATGACAACAAGTATACCACAATCGCTAAGCACGAGACACCAACGAGAGAGTTCAAAATAAAAAGTGGAAGATTCGTCTAAAAGACAAGTGGTAACAGTAACAGATAAGGCAACATTCACTGGGGACTTGAACGAGACAACAGCGGCCGCGCCGCGCCGAGCTCCCACGTACCCGGAGAACACATCCTGTGGCGCCTCTTCCGACGGGGTTTTACTCAAAAACAGACCGGTCCCGAACTCGACCAGGTTCATGGGTGAACTGCGGTTCGAGCCCGGTCGGTTTTGGATGGCGTCCACGGTAGCAGGGGAGAAAGTCACCGAATCATTAGAGCCGTTTCACAAGTAGCATTTAGTGTATTAGCATTTAGGCAGTATTTGCTAGCATGTACTTTTTTGGTTCATTGTTTACCTATTTCATGCGTTACAAACATTTTCTTTGAGAGCGATGCCTCGCGCTAATGTTTTTAGCAACTCTTACAAGTTTTATTTAATATTTTATGTTTTTTAAATATGCAAACTGTAGAATCGTTAATAAGCTTCTAAAAAAACAAATAAAATCGAGTGCCATCGATTGTTATAAGTATGCCAGTGCGTTTAGTATTTGCACCAGTCCCCAAGCATTAGGTGTCTGTATTTCCTTATTATCTTTGTACAACAGCCAAACAAAGCTGTAGTATGTTAATGATAGTATTTAGCATTTTAAAGTGGACAAACGTGTTAAGTGTTATTTGATCGAGCAAGTAACTTGTATCTTGACAGTGCTAACATCGTAAATCAATACATCAATTGATTTAAAATAATTTATTTGATTAAACTTGTACATTGACAGGTTCACTTGTATGTACTAATACCTTGTCTTGTTTTATCTCAACTTCCAGTAGTATTAAAATATGCCATTTAAATTACTTTTACATTTATATTACATTTATTTTACTATTATGCCATTTAGTAGTCAACCAGGTAATAATATTTGGTAGAGCAGTATGCAGTTGCATATTGGTAAGGCAATTTAGTAAGTATTTTCAGGCCGCCGCATGATTGACTCTGTAGTTTTTGCAAATAACTCCACAAAATAACTTTAAAAAAATCTTTGGCATACTTATCCGTTTAGCAATGTCAGAATACTAGTTACCAGCGAGCACGTAACCTATCTAATAATGGTGTAATCGGGACCAAACTGCTATAAGTTAGTAGTTTGAGTCCTGGCTTGTCGCACACAAATGTGCGATGCAATATACAATCTCATTAAAATTTTGTTTCAAGGGCTTACATTTCATTGCTCGCGAATGTTAAAGTTGCTCTAGATCTGGACGTCAAATCGACCAATCAGAGCACAGTATTATATGACTGAGGAATAGTTTTTCAAGAACTTATCTTTCAAGTTACATGCACGCTGGAGTTTCTTATCAAACCCATAACCTAGGACCCTCTCCAGATACTGCCTTTTACTCGCAAGACCATCTGTACACGATGTATGCCACTCTAGAAGATTCTAGACGAGGTCGTCCACGCGCGAGTGACAGAGCGACTAAAACGCCTTATCCGAACAGCCTTTCAGACCAACATAGCTATTATTAACAAGGGTAATCAATATAGTACCTGTTAAAAACTTTAGAGAAGACGCTGGTGGAGTTGTGGGAGTCGGCGGCGGCGGCGGCGGCGGCGGCGGGGGGGGGCAGCGCGTCGGGCGCCGCGTCGCCCGTGAGCCCCTCCACCCACGACAGCGGGTACGACAGCCGCTTCAGCATCTAACAAATTACAGTTCTCTTATAAATTAGATACAATACAAAACAAATAACACATCACACTTACTGTTCCTAACAAGAAACAGTATCTAGAGTGCCCGAAACAAACAAAGATGCCCCAATTATATTTAACGAGCTTTCCCGGCTAACTTCGTTACGCCATAGATTAAAAGATACTATTAAAGACTTGGCTCTATAGACTTTGTTCCTTAGACTCCCCAGAATGGGCGAATAAAGAAACAAACAATAACAACAAACCACTTGTCAAAATATGTAAACAATGGAAAAAAAATTGCACCTTGGGTTACTTTATTCGAGTTTAAGTAAGGATCCCTAATTATTTTGAAAATCTTATATAGCCTATGACACTCGGGGATAGTGTATCTTCCTACCAGTGAAAGAATTTTTCAAATCGGTTCAGTATTTCCGGAGCCTATTCGTTACAAACAAACAAACAAATCTTTCCTCTTTATAATATTGGTATAGATTAAAGAATTCTTGTTTATTACACAATAAATAAGCGATATTTTTTTCTATAGTGATTGAACAATTTAAGATTGAGTTTATTTGATTAAATATTGATTTAGTAAGCTAATATCCTACTGGTTCGAAGCAATATTGTGATCACGCATATCTAATGCAATATAGTTTATATAGAGTGCGTGCAAGCTTCTTAGCTGGCACGCACTCTATATAAACTATATTGTATACGTTGTCTTCAACGCGCGCTCAAAATATGAACCTACTATTAGTCAGTCAGACAAATAACAATTTGTTTTGAATGGCGATGGCGGGTGAAGTACGTGGAATACGTATACAGTGGCGACCCCAGATTGCAGACTTAGCTGCCGCGGACTAAAGGAGACGTATTCTTTCTTACCTTGTTCTTCTTATCTGGTTTCGAAGTATCTTCCTTTGGCTGTGTGCCATCGAGTGAGAAAGAGACAGCTGCCTGTTTCCTCGGCAGCCTCTCGTTCTCTCCCAGAGGCGGCGCGGAGAGAGGGGGCTCCGCGCGCGGCAGGCACACGGGTGGCACCCAGTCCGCTGATAATACTATGTCTGCGTCGCTGTATACCTACAGACGTAATATTTGATTGAGAATGTTGATCGATGTCTTCGAAAATTCTTTAGCTTTTGCCAAAAAGAACGCGCTATAGGGCGGCGTAAGATAGCTAGGACGCTCTGATGCCGGGCGCTCTGTTTGACAGCATAATATCATCATAGTTCATTACAATTTGCAGCTACAGCGCGTTCTGTTTGGCAAATACAAAAAGAAACAGATGTATAAAAATACAGATACTTTAAACAAGTTAGAGTAAAAAGAGATAAATCCCGAAAACAAATAAGAACCAGAAATTACCAAACTGTTGTTACTGAAACAGAAAACAAGAGAAACGACCACACGAAGTTGAAGATACACCCTTGTGATACATAAACATACAGCCAAAGATACACCCTTGTGATACATAAACCGAGACAGAAGGTTCCAACCACCTTCTCACCTCCTCGTGCGACATTGTGTCAGAGAACATATCAACATCGCGCGGATTTTTGGGCTTAGTGACTTCGTCAGGCCACTGTTCGTACAAAGACTTGTCAGCCTCAGCCACTTCGTATATCGTCTCTATCTCGTGATAGTAATCGTCAGAGTCTGAGTGTGATTGTGACCGGTCCAGCTAGAATTTGTTAAACCCGGTTGTTAGTGCGTGCTGTGTTAGATAAGACTTGGTGCTTATAGATTAGATAGATTAGTCAAAATAGTCAGTAAGCGGCGTCCTGGTCCCAACAAATAAGTGGGAATTTGCGGGTAGTTCGAGCTCTTTTCAAAATTACATTTGTACAAAAATTAAGCGTTTACAACAAGTAATTTTTTCACAAAGAAAAGTTGTTTTAGATCTTTGGAACCTTTTTGAGTTTTACTTAAGGGAAATTCATTATCCTTAAGACCTTATTAACAGTTTTTGAATTTATCTAGCCAAAATATTATACAGCGTGTATAAGCAAAAACTGTGAAGTAATTCTATAAAACAAGCGAAAAAAAACAAAAATTAGTTACGAAACAAATTAATAAAACTGGGTAGGTTTCTTACGATCATCTGCTGCTTCCGATTCTGCAGCACGGAATAAAAAGCTAGTTTTAGTTGTTATATTCACAATCTACATATACATTTTCTTACTACTTTTATCATTTACCATGCATTCTACTGTTAGCTAAACATACGTTATATGCACATAGCGCAATAACTCACCAGAAAGTTGAAAAAAAAAAAAAGATTTGAAGTTACTTCACAGATTGATAAAATTTTGTATTCAAAACGAATGCAATTACGCGTATACAATAACCGTATTATTCATAAAAAACAGTAGATTTTAAGTATGTAGTTTTACTGGAGATCTAATGCTCTGGTTTGTTGTATGGTAAATACGTGACATCCAGTCTAAATTGACATACGTCAAATAACTAAAATGCTTTTTATGAATAACAGAGTAAATGTCTAAATATGCGCTAAAAATTCTATTTGAAAATATTGCAAAAAGAGTTCTTAATCTGCGTTCCAATATTTATCAATATCTCTGTTAAAACAAAACCTACTAATCTCACCTTTTTAGCGGCAGCAGGAGTGACATTGAGGAGAGGATCACGGATGTCGATCCCAGAATCATGATATGATAACTTGACGAGGTGCTGCGCGGCTTCGGCGGGCTCGGGCTCGCCCGCGGCGCTGTCCGCGCGCTCCGCCTCCGCCTCGCCCGCGCCCGCGCCCGCGCCCGCGCCCGCGCCCGCGCCCGCGCTGCTGAACACGTCGCAGCTCTCTTCTTTGGCGTCGGCTCCCGACGACACCTGGGAATAATTATTTACATATTGTAGGTAGATGTACTCGTATACAAATTGAGAGTAAGATAAAGAAGCTTTGCTATTTGACTGCTTTCGTGGCACGATATCGTCTGTCATATGGTTAGGAGGAAGCGATCATTAATTAATATGATGAACATCGTAGTTTTTATTTCGGCCCTAAACGTTATTGATCTTCTTGTGTTCGGCTCCTTGCTTCTTCCTAGTCAGAGGCTCTGAGAGTTGTGCGGAGCAAAATCCAATGTGAGATAAAGTTTTGTGAATATTTTAAGACCTTGGTCGGGTATCAATAAAGAATGCAGAACAAAAATGTAACCTACGGTGGTACAATATTTATGTGCGAGCAGCATATTAAATGCATCAGTAATTGTTATTTCGTCATGGACAAAATACAAGTTTTATTTAACGTAAAAAGATTTAAAAACAGCTGCTTCAAAACGTACTATGATTTGTAACGTATGTCGTTGGTAGTTGGTTTTTACCTCGCTCCCTTGATCAATAGACATCCTATCTTTGCTCGGAATCGCCCAGTGATGATCGAGCAGTGACTTCCGCCTCTCCTCTGTAGTTTGTTGCTGTAACAATAGTAACATCTAGTAAGCGACTTTTTCATCGATAGTAGCACGAGCGGAGCGCGGTAATACGCAGTGATATTCCTGATTTAAGTAAAAGATGGTCAAATTTGATACTTGGGATGAACAAGCAATTAAAATTAAATTGAAGTGAGTGTTAATGAATGCACCGTTTCAGATTAGGAATTAGAAAAGATTATTGAAATATTTAAATTTAATTCTTGAAGTCTGAAAAATTAGAGTTGCATTACTTGTACAGCTTGGCACAAATTTAAGGCATGGTTAATTCATGATCTGTTTCTTTACAAGTTAATTTTTTATAGGGTTTTTAACTCAAAATAAAAATGGTTTCGTGTCACTTCATTCTTGTCAAATTGTAAGGGACCAACTCTAGCTAGTATGCCGTGCTAGGGTCTGCCTGAGTCTGAGAACGCGCTCACCTGCAGCGAGGTGGGCGTGACGAGGTCCCTCTCGAAGGCCTTGGGGAAGGCGGCGCCGCCGCGCTCCTCCGCGTCGCCGGAGCCGGGCCGCTCCTCGCCCGCCGCGCCCGCCGCGCCCGCCGCGCCCGCCGCCTGCAGCTCGGGGAATGTTTCATCCTATATAACAAAAATAAAACATATTTGTTCAAACAATAGAATTTATACTTCATTTTATGTAAATGCATAAATATTTTAATATTTTATCAAAGAAATTTGTACATACACGTAAAAGTATATTTTTTATTAAAAACAATGCACATTGAGAGCGAGCCAGAGTCACACAATACATACACAACAGAGAGAAGGTAAATCACTTTAATACACAACTCAAGAGCCATGAAATCGAAATAGAGGTGAAGGAAATATTGAGCATACAATACAAACTGTATTGTATACTCAAGGTGTCTAGTATCATACCCTAGGAACCCTGAATTGAATACAGGGTTCCTAGAGTATGATACTAGATATTCATCAGAGCTCAATGATAATAAACCAATGTTTGTATTATAATACAATACAACGTAATACAGCAAGATTACGGAGAAAAACTTATACGCCTATTTCCCTATTAGAAATCTAGGTATTTCTTCAGTCCGCTGTGGCTACATTTGCATTTAGATTGGTAAGTTTGAGCTCGTTTATTATTGCGTAAATGCGAGGACTGTTTCACGGTTCAAATACTACAAAATTTAAAGTTATCGCTCTTGGCGGCGATAAAAATATATGACTTGAAACTATCACCATGGTAGAAAACGTGAATAAGACATAAACAAATGTGTTGAAAATCTGATTTCCTGTTAGAATAGATTTTAGTATCTAAAAATACAGCTTATGTTCTCGGCCAGCACGTCGAAAGAAAAATTTCTATTCATTAAAAGATAATAAATTTAGATCAGGCACCGACCTAATGTTATCATTATATTAAGGTATATTCATTATTGTCATATATTAAAGAAACAACAGCATGCGAAATTTTTCTAACGCATACAAATTGTGTCAACGTAAACGGTCGACCTTGTTATCTTTTATGGCCTGTAAATACACATTAAATATTACGGCATGTTATGAGTTAGTTATCGCTCGGCACTCGTCACCCATGCAGTCTGGCTCACCATAAAAGATAGCGGCGGTGTCAACACGACCTTGAGGTCACTTGTGTTGTGTTTGAGCAAAATAATGTTAACAAATACCTATTATGGTTTAACGAAACAATAACGACTACCCACTTATAAGTATTTAATTTTTTTCTATTTTAATTAATTATTGACCCAGATAATTACTATCGCATTTTTACTTACTTTGACTAGAAGTGAATCTTTTCCAGGCGAATGTTCTGATTTATTCATGTAATAAATTTCAGCATGCTCAGCTCTGTGAAAAAACAAATATAAATAATTGTTCATCAAATCAAGATGTTAAAAACGGGAAGAAAACCGTCTACGTGTGACTTCGAATTTTATAAAAATGGTCACTTTAGCGAAAAATAGCTCTTTTTCAAGTGAGTAAAATGAAAACATACTTGTGTGCGTTAGCGTCCGGTGGATGGGTGCGCATGTGGGCAATGTCGTAGAAGATGGCGGCGTTGACGACGTACTCCATGGGCGCGATGACGCCGTACGACTCCGGCCCGTGCTCCATCACCAGCGTGTCCGACACGTTGGGGTCGAACATCACCGCGTTGGGCGTCACCAGCAGGACGCCGGACACTACGCCCTGGAAATTAACACCGATCATCAATTTTTTTTATTAATTTAGTTTTTTTTTTTAAAGTAGGCACTGAAAAATTTGTTTAAAATCAAAAATAAGTATACTTAAAGGTACTTCTGAAACTTTATTCATTGCATTTATAATATTGTTTGAACAAATGTCGGTAGCAAACTGATGAATTATTCTACCTGCCAATAATTTTTTATATCCGAAATAAAGCCCTTATCTTTAAAATATTAATATTCTTCTATTTAAACATTTAATTTTGCCATATAATGTGTGTGATTTTAAAGATATGTTATTATCGAGTGTTTTTATGTCTACAATTTGCTATGTTATTGGCGCTTTAATATTATAACAGCTGATTATAATTTTTGGGTTACTTCGTAGTAAATTTTAATATTTGGAAATTATTATAAAGGACCGAAGTCAGGTCTCGTTGGCAATGCTTTTTTACTCAATGTAGATCTATACGTACATACTTGTATGTAAGTTGAAAAAGGTCGACACAGTTTGAAATAGTCATCTCTTTCAATTCTTTGATTTGGTTGTTTTATATCTTCGTCTGGCGTAGAGCAGGGTACAGACCTGTCCATCAGTGATGTGCCGCACGTTGATCTTGAGGAACCTCTGCGGGCCGGCGCTGGCGGGCGCCTCGGGCGACGTCGGCCGCAGGCTGTCCAGTAACTCTGTAACACATACTCCCATCATAATCACAGCTTTATTCAATTGAGTAATTGTATATTACTGAGTATATTAAGTTAAGAAGCCATATCATTTTACACGATACACGCTCTAGTTTGTTTGAAAAAAAAAATAGAGTTAAAACAAAGGTGGTGGTTTATTTATATGTGTTACATCAATCGTGGGATTCGTGGATATTATTTTAGTTAGAACCTACTCCATGGCTTTATCAAGACATTAATTACACAATTTATGCCAGCTTCGACAACAGCGTTCATAAAGATTTCCTCAAATTGGCCCGGAGCATGCGACCAAATTGCTGCAATTTACAGTATTTTCCCATGCATGCGCCGCCATACTGACGTGTGTGGAAGGCCAACATTACATTGTATAAATATGGCTTTCATTAAAGTCAAATAGCAATGTTGATTGAATAATTTAAGTATACCGCATTTATTAAAATATATAAAAATATCGCTATCTTGAGACGGGAGGATATCCATCCACGAAATGTTTACCGAACTCTTTACTAAGTATTTCCGACAATATAAGATAAGAGGCAGGAAAAGATCTGTTCCGAGCTCCAAGAGCACTTGTAACACCTGAGCTCTCGGGGGAGTCCCAGCGCTTTTCTGTTTGATTTGAAATATTTTTTCAGATAGCATTAAGCCCGAGGGCCTGCGACCGGCATTTTCCTCTAGCAAAATGTTGATTTATTTTACCTTTTTCGTTGGCGGGCTCGCTCGGGTGCCCTTGTGTTGACTCAGATGTGTTGTCGCCGCTCTCGGAGGGACCATCAGAATCCTTGTCGCCATCTGGGAAACGAAACATATCACTGTCAGTGTCAACACAGCTGCTCGCCCGGACACGTCAACACAACACTGAGCACTAACGAGCGGCAACCGCTTGCATTCAGCTCTGAAAATAATAGAAACACACACCGTGATACCAGCGCTTCAGGAATTCAAAGGTGAACATTCTCGAGTTGTAGCAGCGCAAGGTTCATATTATCGCGTGTAAAAGTTATCGAGCGCGATAAGGCACCATGTTAGCATATCTTCGCCGAATGATGAGGTCGATTGATTGCGACGCGCGAACTAATTAAAGAACGTTTTCGGAAATGTTTTCGGAGCGGGTGAGGTGAGGAGCAAGGCGGCGCGTGGCGGTGTAGCGATCGCGCGCGGCTGACTGTCACGCCTCCAGCCGGCATCACCGATTGTTTCACAACTATTATTTTCACTGTAAATATGAAATAATTATGTTTTCAGCTCTTCTGGCCAAGGAGTGACTGAGTGTCTGAAGTACAGATTGCAAAAGAAAAATAATATTACAATTTCTTAAATAAATAAAATATATTTTTAAGTCTCGTCTGCAAATAAAAATTAAAGATCGAGTTAAAGATAACATTTATTTTAAAACTCAATTCAATTGGGAGTTTTTATAACTTAATCAATTATGTACTTACTTTAAGTTAAAACAAAATCATTGCAAAGTTCCTGTAACAAACTGTCATTACTGACTGTCATGCGCATGTTATCTGATTAATTTATTTACCCAATATGAATACCATTAGATAAGTAATCCATTTAAGTGACAAGACATGGCGCATCGAGCCGCTCGCTGCATACGAAACAGGCTGCGAGGGCATCTCGAATGTTAATCTACTAATCAGGTACATATGTGGAATTTTAATTTAGTGTTTAAAACTTAACAAATTTGCATTTTGATTTGTGTTGTGACTCTGTGTCTGGGTTTTGAATTTATGTACCGTCTGTTTACTTATCATGTCGGTATTTATTACAAGTGAATTGTTTTATGTTCATATATAAAAGAAGTAACGATGCGCTTAGGAAGCAATTAATGATTTTATCGACTTCAATTAAAATTTAAGGCAATATCAATCAATTATTTCAAGTACCTTGTATTTTTTTTTTCCTGTTATTGCTACTTTAATTGAAACAAATACTACATAAAAATTTACAAAAAGAAACAGACACAAATTTTAATCCGAAAAGAACTGGCGCTGGCGCACTTCCAAAACAGACAAAAGGATGATTTTGTTTTTGAAGAGTGGTTTCAGGTATTAACATATCAGCATAAATAATCAAATAACAAATGAGTCGCGACACAGATGGTTAAAACGAATGTAAAATTCTATGATTGACAGGGCCGCTTTCGCTCATTGGTCGCGGCTGGCGTCACAATGGGGACTTCGTTCGTGACCTTTGCTATTATTCACTCGGCACAGTTGCAAACTCTTTACATTCTACTACAGAATATCCGTTTATGTCTAAACTTTGCTTGTTTAAATATAATGTTTAAAATGTACTAGGTACTCGGCACCACTTTACATCACACATTCCTCATTGTACTATAATGTAAGTAGACTTTTCTGGAACGAGAGAAAAATCAGGTTCAGGTAATTTTACAGTGGGAACAGTCCCTTTCGGAAATAGAAAACACCTGGAGGATAATCGAACGTTTCTTTGCAATTTTTTTTAAAGAAGTTGATTTGACACCTTTCAAGATTAGTCAACTGAGATGATTTAAATAAAAATAATAAAGGCAATAGAGATCGTTACCTTTCCTCTTGTCGGGTACAAGCAGCGACTGCCCCGGGAAGATGAACTGCGTGGCGAGGCGGTTCAGCTTGGTGAGCTCGGAGGGCGTGGTGTCGAAGTGCGCCGCGAGAGACGTCAGGGTATCCCGGTCGCGGACCTGGTCAATTTCATAACAGAAAACTATTTTATTTATCAACGTCCTTGCGAATATCAAAACAACATTGAACAACATACGAAAAATGCATACGTAATAAAAAAATGTAATCACGAAAATAAATTGTGCGTCTGAACTATAACTACTATCACAGATAAATCATTTCGAAAACAAACAAATAATACGATCACGACTTCCCGATTACACTGTACAGATAAGTCAAGCATCATATTATGATATAGTGACTACATCTCATAACTTTTCCCATACATTGAGTAGGTAAGGAAAGTTATAATAGTATTTGGCAAGATCGATCCTGAGTTCAGCAGCTGTGTAAGAAGTGGGTGGGGATTGGGGGCCCCCTACATCTCCCGCTCTCAGCCTGCCCTTCGCGCGGCCATTCAGTTTCAACTCCGATCAGTGTTTAACCAATTGTTTTATTTAATAAAAGATAGAAGTTTTAATTAATAAGCGTGGATTTTATATTTTTTAACCTAAAATAGGGCCACATTACCTTAAACCTTGGATAGATCTTATAATAAGAATAACATCTTATGGATTCGTAGACCTACCGTGTAATTCATAGTCTTCATTGGCGGAGGAGGTGGTAGTCTTTTAGCGTGCTCGTCTTCATCTGAAACAAAATAAAAAGGTATGAAATAAAATTCGTCAAAACATTGCTCATGGCTGATTTTCAAAGGCCAATTTGTACTTATTGTCTTGTTAAATTATTAAATAAAGGGATTTAGCGTATACGAATGACAGTTAATTTTCATCACCACCTGTTTCGTCAAAAACTTACTCAAAGTCGTTAGATCAGTTATTTACTTAGTACCAACCCATCTAATGAAGGTTTGTCAGCAAGTCCTAGGCAACGCATATTTCGCCTGTGTGAATACACATTGTTTCAGTACGGCATTTATGTATATGAAAGAAAAGAAACAAGTCGCGCGTAGTCTATACAATTATTATCGTATTTAGACTCGGCCTTGATGGAATTGTATAACCGAGATAAACAATCATAAACAGCAATGAATCAATGCAACCAACTTCGATATTTATTTTTATTTTTTATATGAGTAACGAACGCCTGGCCGTATTCTACAGCTATATAAAACTGCATTTATATTGATAACGCTGTGATAATTGCGTAGGCACCTTAGATTGTTTTATCGCACGTGTCCATTGAAGAAACAAAGAAATAATACACCAAACGCAGGATATTTGAAATTAAAGAAAACTCTTTCAACGATATGGCGGCTATGGCGGATTATTGTATTACTAGAGGCTGCCCCGCGGTATTTCCCGCGCAGATTTCTCATAAACACAAAAATCCCGTTTTTTCCCGTTCCCGTAGGAATTTCGGGAAATCCTTTCTTAGTGCTCACCTACACTCCCTAAGGAACCTACATGCCAAATTTCAGCTTTGTACGCCCAGTAGTTTCGGCTCCGCGTTGTCTGTCAGTCAGTCAGTCAGTCAGTCAGTCAGTCAGTCAGTAACGGAAGAGTTTTATATATATTGATTGTATTGTATTATTATTATTATTGTTTATTAATTCACACGGAAATAGAATTGTTTATTCACTCTGGTCTATGTAGTGGTGCGGTTTGAGATTTAAAACATTATTAACAAGATTAAAGATCTGATTCGTAAATAATTTAATAGCTCGTAAATCCGGAGATTAATTAAACCATATTCTTTCTGCTTCCAACCTACAAACCGGTAGCGGGCAGTGCATCTGGCTGGAGCGACAGGATAAATAAATAAACATTTTACTACGACGCAGCTTATTGGAATCATTAAAGCTGACAAAGGTCAAGTAAGAAACGAGAGCTTTTTTGTTATTTGAGAGAACTATATCGTATTTGAGTGCAATAAAGTATTGATTCCTTTTCTTATAAGACCAATAAACACTGTGTACCTATATCGGTCCATGGATTAAACTAATAGAACTTCATCACCATCATCATCATCATCATCATCATCATCATCATTTCAGCCAAAACTGAACGTCTTTACAAATAACCGTTTGAATAAAGTAATTAGAATCAAATCTTTACATAGAGCCACTTGGATCAATCAAATCTCACCCAGCAGATATTTTATCAATTTTATGAGGTGTTATCACGTTAGTGATTTTATATCGAGGCGTTAATATTTTCTTCGGCATTAAACTTGTATGTATGCCCTTCAAGTGCCCGCACAGTAATTGCTACAGCACATCATATTATGATACTAGAGGCTGCCCCGCGGTTTTTCCCGCGCAGATTTCTCATAAACACAAAAATCCCGTTTTTTCCCGTTCCCGTGGGAATTTCGGGAAATCCCTTCTTAGTGCTCACCTACACTCCCCAAGGAACCCACGTGCCAATTTTCAGCTTTCTACGCCCAGTAGTTTCGGCTCTGCGTTGTCTGTCAGTCAGTCAGTCAGTCAGTAACGGAAGAGTTTTATATATATTGATTAAACTTTTACTATGATAACAATCTTAATTATGTATGATTACTAACTTACTTAACTTACTTATGGTTAATGGTTCTTTCTCTAAATTAAGAAAACTCAATAAATTTTCAGCACGTACCCCTATGAACAGCGTCGAACCTTCCCTCCACCTTGGAGCGCAGAGCCTCCAGGTCAAACGGCGCGGCGAAGCCATGGTCCACGGAACGGCTCTTCGACCTGGAAATAAGATATTGTTTAACTTAAGAAGCTTAATTGTAAATTTGTAATTTTTATGTAATCTCTATCCTGACCTAATACATTTCTTTCATTTTAGTTTTTCTATTATGAATATCAGACATGTTTCACAGTTTTTATCAGATAGAATCAAGTTATGATTTATTTAAAACTATTTCCTCATTTGTTAGGGTTTTAAAAACTTTAATGCACTAAAATCTACAGTGGATTATAATTTATCACAAACATTCGAGAATCACGGCGGCGACGGCGGCGGAGCGATCGCATAAGAGAATTCTCATAACAAAAATAAACATAGGTAACGTTGTTAACATGAAAAACTATTTAACCTAGGGCACCCTATGCTACATTATTGCTTAATTCAGTAATCACTGAGCTGACACATACACCTGCACTCTGCACTACAAATATTTACATATTCAGGGTGACTAAATAAGTTATCAGCAGCGATTCGCTTCTTGTTAATGCCGCCGAATGGTGCAAAACGATACAAAAGATTTCTGATTATAAGCCTATCGTATATTATATATCGTATATTATTTATTACAGAATAGCTTATAAAAACAGTAATATGTTTGTGTGAACACAAAGTATTTAAGATTAAATACTGAATATTATTTCTATTTTATCATATAAATAGGTACCTAATTCTTTTACCACTAGTCGATTCAATAGAACGTGACATAAATACGTGACTTTAAGAGTATGTCACTGATTCACTCTCAATGAACTGTAAACAGAAGAGGTCAACGTCCGAAAAATAGTGATGGTAGTACCGGAAAAACTATCGCTCAACCAAATTAACTAGGTAGTGGATAACTGGCTCACTGACACGACACACAAAAATTACTGTCACGTCTCGAAATGTTGTTTATTCTAAGGTTTTAATAATACTACCGTTTTAAATACTTGAATAAAAACAAAACTATATCAAACTTACAGTATACTATAGCCTTCAAACATCTAAACACGATTTTATTATTAAACTAGAGGCTGCCCCGCGGTCTCACCCGCGCAGATTTCTCATAAACACAAAAATCCCATTTTTTCCCGTTCCCGTGGGAATTTCGGGAAATTCCTTCTTAGTGCTCACCTACACTCCCTAAGGAACCTACATGCAAAATTTCAGCCCGCTACGCCCAGTAGTTTCGGCTCTGCGTTGTCTGTCAGTCAGTCAGTCAGTCAGTCAGTCAGTCAGTCAGTCAGTCAGTCAGTAACGGAAGAGTTTTATATATTACTAGAGGCTGCCCTGCGGTTTTTCCCGCGCAGATTTCTCATAAACACAAAAATCCCGTTCCCGTGGGAATTTCAGGAAATCCTTTCTTAGTGCTCACCTACACTCCTTAAGGAACCTACATGCCAAATTTCAGCTTTGTACGCCCAGTAGTTTCGGCTCTGCGTTGTCTGTCAGTCAGTCAGTCAGTCAGTCAGTAACGGAAGAGTTTTATATATATTGATTAAATAGAGGCTGCCCCGCGGTTTTTCCCGCGCAGATTTCTCGTAAACACAAAAATCCCGTTTTTTCCCGTTCCCATGGGAATTTCGGGAAATCCTCTCTTAGTGCTCATCTACACTCCCTAAGGAACCTACATGCAAAATTTCAGCCCGCTACGCCCAGTAGTTTCGGCTCTGCGTTGTCTGTCAGTCAGTCAGTCAGTCAGTCAGCCAGTCAGTAACGGATGAGTTTTATATATATTGATTAAATGGAGTAGTCCGACAACTATTTTTAATATAACGAGTTATCTCTGTCACGCGTTATATTAAAAATAAACCGCATAGTTTTCTGGATTCATCTTTACATATTTATATCTCTATTTTACAACATGCAATATTCATGTTTTTTTACTATCTGTTACGTAAGATAATTTCTACACTGCGACACATCAGTTCCTTTATGACAGGAGTCAGGCAGGGAGAAAATGACCTCCTATAAAAACTACTTACCCATACCCACTGAATATTGGGCACTTGATAATTTTTTTTACAACAAAATTATATTTAAAACATCAACCCAAGTACTTTAGTCTGTAAACAAGTGAACAACAAGACATGAATGAGCATGCCTTCGCAACCGGACCGCATTCCGAACTTGACACTGCGCGGCGGTTCAAAACGGAACTGCGCATAATTTTGCTGGACTACATATCGTGTCCGATGACTGACAATATAGTGCTGCCTTCGAGTACAGGCCAATACCTATCTACTTGTAACCTACATACATGTTATTTTAATTTCCCCTATGCCAATAAGTTCCGTCTTTTAAGATATCCAAACGCAAAATACTAATTTCAGTACCTACATTTTATAGCAATAAATACATCAATTTCAAAATCAAGAATTAAATACATTACGGAATACCAAAAATAACGAGTTCGCAAGACGTCAGCCTTGGAATTTTCATGACTCGGATCTTTCGTACAAATAATTGCAGTGGGTAATATTTTTAGTAATGTTTTGAAGCCTGGCAGTATGCCAAATGATCATCAAGCTGTCATGCGTGACTTTCAATACGACAATGCGCTGATTCCATTTAATGTATGGATTGTGTAGGCCGATTATTTATCACAATCACTTATGTTTCCTGAAGAGTGTTTACAACCAGCGGTGCTCAAAATATTCTTCGAGAGTGTGCCTAATGCCTTACTTGTGATTGATCACTTGGCACAGTTGGCACCGAGTCATTTGTGCCAATTATTTGTTTTTGATGACCGTATAGTGATGCTAAAATTACTGAAATTCATAAAAAAAAAAAATTTAGCGTTCCGGGTGGAATGGAAGGGTAAGGTACTGCTAAAAAAATTGAAATGATAAGCTTACCTCTTGAAGGAATGGTCGATGCTCTCAGCGCTCCGGGACAGCTGCTGCGAGGCGCGTCTAGACCTGCATGCAACAGAGACAATGGTCTAACAAGGCGGCATGCAGCACAACAATAAATAAAACATAAAAAGCCGTGTTTAAATAAAACAAATAAAAAAAAAACGAAAAAAATACATACTTTAATTTATTTAAACATGACTTCTAATGACTTATAAAATGATATGAATATCTATAAGTGAACATCTGGCAAGATATACGTAAAACAGGAATTTCGTTGAGCTTATATCATGCAAAAAAAATATATTAAAAAATAATTTACCTTAAAATTTATGAAAAAAAAATGTAGAAACTGGCTACAACTACAATCAACTATTTATTTTTCTGTGCTACAATTTACAAAATACTAACATAAAAAAAGATCGATTAAACTTTTTGTATTGTTTTGTATTATTTAATCTAGTTCTTTAGAAATAGTATGCTATTTATTATAGATAAACCTATTATTATTATTACCTAGTTGAAGAAGTAGAGCAAAATACTAGACAAATAAATAAATAAATAATGGTCATTGTTTAAATCAAACAAAAGCTCATGTTTTATGAATAATGAATCTTCCAATAGACATTTATTAGAATGAAGTTAATTTATGAATGTTGTAATCGCGATATTATTACCATGTATTTGTTTCTCTTGCAAGACATCACGGACAATCGATTGTTTCAAACAAGCCATTAGTAATTTTTTGCATTATTTCCTTTTACAACCTGATTAAATTAGCACAAAGGAACTACGACGTAAACTTTTACTGCTTGATACAAAGTAGCATTATTTTATGTCAATAGGCATTTTAAAAATAAATTGGCTTACATTTAAAGTCAAGCATATGAATTTAATGTTGTAATTTATAACAGGTGTTCTTATAGGTCAGTCGGATAAAATAACTGACTCAATCATTCAAGACTGAACTGTCGCAACTTCCGAATAATTAATTAACAATCACTTCATACAGCCAAGTTCCCCACACGACAACACGCTATGGACCGCAAGCTGTCTATCGATGATATATCAATATGATCAATACATTTTGGATTAAGTATACATATAAATTTTACCAAAACTTATAAACTTAAGCTTATTAGTAAACAATTTATTACAAGTGAAAGTAATTTAAGAAAATAAGCTCAAATAATTCTATTTTGAATTACTTATTTAATGAGCATAATAAACATTTTGGCTCTACATGAAACTTTTCATGTGTCAGCTATTTTCAATATACCTAGTTCGAAAGGGCATAGGTAGGCCAATTGTTTTAAATTTTTGTTATTATACTTTGCGACTGTAAGATAAAATCGTTTTTTAAGAGTTTTGCTTTTAAAACTTACTACAAATCAACGTCTTTGAAGGTCTCACGGAAAGGGGAAATAATTAAATACTAACTATTTTATGGGTGTATCATAAATCACAGAACATCATACACACAACAGGCTCAAATCAGACAGAGCCGAGTTGGCAGTTGGCACCCGACCAAGCAGACCAAACTTGACCTCTCGAGTTTTCCTCTCGTCCGCAACAGTTCTACATGACGCGGTAGGTTGCTGGAGGCCTAGGGAGAGGCGGGGTCGGGGTGTGTTGGCGACGCCCTTGACATTGGACGGGGCTTTCAAGACTCGGATTTATCAACGCACCAAAAAATCTCTCTGTATTATCTACTCGACCTGTTTATTTTCAGCAAGTTTTGCCTAGCTAGCACGACTAAACTGAATAATATGCAAAAAGTTTGTGAGATTTCCACTCGGAAGTAAATAAAATAGAGTTCAGGTGTTTTATATTCTAAGCCGACACGACACGCAGGCGGAAGAAATTAAAGAAACGTATAAGGTAGACTAATGTTTCGTTTAAATAAGAATCAATTATTTCTTTAAGTTAATCTGGTAAGTCTATTATAAGAGTAGTGGCATTCTTTAAGATTTATATAGGAACTGCGGAAGTAATCAGTTATTTTTCCCTACGTGATGGTATGTCTCAATCTTATATTGACATGTTGCAATGGGTAATTAATGTCATTATTACCATAAATTATTTTAAATTTCACACAACGCATTCGTTTCGCAAAGTCACACCGTTCGCATAATGTTGTGAGCAAAGAAATATTGATCCGAGCCTCCAGTGACGATATTCGGACGCGAGAGCCGTCACGTATCATGAACTATGTCACTACACATTGCAACATATACCACAAAGTTGCACACGTTACATTCTATACCAGTAACGGTTAACATAAAAACTTTTTATCAAAAAATTAAACCGCCGAAAAAACTGAAAAGCATTATATATAAATAATAGGGAAACATTTTCTATTAGGACTTAATTTACTCACTTCTTAAAATAATTTTGATATACCAATAAATTTTAAGATACGCGACGAATTGGGAACCTCCTCCTTTTTGTTTTTTCGTCGGTTAAAAATGTGGACACATTAAAGTAAACTACTGTCTCATTAAAAGCCCTTTAGGAAATATAATGATGAGGTCTGAACTCTGCTGGAAGCAAGCCAACTTTTTGCATTTCAGCAGATGTTTTTCTTTAAGAAAGTTAAACATCTGATGAAATTCACATTTATAGTCAGTAAATTGACGATTCGGTACAATGGCGGTCTAGGACGGCTTAACACTTCCGGTTTTTCTGTATTGCAAAATAGCTCTTGTTCTTTAGTAATACAGTCTAGGCCGCACGAGACCACAGACAAATTTACAGACTATTACGCCGTCCTAACCTAGGGCTATTTTAAAATACCTACATGTTGTTTGTTATTTTTTTAAATATTCAGTAAATTAAGTTAATCCAAAATATCCCTAGACAGTGTTGATGTGTATAATATAATATAAATACAGGTTCATTTCGATATAATTTCAAAAGTAAGAGCCGGGTAATTTGGCACAGTTTCTCGATTGCGGTGGCAGAGGCCGGTTTCACTGCTTGAGACACACCTCCAAAACAATGCATTATGTCAGTGTGTCTCCTATCGTCATTTTCACCCGTGAGAGGCTGCCACCGACCTTGGCGACTGAAACGACGCGACAGCACGACTACGATGTCAAAAACTCAACAACATATCACAACCCGGCACAAGCAAAGGTGAATAAACTTTGTTTTTGAATGTATTATAAGATATTACTATTACAGAAGAAAAAAACATGTACATATTTGAAAAAAAAAAAACAAATGAAAGTTATTTGGCAAAATTTGCCATTTTGGTATTTAATACCGCAGTGATACACTTGCCCCGAATAAGATTGAGGCAAAGCCAAAAACCAGCAATAACGACTTGTTTACGCATTGAAAATCATATAATTATTCATTCATATAAGTTTAATTTAAATAAGAAATATCTGAAATTTTACTGACTGAAACGAAACACACCCTTCACCGATCGGAATTCCTTAGAAGAGGCTCACAAGTGGTAAATTTACGTTAGTGTTTCACATTAAGATATCAATCAAAGGTTGTTTATAATACTGAGGCCAGAACTTTCCGTTTTATTTGTTTGTTACTGGCTAATCCTGATTAGCTTTAGAAGGTTTCCTTCTTGTTACGTTATATAATTATACCAGGTAAGGTTTCTATGAAGTCTTTAACATATAGTAAAAATATAATAAGATTTTCTAGACAATCGTCGAATTACATTATTGCGTAAACACAATCCGATGGGCTTAGCAATGTTCTTTTGATAAGGATTCCTAGGCAACTTGACTTTATATTTTTACTTCTCTATATTTAGAATTCATATCTAGTCTAGCACCTATTTTAAAGATAAAATGTTTTTTGAAGAGTTCTAATCTTAAAACCACAAGTGTTTGTAGCAAATCATATTGAAAGTTATATTCTGAGAGATACAAACAACTCTTTTATTTTATTACGAGGGGATCAATAGTGTGTTTAGTCGAATAAAAATTTAGCTAGGCGATAATTTGGCAAAGTATACTGTAACCGTCTTATTCATAAAGATACAGTACATTTTAAGTAGCGTTACTGGAGGTCTACTTCTCTGGTTTGTTGTATGGTAAATACGTGACATCCAGTCTAAATTGACATACGTCAAATAACTAAAATGCTCTTTAACATTTTATGAATAAAAGGGTTAGTCTGTGTGTGAGTGAAGTTCGGCTAACATACTTGATAAATGATATCCAAATAACAATGTTTAACACTGACAGATCTGATAATTTTTTTGAATAATTGCTTATTTGGAGTCGAAGCAGATACTTGGTGACGCGAAAATGTACCTTTATAAAATGTACGTAAATATAACCTATTTTTGCATATAACAAAGATATTGTTAATAGGTCCATACAATGCCATATCTATAACAAATAAATAATACTAAAATTATAAAGAGGAAAGATTCGATTGTTTGTGTGTTTGTTTGCACTGAAAAGGTTCCGAGACTACTGAACTGATTTCTAAAATAATTTCTGTTGTTAAAAAACTGTTTTGAAGCTACACTACCCACGGATGCCATAGGCTATCGAATATAATTAAATAGGCTTTGATTAATCTTTTTAACAACAGCTTAAATCAGAACAGTCACAAGAATAGTGCAGAAATACTTATTGTGTTGTGTACCTAATTAGGTACATGATTATTTTAACAAGTTATGAGAGTGAGAGACATATATATGCGTATGGTGTAATTGACATGACAAACCGGCCGCTCTAAGTTGAGAAATTCCTTTCAGCAAGGTCACGAGTTGACCAATGTGCACCGCAGTCCGCACACAAGACTCTCGAGCCCAGTTAGGTGCACATATGTACCGTCCATCAGTGGACTAATTGACGAGCTCCACAATCAGCTGAGTGATGTTTTAACAAACTAGCGCAATTGTCGCAATAGGGAGGAAATAGACATTCATCCTTTCAAACATTGCTGCATCAACCTTTTAAGATTGATTGAGACGTTTTTTTTAATGAAATCGTTTATTTTACAGTTATGGACTAAAAAGCCAACACTGTGTACTTCGGTTACACCAATTTTGCACCGCATTCTGTACTTTATGCATCTCGCAACACAAAGCTCAATTAATAGCGACCGCTCCAACAGCAGCGTCCATTTACGAGTATTAGCAACAACGTTAATTTGAATGCGCCATTGCATTGTGTAATGTAAAGTGTATGTATGGTCAAGATATAACATATGGAAATGTACCAATCGTCAGCATAATTGCAAACATTCTGAGTTGGTCATAAGCTGTGAATCTTGTCTATTCTATTGTACCTCATTTTTTAAACAAAATTAAACACCCACAATCGATATATGGAGCTAGTCGAAAACGTGACAATACTTATTGAGACAATCTTATCTTGCCAACGAGTTATTATTAATGACTACCAGATAATTATAAATTTTTATCATCAATATTTATTAAGTATAAGTAAGTATAAATAGGTGTTGTACTTATAAAAGTATTTTACGGTAAAATTTAATTAAAAAAATATCAACATTCAAATAATCCTTTAAAATTTTGTGTAGAAAATAAACTTGATATACGGTTCTATGAACAGTAGCCTTATATATCGGAGAAGCTTTCAATCAGAATTTTAAACGACTTTTGAAAGTCAATTTATAAGTTTACCATCATCGGCATGTAAAATCTTAATATCAAAGCGGAAAGGAAACGGTTTGCATTAAAAAATATTCTTATTATATAAAAGATAAGCAGTTTTCAGCGCGCACAATGGCGGCTCGCCGACACATAATGACACTTTGGAGGATTTATCACAACAAATAACAGCTCCTACTATTTTCCGATATATCAAGAAGAAGGTAACGACACTTTGTCGTTATCCGCATTTTTTCAGTCTTAAAAAAAAAAAAAGTTCCTCAGTTTATGTATACCGATATTATAAAGAGGAATGATTTGATTGTTTGTTTGTTTGCATTGAATAGGCTCCGAGACTACTGAACCCGTGTGACAATATGCTATAGAATCAATCAATAAAAGTATATAAAACTCTTCCGTTACTGACTGACTGACTGACTGACTGACAGACAACGCAGAGCCAAAACTACTGGGCGTAGCGGGCTGAAATTTTGCACGTGGGTTCTTTAGAGTGTGTAGGGGAGCACTAAGAAAGGATTTTCCGAAATTCTCATGGGAACGGGAAAAACGGGATTTTTGTGTTTAAGAGAAATCTGCGCGGGTGAAACCGCGGGGCAGCCTCTAGTATCAATATATATAAAACTCTTCCGTTACTGACTGACTGACTGACAGACAACGCAGAGCCGAAACTACTGGGCGTAGAAAGCTGAAAATTGGCACTTGGGTTCCTTGGGGAGTGTAGGTGAGCACTAAGAAGGGGTTTTCCGAAATTCCCACGGGATCGGGAAAAACGGTATTTTTGTGTTTATTATAAATCTGCGCGGGAAAAACCGCGGGGCTGACTCTAGTCAATATATATAAAGCTCTTCCGTTACTGACTGACTGACTGACTGACTGACAGACAACGCAGAGCCGAAACTACTGGGCGTAGCGGGCTGAAATTTTGCAGGTAGGTTCCTTAGGGAGTGTAGGTGAGCACTAAGAAAGGATTTCCCGAAATTCCCATGGGAACGGGGGAAAAAAAATGATTTTTGTGTTTATGACAAATCTGCGCGAGTGAAACCGCGGGGCAGCTTCTAGTATTCTCATAAATTCAGAACGCAAGGCGGTACGAAGTTCGGCGTGTCAGCTCGTTAATTTACATCATAAAAACATACGTTTATCTCAATGTAAAGCAAAGTATTAAGATGATGTATTATTGTTATAGTTTTTAATGGTAATTTAGAAATGTTTGCCACACCAAGTGCGCGGAACGAGCGAGATGGGTAGCATTAAATGTATAATTAGTGTAATTAGTAATTACAAAAATGGTCGCAGAGATTAAAAGGGACGATTGCTAATGAGATGTTGGCATATATATTATATAAAGGCTGAAAATAATATACCAGCTATATTTTAAAATTTAGGTCTATTAAATAAAGTAGTGAAGAGTAACCAAACAAAAATGTTATCTATAGGAAAATGGTTGATGTAACTAGCTATTAAGTGTAAAATTCGGAATTCCTTCTTTAGTGCACTTATACACCCTTCAAGGCCGGTTTGCACTAACATTAATCAGTTCTTCAACAGCCGGTTAAATATTGACTATACTACTACTACTAATCTAAATCAAAGCGTTATCTTTTTAACCTGCTGCTGAACAGGCGATTAATGTTGGTGCATACCGGCCCAAGAAATCTACATTCAAATTTTCATGCCGTAGCCAGTTGTAGTTGTTGTTTGTTTTTAACCCCCGAACGAACATTCGGAGAGGGGTGTTATAATTTTAACGTCTGTCTGTATGTGTATCTGTCTGTGGCATCGTAGAGCCCAAACGGCTGAACCGATTTTCGTTTAGTTTTTTTGTATTAAAGATAATTTCAGGCCGAGAGTTCTTAGCCATGTCTGATGAAGATCTGATCAGCCGTTTGAAGACGATCAGCTCTTGAATAATGGATGAGAGGATCTAACTAGCTTCCTTATGTCCGATCGATTTGAAATTTGGTACCATGTTACATCTATGATATAGAAAGTATATGGTAAGGTAACCATTACGTGATCAGCCGTTTAGAGATGATCAGCTCTTGAATAATGGATGAGAGGATCTAACTAGCTTCCTTATGTCCGATCGAGTAGAAATTAGTACCATGTTACATCTATAAGTATATGTAAAGGTAACCATGACCTGATCTGCCGTTTGAAGATGATCAGCTCTGAAATAGTGGATGAGGGGATCTAACTACCTTCTATATAACCTATCGATTTGAAATTTGGTTTCGTGTTGCTTCAATTATATTGAAAGTATATGGTAAGGCAACCGTGATCTTTTTAAGATGATAAGCTCTAGTTCTAGTTAAGTTGATGAGGGGTCTGACTGGGTCGGGGGTTTTTATTTTTTTTAATTTGAGTTATAATTTTATATGTAATGCGAAAAGTCTTGAACTATTGAGGTACGTTAGTATAACAAAAAGACTCGATTTTATGGGTATAAGAAAAACTTCGCACAGAAGCTATGCTAAAAATACTCTACATTATTATTAATTCATGAACTTGCTCCTGACCAACAGGCGAACGGACGTAAACACAAGATCTTGTGATATAAATAAACTATGCAAGTGACGGAAACATTATTCAAGAAAGTGGGACCGCAGATACGAAACAAGCGTACATCTCTGAAAACAGTAAATTTGCAAGGATTATTTTGATACAATACAAAGTGGCCGTCTGTATTTCTTGTATCTAGTAGTTTATATTGTGGTAACATAAAATTAACCAACATTAAACAAATTACATCTTAATTATTATTCTTCTAGTTAGCAACAGATTGCCTGGCTTTTAGCGATTAGGTCACCTGTTGACACCTCCTGATATTTATTAATTTTGTAATTAAATTTGAGTGAAATTAAGTGATCATTAATTTATTCATTTATGCTAAAAATTTAATACAATACAACTAGTTTGGCAAAAATATTATCGATTCGATAAAGTTGATGCTAGAATGTCGTGGCAAACTATTACTACACGTCCAAATACATAATCTTAAAAATAATATTTGTAACTAGTCGACCCGGCGAACTTCGTACCGCCTAACCTATTTGTATCTAGTGCATATATTATACCTATTTATAAACCTTACTCTTGAATCACTCTATCTATTAAAAAGATCGCATCAAATTCCGTTGCATAGTTTTAAATATGTAAGCATACATAGGAACAGACGCGGCTAGCGACTTTATTTTATACGAGCTTTCCCGGCTTACTTCGTTATGCCATAGAATATAAGATACTACAAAAGACTTTGCTCTATAGACTATGTTCTTTTGACTGCCCAGAATGGCCGAATAAAAAACAAACAACAACAACAAACCACCTGTCAAAATATGTAAACAACGGAACAAATATTGCACCTTGGGTTATATTATTTGAGTTTAAGTAAGGATCCCTAATTTCCGGAGCCTATTCGTTACAAAAAAACAAACAAACAAATCTTTCCTCTTTATAATATTGGTATAGACTATGTATTGATATTGATGATGGAGCATATACTTAACATTTGCATTTCCATTTTGTCACAACTGCCAGGGGAATAATGTTTACCTATTTAGCAGGGTTTTTTTTGTAACGGGGGGAAATGCGTTAGGCATTTCCCCCCGTTACAAAAAAAAAAAAAAAGGGTTTAACGAAAAAGCGTTTTTTTGAAATAATCTTTTTTAAAGTGCGGAAAAGTTGTCTTTTAAGCTTTTAAGCTCCATAATAATTCTAATCATATAAAATCTTAAAAAAAAAAAAAAAAAATCCTGTGCTCCCACAAGGGCCTTCAAGTTTCCATTCTAATTAATCGTGGACTTAAAGAAAATTACGGCTTTACACCCTATACATCTTTGCAGCTTTACACTTTACTTTTGAATTCAGGCTCAGGCATTATTTTTCGGGATTCCTATCCGTCGTTTCCACACAAACAACTTTTTCCAAAACTTAAGAAGACTGTATAACAACGAAGAAATAATATTTAGAAAAACTCGTGCTGTCGCCCCCGAACCGCAAACGTGCGAAGCGATCGTTTTTTGATGAAATTTGCGTTTAGGGGGAATTTTTTTTTCACTAGGTACTGAAGGGTGTCCAATTTCCCGGCCTATTTCATTTCCCGGGAAACGGGAAAAAAAATAAAAATTTCCCGGGATTCCCGGGATCCCGGGAATTTTCAGAACCTTTGTTAAATCGTGTTATTTCTACAAAAATAGATCGATTACTTGAAGTCAATGTTTTATAGCAATTTTTATTAAAACAATCATACACTCAATATGGCCAAAAATGAGGCTTGGGTCGCATATAAAACACTTCGATTTTATTTTCTCAAAACGCATCAAAATAACGGGTTGGCAATGGTGATTGACGAAAAAGTAAGTAAAACTGTGTTTCATTTTTTAACAGAAAAAAGACAAATAAAAAGATATAAGTACTTCTTTTGTATGGTGTTGGGACTTGTATTTTTTTTTTGTCAAGGCTACAAATAAAGAAATGGGGTTTATTCAACACTTTAAAATGTTTGATCAGTAAAGATTGGGTTAACTGAACTGACCAATTTTAGAGTCTCTTTAGTAGTTTTTTTTTCCATCACTTTTTCGAAGATTTGTTCTTTGCCATTGCAAACCCGATAGTTTTGTGAATTTTGAAAAAAAAAAAACATGTGTTTAATGGTTTTTATCCCCATCCATATCATAGCTTCCCTACAAATGTTCAGAAACGATAAGTCAATGGCCTAATATATTAAGAAACCTGTATTGTGGTGTATCTTAATTTTTACTTTACTTTATCGATAACCAAACTTTAATTACGTTCAAATTGAGAACATCTTAGAAGAAAAAAAAATAGTTTGATTGTATAATTATATACTGTGTCGATTTGAAATTTCATTCGATATGAAATTTTTGCTCTATACATTTATTTGAATCTCGGATTATTACAATCGACTTGAGAATCGAAATCGACTCAAGTCTAGATTGTTTATAAATTAAAAAAAACACGTTGAATGACAGTAATTTGTTTAGAACAAACTTCTAACAATAAGAAAATTATAAAAAAAAAATTGTAGTTGAAGGTATTGAATTTTGCCGTGAATTAAGTATTCCACCAGAAAAACTTCTGAACATATTGTAGAAAACTTATAATATGCATGTAGATAAAGTTATGTTAAACAACTGAGCATGATTAGGCATATAAATACTCATGTGATCTTATTTTACCAAACAAGTGTATTAATGCCTTATGTGCCACATAAATAACTATTATATGTGACCCCCTAATGATTAACCAAGCCACATTTTTTACCGTTGAGTGTATGATTGTTTCAATTAAAATTGCAGTAAAAGTTTGATCAAAATAATCTTTAGTTTTTTTTGTGGAAATAACAGGATTTATCAAAGGTCTGAATAGCCCAATACCGATATGAGAATTGATTCGTAAGAATTTAATTAGAATTTAGCTATGGTATTTTTTCCCGGGATTCCTGGGAATTAGGGATTTTTTCCCGGGAAGAAAATCGGCCGATTTCCCGGGAATTCCCGATCCCGGGATCCCGGGTAGGAAACTGCAGTACTGAACTGAATTTGTTTAGATTACTGCGGTTACCTAACTTTATTAATAATCGTTATTGATATTTTTTACGTTATTGATATTATAGTATGTCAATATAAAACTAGTGTCGCATAATCATTACATATATACCTAGTTGCAGGTATCTTGTCTTCCTCAAACATTGTAATGGGTAAGTAATCGTTATATAAGAATCATCATATTATGTTTACTTGCCAAAGTATTGTCATTAGTGCAGATTCTCGGGATCTAGCATAAATTTAAAAACAAATTTGTGCATGAAATTTTATGTAATAGACAGTTCACGTTTAGCGGCGAATGAGCAGGCTAAAATGTCGTGAGGGATTAATTTGATAATATTGGCATAATATGTGCTCATGTGGTAACTACCTACTAAATATTCCAAATTCTGCATGCTATCTATGTAGTTTGAGTAGAGTAAGTGACAATATTGCAAAAAAAAACTAATATTAAACAGGCTTTGTTTTGTTTGTTGCTTTTTCATGGTAAAACGTCTAGTTGGACTGTCTTCAAATGCGTAATGTGAACTTGATAAAATTTGCATCGAAAAAAGAGGTTTGTTGATAAAAACGTGGATTTTAGGCAGATAGCCTATATAGAAGGCGCTAGTAAAGCAATGCCTCCTGGCGAGCGATAGCAAGGCTTAAAGCGCAAGCGAAGCTGCGGACACTAACTAAGTATTAGTATACACCAATCAGTATGGTACGAAAAAACATTTGTAAGTATATTCATTAAATGTAAATTATGTCTATCATACTGTTTTTTTTTTCACCTTATTTTTCTCTACACTACACTCTTCCTTTTTGTCTGTACTTTCAAGCATATCCGTAAGAATATTTATATCGGAACGCTAGCCTTGTGACTTGTTGGGGTTGGTTGTGTGTGTGTATGGCAAATATTTGTGGCGCTTTTCACGTTCAAAAACAATATACCTAGATACCTCCTTGACAAAGATAACAAGAACGACGACACAGTCGAGATAGCGGCAGTACACAGCTGATTTACATTTACATAGATTACGACCGACAGCTATAAATCTGTCAAGACTGTTTATTTTTGATTTTCCAAGTAAGTTACAGTGATTATGATTCGCGAGATTGGATGTTTGTAAATATTGTGATGGTAACGCAAAAAAAACCCTTGTATTACCAAATTGCGTGAGCACTAATGTCAGATCTGATAAAGTCCTTCGGGGCCGGAATAAATTAAGATAATCCGACGGAACGAATTAGATGTAAAGAGCATTGTATAGGAACGAAATAATATATTTTAAAAAAACATAATGTCGCCCTCGAACCACAACCGCAACCGTCCGATAGAGAGAGAGAGCAATTTTTTTTGATGAAATTTGCGTTTCGGGAGAAATCGTTTTTATTCTAGGACTAGAATCTGCCCCGCGGTTTCACCCGCGCAGATTTCTCATAAACACCAAAATCCCGTTATTTCCCGTTCCCATGGGAATTTTCGGAAATTATTCCTTAGTGCTCCCCTACACTCCCCAAGGAACCTACGTGCAAAATTTCATCCCGCTTCGCCCACTAGTTTCGGCTCTGCGTTGTCTGTCAGTCAGTCAGTCAGTAACGGAAGAGTTTTATATATATTGACTAGAGGCTGCCCCGCGGTTTCACCCGCGCAGATTTCTCAGAAACACAAAAATCAATTTTTTTTTTCCGTTCCCATGGGAATTTCGGGAAATCCTTTCTTAGTGCTCACCTTCACTCCCTAAGGAACCTACATGCAAAATTTCAGCCCGCTACGCCCAGTAGTTTCGGCTCTGCGTTGTCTGTCAGTCAGTCAGTCAGTCAGTCAGTCAGTCAGTCAGTCAGTCAGTCAGTCAGTCAGTCAGTCAGTCAGTCAGTCAGTCAGTCAGTCAGTCAGTCAGTCAGTCAGTCAGTCAGTCACTCAGTCAGTCAGTCAGTCAGTCAGTCAGTCAGTCAGTCAGTCAGTCAGTCAGTAACGGAAGAGTTTTATATATATTGATTAAACGTTTTCTTTTTTTTTCCGGTTTCGTTAAACAAACAACCTTAACCATCCAATTTTTTATCACAAAAAAAAAAAATATATATATACGCGACGACTTGAGAACATCCTCCTTTTTTTTTGACGGTTAAAAACTGTAATTAAGGGGCCTATAAGTCTGAGTCGGATTTTTGAAAGGAGGGAAAACGTACAAACCTAATTTTTTATAATGTTAGAAACATACTCAAATTTCATAGCGGTTGGAAAATATTAATTAGTGTTTTTTTTTCTTTTTTTGTGTAGACGCGAACTGGGTATACTCTTACCGTGTTATTCATAAAGATACAGTAGATTTTAAGTAGCGTTACTGGAGGTCTACTTCTCTGGTCTGCTGTATGGTAAATACGTGACATCCAGTCTAAATTGACATACGTCAAATAACTAAAATGCTCTTTTACTTTTTATGAATAAGAGGGTTAAAGGCTTAGGTTAAGTTAACAAAGTAGATGTGGTAGATTCAATATTTGAAACTGGTTTTTCTGGAAGCGTGTTTGTTTACCGACTAGCACAATAACAAGGACAAAATCTCATAATAAGCACTTCCGTTTATTTAAAAATTACCAGGGCTGCTAATGCGCACAATTATGAGATTAAAAAATTACAGAGCAATCATTGATACGTGATGGATTTATAAAAAGATTTGGTCTGAACTCATATCAAGATGACCGTGACGGCGCCACACCCAGTCGTGGACATATCTACAATTGTAGCTAGTGCATTAGCGCAAGGTGAACTGGTCTTATGGTGACCACACACACATACATATTACTTATTTATTACATCCTTTCTAAATCCCGTCCAGTATAAAAAAAACATCAGTTGTATGAAAAGGATTAACCGGCTATCAAAGATGATCAAAGGCTAGTGATTAATTAATTCCATTTTATATTTATATTCATTGAGCTCAATGACTCACACACAGCACAAAAAAAAATTAAATAGCGGAAGATAAAATGCGTCATATTATACCTGTTTTTCAGAACATTATCCGGAACAAAAACGTTCCACCAAGACGGTCGCTTTTGTCGAATGTAGGATGAAGGCTCGCTGTCCTCATCGGCGTCAACCCCTCCGGACTTGCGGCGCTTTTTGCGCTCGAGCTGCAGGCGAGCGGCCCACGAGCGGCGTCTTCCTTTGTCACTAGCCGCAAAGCTGTCTCCATCAGAGGGTACAGCCACTGAGGCTCGGCGCGGCACTTCAGGCAGAGGCTCATCGAACTCGTGCTCGAGCTTCCGGTAACGTTCAGAAAAAGTGGCTTCAGATGAGCGACGGCCGTTGGCCGATGGTGACGGCGGCGACTTTAGCCCTTCGAAATCATAGAAAGCCTCTTCATCGTCGGTATCAGGAGCGAAGGTCTCGTCACTAAAGCGTCGTGGCGGGGTCTCGTCGATAGATTCCTGCAGACTGGCTAGCGGCAAGCTCGGTCGCTGCGAGCGCAGGCCGCGCGGCGCGCGTGCAGTCCGCCGCTGCAGCCGAGCCAGCGCCAGCGGCACCGGCGACTCCGTGAGCGTAGGCTCTCCGGCACTCATTATTGTCGCACTCAAACGTTTACACTTGTCAAAATGTGTTCTTGTAATTTACTGATAGGAAGACAGTCACGGCTCTACCATTTTCATTGTGAACGCTTAAAAAATTGCTGCAAATCATTAAGTACATATTTATAGTTTTTTTGGTGTGGCAATATCATAACAATAAGCTATTTAATCGTTTTCCGAGCAAAAAATTATTTACAAGGTTCTAAATCTATAAATATACAGCATATTTTTTACTAAGTGTATAATCAGGTATATTTATTAAAAAAAAAATAAAGTATTGTTAAATAGTATATGTACCTCTATACTATATCGTAGTAGAGGTATACAATTTTTAGGTACTTATAAAATATTAGACTCAAGTTTCCATAATTTTCAATTTTTATAAACTAATTATTAATTAAATTTATTTAGGTCTTTTAAAAAATGCGCACCATAACATTCGCTCTGAAGAAAAGTAGTTGTATTACTTTAGTTAAAATATCAATCACACAACTTCCTAGCTAGGTACTAATTTTTTTATTAGAAGTAATCTTATCTCAAACATGATAAAGGTTATAAATTAATTAAATCCGGTGATGAAAACCATATCTGCAGTAAGTGAACTGTCTCGGGCGCAAAGTGAGGCGCCGCACCGATATCATAAGCAGGTGGCGAAGCAGCCCTCGCAGCACGACCGACCATTTGCGGTGTCTTTCTGTCACTTTTAATCGCTTTTGACATTTCAATGCGGGAAAATGACGTCACTAATCGAGAGCGAACCATTATGTCTACGGATCGAGCATGAGCAGCACGGGATATAACTCTTGCGATGTTGAACTGTCAGTTTAATCAATTGTCTATGATCTTGCCAAAAGTGCGAACATGAGATACGGTTTTTCTCTACGAATGACACATGAATCCGACATAATCTTGTCTACTAATGGAAGGGGTGCAGACAAAATAAGACAGGAAGACAAGTTTAGTTCTAGGTTATGTTATCTTTCGTCGATAGCATAATTAAGTTTGGTTATTTACTGGAAAATAAAATAAAAACCAAATGGCAGGGGTATATATTATATACTTATAGTATAGTATAGACACTCTATTGCAATCAATAAACTTATCATTAGGTGACTAACAATTAATGTTCTTAAATTAATACATTGATTGCAATGGGCGGCCTTATCGCTTAGAGCGATTTCTTCCATAATAACATCAATACATTATTAAATAAAGTCGCTTTCCGCGTCTGTCCCTATGTATGCTTATGAGCCAGTTTACAGCGATACTAGCGCCATTCGCGTAAAAAAAAATATCTTCTAAACTAAGGTAAATATCAAAAATGTGGCACAGTATGACACTAGATAATATAGCCTAGTATTTTTAGGGTACTGTTGTATAGCTTTTAGGTTAAAGACCAAAGAAATCTAGAAAGTGTTGCTAAAAGTGGCCACCTAAAAGCTATAATAAGGTGCTAGGCTACATTATCTAGTGTCATACAGTGCCACATTTTTTTATACTTATTTGTCTTACTTTAGAAGATATAATTTTTTACGCGAATGGCGCTAGCATCGCTGTAAACTGGCTCTTAAATCTTTGAAACTACGCAACGGATTTTGATGCCGTTTTTTTTTAAAAGATAGAGTCAAGAGAAAGGTTTATAAGTATAATACCTGCACTAAAAAGTTACGTGTTAGGCGGTACCTAGTTCGCTTGGTCGTTTTAGGTTCTGTATATGTTTTCAGTCTATCTAGGTAGGTATTGTCCATAAAACGATTTCTACTCCCGCCACCAAAACTATCCACTGTCCGCAAATTATGACCGAAGCTAGATGACCACACAACACATTGAACACAAACAACTGTTGCTCGCACAACAAAGTAAATAACTTACTACCGCTTCTAAATAACTTACTTTTTTGACTCCATTTCACACTTTCTTTCTGCGTTTTTCTCTTTTTATGGCGTAAATCGGCGTAATTACTTGGATAAAATACTTAGAATACTTTGTTCAAAAGTTTTAAAAGTTTTTACAAACAAAATGAAAACAATTACAACCACAGAACAAGGAAGATGCTCTCTCTCTCTCGATCATTTGAAAAACGTTTTGTTTATTCTTCACATAATCTAGTGCGTTCCATTTAAAACATTTCTTTTCATAATAAAAAAAATGTAAACTAAACGCAATGAACGAATGAATAGTGCTGTGCTGCTTGTTATTTGAATCAATATCTTTCCCCGACCCTGTGTGACCACATCAAAAATAAAAGATTGGTCTTATTTTTTTCGTCTAGCAGCCCCATCTATCTCGATGGTGAGGAAGATTTAGACAACGATTAAATTTGTCTACGCACTGCTGCATGTTCGCACATGCGGGAAAACAAGACCCTCGAGATAATTTTAAACATTTAATCGCGTGTTCAAATGAGTGAGTGCATGCTGCCGCGGCAGCTTTCGTAACTGCATAGACGGCGGTCGGCGGAGAAAGTTGCTACCACGAGGCAACGTGTGTTATAAATAGCAACTAGTTACTATCAATTTCTTGATCACGGTCTTATGACCTTACTAGATGGCTGTTTGATACGAGAGACTTTAACAGAAGAACACGACTCATAATATATTATCCAGACTGGTATTTTTTCTACGCAGATATTGATTTGGTATTTAAGGATATAAGTAGCATTTATGTATAAAACTTTTGAATATTTTCGTTTAAAAGTTTTACTTTAAATTTGTTTGAAAGCTCTTTACGTATGCAATGTGCAATGCGCCATATTCGCTAAAATCTGATTATCCGAAACAATTTTCATGCCTACTTACTGCATCTAACTAGCAAACTTTAAGTAAAATGGTTAACTAAATGGGTTTCCTTACAAATGAATCTACATCTGAAATTAAAAGGTATTCTTGCAAAACTCGTATTAGGGGTCAGGCGGAACCGAGCATTTACAAAACAAGACTTAAAAAATCTTATCTTACTATGGAAGATCTTAAATAAATTACCTATCAAATCAGGTTGCTCTGCTCACAGAAATGAACGAGAACGTAGTCAACGCAGTAACGTAACGTACGAAAGTAGAAGAACGAAACATTACTATTTCACGGGTCACAATTCTTTCGAAAGCAGTGCTAGAAAAATAATTTTCCTACTGTTTTCAAAATCAAACAGCCAAGCGATGCTGTACCCGACTGCGACGATGACAGCTGTGAAATGGTAAGGCCACAGACATGTTGACCTCATATTTTTAGAGTCATACTGGATGAATCACAAAACAAACAGGTGCAATACACACACACACACAATACGAGTTCTCTACTTACATGTGTATACATATTAGAAGAGATTAAGAAAGTAAGTAGGTACATATAAGATAATTTGACCGTCTTTCTCAACTCCTGTAACTCAACATTTTAAGAAAACGAAGGACACCAGAATGCTCAAATTGTACAAAAAGTGATTTAGAAACAAACATAAAAGCAATGGAAAAAGTAGGTAGTTCCAGAGTAGTAAGTAATCCTTTAGTGCTACTTGCTTAGCATTCAGAGTTACGCAAGCCAATACGAAGCATACCGTTTAAGATTCCTAATCATCTTGTTACAACAACACACGCAAATAACAAAGTTATAAGTATAACTATTTTAGTGCTGGTCACATTTAATCGTGCTTTTTCATCGACACTGCTCGTCATCGATATACAGTGTGTCCGGGGAAGTTATAACATAATTTTAAGGGTGTATTCTATGATCAATTTCATCGATGAAAACACCCCATATGGGGGGTCGCAGCCTCACCCCCCCCTCAGTATGATGTTTTTAAATTTTTTTTTGCATAAGTCGACCCCGCCTACTTTTAAATTCACAGTTAAAGATCTAAGGCTCACAGAACCTTTATTAAGGTCTTGATCGAAGGCTAAGTAGTTAGGCTACCTAAGTTACTAACAAAATAACCAAGTATTGCTTTTACTTTTTTTTTGAAGATGATAAACCAAAAAAAAAATTTTTTTTTTGTACATTTTTTACGGTTTTTCAAAGTTTCCACAAAAAAATGCAGATACTTTTTTTTATTTTTTGTGTTTTATTGTTAGCTTTTAAGTTGTTCTCCAAATTGGTATTAGATTTATTTCTCTACGTCTATTACTTCAGAAATTATCAACTACCAAACAGACCCTTCGCTTTTACCTTTTAATTTAAGATTTCAGTTTAACCCACTTTTATTAAAAAATAAAGTCAATATTTAATTATTTTGTTAGTTATTTTGGTAGCCTACCTACCTAGCATTCGTACAAGACCTAAATTAAGAGTCCTTTAACGCGAACAGTGGCGCCACTCTTGAAAAAAAAATTTTTTCTAAAGTAAGGCTTTTTTTCAGAAAAAAGTGCTCCCTTGTGCATAAAATCTTGGTCCCTAGTATTTTTTTTAAGTATTTAAAATAATATCTAGGTTTAGAATGTTTATGGATTACTGTTTTTTGCTAAAAGTAGCCACTTTTAGCAACTTTTAGGAACAAACAGTAATACATGAAACAGTATAAACCTAAAGTGGCCACTTTTAGCAACAAACAGTAAAAAATAAATATTCTAGACCTAGATATTATTTTAAATACAAAAAAATACTAGGGACCAAGATTTTATGCACAAGGGAGCACTTTTTTCTGAAAAAAAGCCTTACTTTAGAAAAAAATTTTTTTTCAAGAGTGGCGCCACTGTTCGCGTTAAAGGACTCTTAATTTAGGTCTTGTACGAATGCTAGGTAGGTAGGCTACCAAAATAACTAACAAAATAATTAAATATTGACTTTATTTTTTAATAAAAGTGGGTTAAACTGAAATCTTAAATTAAAAGGTAAAAGCGAAGGGTCTGTTTGGTAGTTGATAATTTCTGAAGTAATAGACGTAGAGAAATAAATCTAATACCAATTTGGAGAACAACTCAAAAGCTAACAATAAAACACAAAAAATAAAAAAAAGTATCTGCATTTTTTTGTGGAAACTTTGAAAAACCGTAAAAAATGTACAAAAAAAAAATTTTTTTTTTGGTTTATCATCTTCAAAAAAAAAAGTAAAAGCAATACTTGGTTATTTTGTTAGTAACTTAGGTAGCCTAACTACTTAGCCTTCGATCAAGACCTTAATGAAGGTTCTGTGAGCCTTAGATCTTTAACTGTGAATTTAAAAGTAGGCGGGGTCGACTTTTGCAAAAAAAATAATTAAAAACATCATACTGAGGGGGGGGTGAGGCTGCGACCCCCCATATGGGGTGTTTTCATCGATGAAATTGATCATAGAATACACCCTTAAAATTATGTTATAACTTCCCCGGACACACTGTATAACTTTTGTAGTGCATAAGCCAACTCGTGACTTTCTGGGTCATTTGTTTGTACAAAACAAATCATTAGACACGGCCAAGAGCGATTGAAAGAAACAACGACACTTCTCAAACAAAAGAACCCTATAGATAGTTTATACGAGATAGTTTCTTGATATAACGAAGGTCTTTTGAATTTCAATGAAGAGAAGTACTATTAGATAGTGAAGTAAAGATGTGGTTTACGACCGGAAAAATAAAATTAAAATAACAGTTCACAAAAAATATCTAAAAGGTTGCTCTTTCTTGTTCTAATAAAGGAGAATCTAGAAGCAAGCTATAGGAAAGTAAAATAATTGAAGTGAAAGAAAAACAGGAAAGAACTGATATTTTATATGAATTAAAGGTATAAAGAGTTCCTTGGCAATTCTTTCTCTCTTCTTCAAATTTGGACTAGAAAATCATGAAAAAAATAACACCGAAGGACAATGTCGTGGACAATACACGTGTACGTATCACGAAATTAAAAAGTTAACTGCTTATCCAGAGCCATATCTAAATCTCCACACATCTCAGTTCGCTCTCTGTTTGTATTTTCATGAAATGTGGCATCAATAAAGAAAACTTGCGGTCACAATGTTATAGAACTAAATTACCTCCCACGTTTCAGCAGTCGATCCTCAATTATACAGTGTCGCGGATTTCCTAGCTTCACTCAACAACTAATATTACGAATAAATCAATTTTATTTTAATATCCACAATATCTGAAACTCTTCTTGAAACGCTGACTTATAAGACTGGTATGTATATCTAAAAATAACTTTACATACATGGTGTTTTTGACTGGTCGGCAATAAATTAAATGAGCGTTCATCTCACCATACCAAACAATGTTCCATAAGCAACATAGAACGATCAGCTGTCCCGTTCATTGACTCGTCAGCTGATCGAACCAATGCAATGAATGCAACAGAACTGTAATTTTTCTAGATTTCATGTCATCTTGAGTTTGATAAGGTCTGTATGATGATCTCAATCACACCTTTAATTTATACCCTCTTGTCCGAAGCAGCCTTTAGCCTCCTTGTACGGCCTGTATATTGCAGTTTAAAGTTGTTTCATAAGTTAAAAGGCAATATTAATTTAAATTAGTAGGTATAATTTACTTAATTTTAAGTTTTTTAAAGTGATATGACAGACTAGTGATGCAGTTGCAGCCACTTAATTATGGCTAACATACTTTGGGTCGTTGCGAGCCTGGGCCCGCAATAGCCACCTTCTTTTAAAAAACTTGACTACACGCTAAGAAGAAGAAGAGTAAAATTAAATCATTGAATAGTTTAATTAAATGAAGATAACAAAATATGAATACTGTAATGTAAATAAAAACAAACAAAAAAGACAAAGTAAAATTAATCACACCACAACATTACACATCCTCGTCGGGGTGTGGTTTGTGAGACTACGCACAACTGTTTTAAAGTTTATATTATTTACCTCGAGTTCGTTTGCAGTATTAATAAGTTTTATGCGAGCTTGTTGACATAAGTTAACGAGATATTATTGATGCCGGTTGGTTTTATTGTTCATAGACCATGTGATCGTTCTTATGATACATATTTATCTAAAGAAATATCTATAACATATTGAAAACATCGAAATACTTGGTTGAGGATCTCATTCCAAATCTTGTCTAATTTGTACCTAGTTTCTTGCATACATTCGGGTATTAGCCATTTCCTGTCATACCTACCCGAATTGCAGTGGCTACCAAATAAGCATTTCAGCATTCTTGTAGAGATGGCGCGGCGACAACCTGGGATATCGCGCTGCATTGCCGCCCGCCTCGCCGCCGCGCCGCGCCGCCGTGACCTCATTCCAATTTATGATTATGAACTTCAATTTGGCAAATTAAAGGCTCATTTATTTTAATAATCATGAAATCAACAAAATTTTTTTTTTTTAATTAATTTGTTATTTTTTCTACTTAAATGTCCAAAACCGAAATATAATTAATTATAGCCCATACAACATTTCATGTAAGATCATGAAACCATGTTCTTTATAATATAGGCAGGTCAACTAGCAAAACTTGGAAAAAAATTGTAGCTTAAGACGCTATATGAGTTTTGACGGTTTTTTAAATCAAGTAATTCTCTTTTCATCTATAAAAGGTAAATATCTGGAATTTTAATATAACGTTTTTGAGGATATAAGAAAGTTTTTTTATAATTGAGAAACACTAGTGGAATCAAAAAACCTCGATACATTATTTCGTCAAAGATAACCATTCCAAAACACGGGAAGTGGGCGACTGACATATGACTGTCCTTTTCCCTCAGTATGTTTGAGGGAAAAGGACATTCTATTTTCCTCGGTCGTTTGATTTATTTATCGTATATCGTCTTAAAAAAAGCTTTAGATATTTAATTAATATGATACGTAGGTATCATAAGAGAAATATCGATACAGAACAATAACAGGCAAGCTAATTGATTGATATATAATTTTCATTGATTCTGCATCTTATCCGTCGAAGTACATAAAAGCTTGATAAATCGACAAAACTTACATAGGTGCCAAGTATTAAGTAAAATAATATGTATTCAGATCGACAATATAGATTTAGTTACAATAAAAAACGATACCTTATAAATGTAAATATGTTACAGATATCTTATTTCTAACAACATAGAGAAGCATCGCGCGTGATTGCTGCACTGTGAAGGCAACCTTAACATTTGAAACTGCCTACCTGCTGGTTTACAACACAATATTATAAATTTAAGAGAAGTAGGTATGTCGGCCTAGTTAGATTACAGATCATATTTAAGTACCTAATTTGACTGGCATAATGCAAGCGAGGCCAATATACCAATAGGTTCAAGTTCACATCCAGTTAAGTAGGTATAAAATAGCTTTTTTATATTAAGATTGGCTCTCAAATCCCATTTTTTTCTTCTAAACAGCACTGTATGATTAACCACTAACATAACAGTTATTCCAAAATTCAATTAGAAAGGAAACAGTGTGGTTAGCTATTGCATTGCAAATACAAGTCATAGATGGTGCTTGCACATTGCAAACTAAACAGCGCGGGGTCATGGTCGGTCGCGCGGTTTCACTAGTCCGTCATTTGGGAATGTTATGAAACTTGGTTGCAACTTCGGCGTCCGCGGAGCCACCAACTATCGGACGAATAGACCGACGAACACGAAGTCGCCGGAGTTTGATAGACTTTCAGCTTAGACAAGGTTAACTTCATGGACAAGTTACTCGATTTTTGCCTTTTTTTTTTCAAACTATTACAGCACCATTATTTGAAATTGTGAAATGCTTTCAATTAAATTAGTTTGCGCGGATATTTACAAATTATTTGTATGAATCGAATGAAATATTTTTATTTTACTTTTTGCAGGTATATTGAAAACGCTTTGTTTACTTTCGCCAAATTATTATTGATTGCTCGTTATAATATTGCCACACCATGGACGGCCACAAACCGGTTAAATATTAAACTGCTAACACAAATCTTACGGGCTACGGCTAGTCTAGTAACAAACAACAGCCTCCTTTCTCGGCTGCACTGGCGCAACGCAACGAACAAAACAACAACTAGAAGAAGACTTGGACGCGCGAATAGATTGCGCGCGAGACTTTCACTGCAGGTCGAAGCGCGTGCGCGTGCCTGTGAGCGTGGCGTGCTAGGTGCTCGCCGCTGCAAGTGCGACTGGTGGCGGGCGCGCCCGAAGCTCCGCCGGCCGTGGTGGGGTGCCGCGCCGCTGCCGTGCCGCCGTCAAGTCGCAAGCAGCCGCTTCTTATCGCTATCTATCAGCTGATAAAACTGAGATCTCAAAAGAACCCTTCCTCGGTAACTAAGAATTTTAATAGATTTCATGATCATGACATGCGTTCACTGTTGGATAAAATCGTTACGTACCTTACATTAAAAGGTCAGTGTCCACTCTTTGGATTTTTCCAATTTGCTTGACAATCGGTAACATTGAGTTCCAGGGTTTTTTTTAAATAGAAAACTGAGGATACGGTCTGCGCAGTGTTTTGGGATAACATCGTTCCCGCGAGGTCTACACAGCTTAATCAATCACATTGCAATACTTAGTCTTAATAAAAATAAAATGTAGTAATTTATATACTTCAACAAAAAAAACTGGTAAAAGTTATGTCTGGTGGAACATACGCATACTTACTCGTAATGAATGATGTACGATCATATCTAAAACCATTACGACGTGTGTGACAGACAATGCACAAAAGTACAACCATGTTGACAATAAGGTGCGGGCGGACATGTTGGAGCAGTTATTGCATTGAAATAACACTACCTACTGAGAGGTTTCTACAAATTCAACAGCTTAAAGGTTCACAATTTATACGAATGGTATTAACACCCACGACTAGTGACATAGTGGGTTACCACTAGTTTACAAAACTTACGCGCTGATAGGTCGATTTAACTTTTTCCTCGCTAGAAGAGCCATGCTAGCCTAAATTCAGGGTCTAAATTACTGATTTTACTGACAACACTAACATGCTATTGCTGTCACTATACATATTTTTCGTTATATCCTGACTAAAAAATATATTGATAGAAAAGCGTTGAAAATATTCAACAAAATTAGGGTAGATCAAACACGTCATCGGTAACTACATGCCAAAAATCAATTTCAAACTTATGAAACACGGCTAATTTTCAGAAAGTAAGTCATCTTCACATATAGGTCGAACTTTATCATATTCATACACGTACAAGAAAAACAAGAATGACACAATCGTGTCAATAAACTAGTATGTTACGCGGCCATCATAAAAAAAATAAGTTGGTTATCTCCTCTTTGTACTTTTGATAAAAAAGTGGAACAAAAAATAAAGCGTGAATCAATTAACCAAGCTCTTGAACTGAAACATACTATCTTCCCACTGGATTTTCAGGCCTGACCTAATAGTTTGATAGAAACGTGCAAGATGAAGCAGCTTTTATTTCCGGCTAAAATGAAAAATACATATTTAAACAATATTTAATAATTTAAAAATAAAATACTTAATTGAAATAAATGTACGTACTAACAATTGTTTTGCACTTTGCAGTGGCAAGATTATAATAATAAAATTATTATTATCTTTATTCAGAACTATGAATTCCAATTAATTACAAAATCATGTTAATCTAAACATAACCTTCTCTATCTAGAACTCTAAAACCGATCTAAAACTAAATTATACTAACCTACCATACTAGTAGTAATAGGTAGAGGTACATATTATTTACACGACTGTTAACTTCACATTGAAGATGGCGGGCCTGGATTAGTATTTCTTGTAAAGATAGAACAAATGTAAGTTTAGGTATGGTAAAAATACGTAGCCAAATCGAAGACACTACCCGATCATCAAGAAAAAAAATAAAATCGTATTTCGTAAATTGGAGCTACAAGTATACTATCCTTGAAGCAATTAAGGACCTTGTATTTTGATCAACGGATGATGTCAGATTTTAAAGTTTATTTTTCCACCTTCATCAACCTTTATTAATTACTGTAATTTCTATATAAACACTAAACGGCGGCGCTTATATTATCAAAAGTGTCGGATCAGATATAATTTACCAAGGGCCACACAGCTTGCTGTCTCAGGACACTCAGTTAATGGGACAAGCACAAACCAATGTTTCAATGAAATCGCCCAAAATTATTTCGAATGTGAATGGCTGTATTACAACTCCGAACGGCCTTTGCATCGCAGTAAGTAACCATAAACTGACATTATATTGGATAGTTACAATTTAAATAATTATAATGTGAGTACAATAAACAAAAAGTAACATAGCGTAAGTAGGTATATATTGCGTAATTGCGTATGTTACCATTGACCCTAAAATGAAGAAGTAACAACAGGTGAATAAATATTAGAATTTGAATAATCAACAAAGTTCCAAAGTTCCAACGGTTGTTTACGGATTTCAAGTTAATGATTTTAAATCGATTTTAACACCACGGATCAAAATTGTGTAAATGTTTTGTGTTGTGTTTCTAAAACTAGGAATTGCAGTAAGATCAGAGTGACTGCTGTAAGCAAGTTCAATAAGCGTGCAGTGTCTCTTGTTCGAAAATATCCAACTTGTAACGAGGCCGTCACGTCACACGGATTACTGAATATAATGTGCTCTTGAGGAAAGACATAATTATACGGTAATACGTAAAAAAAATAAGCAAAATCTGACAAAGGTTTGTCTTTTTTTTCTTGTGGTCAAATCATAACGTAAACGTTAACGCCCCTAATGTGCTGAAACTTTACAAAAAGCGAACTCGCAAGAATTTGATGCTGAATCGCAATTATTTCCGCAGAGAAAAAAGGGTATAATTTTTTTTTATATTCAGTGCCCTGACACCCAATGCGAACATCCCATTGTCCAGTAATGATATGTATTGACATCCTAACGCAAAAATGTACTTAAATGTAATTAAACAATCATCATCATCTGCTGCAAATATGGTATGGTATAGCGTCCAAGATCAAAAATATATCTCTCCATTTAATTATTTACCATATCAAAAATTAAATCTATAAAAATTTTTTGTTTGTAAAAGGTATAAACGAGTAAAAATAACACGCTTAAGAGCCATCCAAATGTTTCAGAGAAGTAAAGTTCAAGTATAATTATCAAAATAATGAAATTGGTTCTGTATCGTAACATATTATTTAAAATTTCAATAAATGGACGATAAAAGAATGAAATATCACGGCCGGCTGGCATGTAATTTATCTCGAAAACCATTATAAAGAGCATGACATTATGATGAACCTGGTTCTTATTGAAATATCTTGGGGGACAAGTGGTAATGCATCATTCAAGATAATCGGGCGACCGCTAATACTTACTTCGGAAATGAGGTCGGATCGGAGATCGGAAGGTGTCGGAAGGGTCGTTTATTAAAATACATGTATGTGCCTTTGTCTTAACTTAAAAATGTTTTAAAACCATATTAGATAATATTAAAGTGCAAGAAAACGAGAAAAGCATAGATGCGAACACTCTTTGTTGGTCAAGATTCGCAATGAAAATAATGTTCGGATTTTTGTGGGATTTTCTCATCACATTTCAACACCGCTAGCGATGGTACTGAGAGGCTAATAAATCTAATTATTTGTTAATTTTTCCGCAGAATAAAATTTTCTGCAAAATTTTAAAGAGAGTCCCTTTATTAGTTATGTGTGTTAACAATATGTGTTATTATTGCACTTCCTGCCATACCTCTGTATTTATTTTGTCTATAGTTTCCACCTTTAAAAACAGGTTGCCTGGAAGAAATCGCTTTAAGGCTTGGTGCTTCAAAAACTTGTGTTTTTGAAATTTTTTTAAACAATCTGAGACATACAAAATTGATGTCTTCATTCTGAAAAAAATATATGTGTTAGTTAAGGATCTAATCTAGTCATCATACTAAAGGAAAACAGGATCTAATTAATTTTAGTTTATAGAAAAAAATCTCAAAGTTACCTCTTTTTGTTCCGTTTTTTCCATTTTATTTTTAAACCGCTGATTGTTTTTATTTGATTTTTGGAATGAAAATTGCTGACCTTAAATTTTAGACATACTACTATAGTAAGAATTTTTAAGTTTAACGAAAAGACAAAAAACCAGCAAAAACTAAAAAAAAACATCGTTTTCGCGCGGTCCGATGCCATGCCGCGCCGCTCCCTACCCCGTCAGTACCCTTGTGGCCACGGCCGAGGCCGGTTCTGTGTCAAATTTTTGTTTTCGCGCTCTCGTATTTCGTTTTATTTTTATTCAAACGTAAACAAATTTTGACAACAGATGTCAAAACAATGAACCATAACATCTGATTAGGATCTGTATGGAGCTGAAAGAAACCAATTTTGATACCGATATTACATTTATAAAACCGTCGCATTACAAACTTACCTTTTTTATTCCCACAAATAAAACTTAAATCATAGGGTACTTATATAGTTATATCATATCTTTGTTAGTTCTGTGGCGCCGATAACACAATATTAATATTACATTAGCACAATATTACGTGGTATACTTACTCAAATTACTTTAAGAAGGCAGTAATTTATGTCTTAATAGAAAATGTTTCCTTTTTATTTAACGCTTTTCGGTTTTTTCGGCTGTTTAATTTTTTGATGAAAAGATTTTATTTTTTGCTTTTCAGTTTAATTTTTATGGAATCCCCCCCCCTCACTTCAAGGTTCACCTTCACCTCAAATCACCCTCCAAACGCTGGTCTCACACCCCTGAAGGTGGTCAGACGACCTGGTAAAGGTTGCGGCCTATGTCCAGCAGTGGACGCTATCGTGTGAGATCGGCTGCTTAAAATCAAAACCTAGTAACTCGTTTTAACAAAAATGTTCAGGAGAGCCAAAAAACGGGTCGACCACTTTAATTCGTTGCCCCGAAGAAACCAGACGCAATAGCGATTTCGGTGTTTGACCAAAAGTTTGACTATATTGTTGACTATAGTCACACTTAAATCGATCCCACTATTTTTTTTTTCTTCAATTTACCCAAATATGACAATGAAAAAAATTTTGAAATACAATCTCTGAGTTAATTCTCTACTTTTTAAAGCATTTTATATTTTTAGTTGTACGTTTCGAATGAAAAATGTTATTTTTTGAAGTGCATTCATTTAAAAGTTATACAAATGATTTATTTGTGGCAGAATTAAGTTTTGTTTACGATTTGGTTACGACTCGTGGTTAATTCAGCCAAATTTGTATACTGTTTTTGTAACTTACTAAATTCCATCAAAATTTGATTGATTTTATAATCGGCGCCAAATTCAAAACATAGTAAGTCAGCTTTCAAATTCATAACCTAGTAAGTCGGTTGAGTTGCTAGGTTTTTTTTATTTGTAATCCGACATGCGCTATGTTAAGAATATGTACTTCATGGAAATTTCAATAACTTTTCCAAATTGGGTAGACTTGCTAAATTTTATTTTTAAAATTACGTAAGAAACTGGGTGTTTTAAGGTTCATATCAAATCTATACCGCCTAGTAAGTCGAAAAATGACAAAAACGTTTTTTTTGCAAAAACACCGTTACTAGGTTTTAAATTTGGGCAGCCGAGATGATGATTATTATTATATTAGTCGGCGAGGCGCTTCTCCAGAAGTCCCCCAGAGTCCTCCAGAAGAAGGCAGGTAGTCGCCACTTACAATGGAACTGGTGGGGCGAGTGTTGAAAATTTTGCGGTTTTTGTAATCCAATCGTCGTAGGTCGCCAATTTAGAGAACTCCTATGTCCGCCCGCCTGCAGTAGAAATAAAACCAGAGGTTGAAGAAAGGATGATATATTTACACATGGTTAGGTACACTATTTACAAGAAAATGAATGCATGTTAATGTGTACAGCGGCTGAGATGTACTGCCTAGTTAACAAAAGTCTTTTTGAAAGGTAACAATGTCAATTTTGAAATCTTCTTCTATAAATTAAAAAGTAACAGTATCAAAAATTAGTTTGGTTACAAAAAGGTTGGAGGAAAGGCACAATTTACTTTTATATAAAAAATATATATACTTATGCGAGCAGTTCTCATGTAAATTACAATATGGGAATACAATCTGTGAGTGAATAAAAAAGGCATCCATATTTTATCCACCCTTAGGCCGCATTTGCAGGCCGCACGCAGGGCGTTGCGCGAGGCGTCGTGCGGGGCGTGCTGCGCCCAAATCAAATGTATAGCAATAGTATGAGACCGTTTAAAGAGACGCGCATAGGCCTATGTTCGATATCGTATAAGGAAACGCGTCGGCTCCCGCGGCGGCGCCCGCAGCGGCGGCGCCCGTGGTGGGGCGCCCGCGTCGGAGCCCACACGACATCCCGCACAACACGCCGCGTCTTCGTAAAGGAGGCCTTAGGGTGTGATTTTAGTTCCAAATAAAAAAAGTTATCAACTCAAACTATATCGTTATTTGTTTAAAATTAAAACAACCAGTGGTGTTTTATTTATATTGAGAAAACACTACAAAAAGGGTTTACTTTGATATTTATTTCTACAGAGTGAAATTCATTACATCTTGTTACTTTTTAATAGCTTGTCTAAACTAAATCCTACATCTATATTTTTCAGAATTAAGAAATCTGTTTTATATTTCTCAGATGGTTTAAAAAAAACTCGTTATTACAAATACCTTACCTAAACGCAAATTCTTGTTAGCTGAAACGAAAATCGGAAAGAAAAATTGTGCGGTAGGTATAAACATCTCGATTTAAATTCGGCTTGTATGAAAAGTAATAAAATTTAAAACTGCCGCGACATTTCGCATTTCGACGCGCGCATGTCACAGCTGCGAGGGTGGGGGACCCTCATACCTAATTAGGTAAGAAGCTTCAAAGTACAGGTCCTTAAGCGATGTCTTCCAGGCAACCTGTCGCCTATTATCACCTTACTTTATGCTGATTGTTAACAAATTATTAGATTTGAGTACAATAAAGTGTATATTCATTCATTCATTCATTATGTGCCTTTACTTAGAAATAAATGCTTATTGCAGTAAATAATATTGTCTCCCACTTGTAGTTAATTTATCTTTTATATACATAGTATAAAATAAAGTAGCTTCCCCCGTCTGTCCCCTACGTGCTTAAATCTTTAATACTACGAAACAGACAGTTTTAATAGATAGAGTGATTCAAGGGGAAAGTTTATAAGTATAAAACATGCACGATATAGTAATAGGTTAGGCGGTACGAATTTCGCAGGGTCGACTAGTAATGGTATAAAGAAAACAAAAACCTCGTTTATCGGGAAGATGAATGTGTTTACCGATGTATTTTACCTCCGTCTAGCACTTAATCCATATATATAAAACTCTTCCGTTACTGACTGACTGATTGACTGACTGACTGACTGACAGACAACGCAGAGCCGTAACTACTGGGCGTAGAAAGCTGAAAATTGGCACGTGGGTTCCTTGGGGAGTGTAGGTGAGCACTAAGAAGGGATTTCCCGAAATTCCCACGGGAACGGAAAAAAAACGGGATTTTTGTGTTTATGAGAAATCTGCGCGGGAAAAACCGCGGGGCAGCCTCTAGTACTCTATAAATTCCTTATCGAGTTTCTGTTATTTCAAAATAAGTATAGTTGTAGTACCTCAAACAAATTTAATAATCAATTATGAATAAGCTTCTACTAAATATCAATTAAATTGACTTTCTGAGACGTGAAGAACAAAACTTGCTGATCTGAAATTTTCATAATTGTTACGGGGATGTATAGTAGTGTGTCGCTACTATACGAATCATTTATATTAAATTAAGGAACCTACATACTAAATTTCAGCTTTGTACGCCCAGTAGTTTCGGCTCTGCGTTGTCTGTCAGTCAGTCAGTCAGTCAGTAACGGAAGAGTTTTATATATATTGATTTAAAATACGTCACGTGTCCAACTGAACTTTTCACATGTTTTATGTCAGGTAATAAGTTCAGAAACCTCAGTGCGAGGGTGGATCTCGAACTTGACCACTTGTTATGGTATAGATCACGGCCTGTGGTGGTATAGTAGCAGTTCAAAGTCGCATCAACCATGCAAGACGTTTTTATTTTAGCTAATCGCAGAAACCAAATTATCAAAGTCAAATTGAATTTATTGAACGTCGTTATCTCATAAAAATTAGACTCGATAAAGATTCTCTGGAACTGGGATTTAATGGCAATAGCTGTTATAAAAAAGTATATGGGGTTTCGGTTGGTCGTGTAAGTATATCTAATACTATTATATTATATTCTACGACTTGTGTACAAATAAAGATAATGAGAGATATTTTCTAGTTCCTGCTATATCTTTATAGTATGTAGTGAAATGTCGGCATGTTATAGTAAATGTTTGGTAAACAGTAGCAAGGTGCATATCATCTGCTTTTGCGCAGCACGATTGGTTTTAATAGGACATTACGTATACAACTGTAAACTCACAGCGTTTGGCTGAGTTTGATGCTCACTTTATTTACTGAACGGGTATCTACTTCCATTTACTTCTGAAGCTCGTTATTTTCAGTTCGGTGCGATAATCCTGTGGGCTCTAAGTTTGGTTTATTGCTCCAGAAAAGAACATATGTAAGAATCATGTAAAAGCATCAGGACACCATGACCCCTGTATACTGGCGAGTGTGTTTATCGTCTCAAATATTGAATTGAGAAAAAAAAGCCTTCTTGAAATGGTAATCAGTAATATAAGAATGTAAAGCATTTATAAGACAAAGTTTTTTCATGTTAAAGACACGAGTAACGTTCTCGTTGTAGGAGTTTTAATAAAAAAAAATTTTTTTTTTAATGAAACATACTGTATCAAGTGAGAGCGGCGGACCCAGGCCGGGGAGGAGACGGGCGTTAGTGGCGGTGACTTTGGAAGCTCACTGAAAAAATAAATTATTTTATTCAGCTATTTAAATTGCTCTTTTTATATAAAAATAAAAAATATTACTGTCGCCTTAGACTGCACGTCCCTTTACCATCAGAAATTATCTCGCCGAGTTTCGACAGCCTGTAATACAAAGTCAAAGTCAAAAATGATTTATTCAATATAGGATACAAGATATCACTTATTGAAAGTCAATTAGACTATCTATCTAATTGGTATTGATACCTTATTTGGTAAAGTATCCTATACTGCAAGAGGCGAGGTAGTTCAGGGTGCCCAGCCTACCAATTGGTTCAGGCAAACAAATGTTTGCCTAGATATATTACAACAATGGCCGCCTGGAGACGCACCCAAACGAACCCTCCTTCGTCAAATGATTCTACTCTATAAAATCTTCGTATCAATGCAAGCTACAAAAATTTCTATACTCATGAGGATGACTATAGAGAAATGACGAAGGGACTCGGTTCTCTATTCAAACAACCACAAGATTGAACATTTATAAAATTACCGACTCGCACGATGTATTGTTCTAGATAAGAATAGTAATCTTATTCACGTGACATTCTCATATCGGAGGAAAAAAACTCGAATATAAACAAGGTGATAACTGTGGCTCCTTCGCTTATTAATAGAGGACTTACGTGAGGTTCATCAGTTCCTCCTTTTTTAATTATTTATCTTAATTATGACCAATAAAATTGTCAATATTTTGTTTGACTACACTTTGATGTTCAAAGATCAGAAACAAAATAAATAATCAGATCAAGTTCAGTTAAATTCTTGCTTACTTCTAAAAATCGGTAAGCAAAGTTTTAAAATGTGCTTTTGTTTAATAAATTCTAATAGTTATTTTTAACTAACTATGAAGCGGAAAATGAAAATGCAAAACCTTCTTATGAACAATGGCGGAGAGCGGCCGCCCAAACAAACAGTCTTGCTTATCTTGGCAGGTTTACTATTTCATACAGCCTGTGACCGTGTGAGTACGTGTACCCATGTTAGTAAACTGTCCTTCCAGGAAAAATACTGTATCGTAATATCTTATCAATGTTCTAAATAAACGCTTTCCTTTCTCATCTAAATAAATATACCTGAAAGGTAGGCACACCTGCAAACAATCACGTATTTTATCTTTATCAAGAAATCGGCCAGTATACTTTCATAATGATTTCATAATCTTCATATGTCACGCTAGTTATCAGACACTTACTTTATTTCTGTGCTCCAAATATCATCTTCATCTTCATGAATCGCAAAAAACATTGTACAAATATAAAATCACTTCATGTTCGTGCCATCCGTCAAGCACCGGAGATAATTTAGAGTACCACACTACACAAACGAGAAAGTTACGCAGTTATCCTTATAGTCCATTTATTTCTGAAACAAAATTATCTTGCTCTTGTAAGCCAGATGCTACACGCTCAAAATGAACATCAATCTCAGTCTTTGCAAGCAATCTGATTAATTATATATTTTATGGCATACGCAGCTGAGCGCTGCAATCAATTTTACATTATTCATTCTAGAATGTATTTAATGGTTCTAGAAATGGGTTGAGCCGAACACTGACCCCGCCACCAAAGCAACATTATCACAAATGTTCAAAACTTACGCAAACGTGTGCTTACCTCAAGGACGAAATAAAGTTTTTCATGAGTAGGTAAGTCTTATAAATAAAACACAAAATCACAGACTATTTGATTCAGAAACAGCATTCTTGCGTTACAGAGACGTACTATTTAAAAATATAAAATTTATCAAAATTATCGATGTCGAAATTTAACAATCTGTGATAGCAATTAATTTTTATCGATACTGATAAGATTTTGTTAAATAAAAATGTTAAAGTCGAAGAAAAGGTTTTTTAAATCTCTTTATCTCTTAAAATCGCAATTATAATCCTTCAGGTCTTTACTTTCATCATCATCATCATCCCAGCCGCAAGACATTAAAATAAAAAACTCATATTTATATATTTTTTAAATTCTTTGCACTAACTTTGAAATACATTACATACATTTTACTAACATCTGACCCGGAAAACATTGTTTTAGAAATTATCATTATAAATTATAGCCTTTGTACTATAAGTTACCATACCGTGAAGTTTCACCGATTTCTGATCATTCGTTTTTCCTTGAAGTGTGTGAACTTTGAAATCTTTCGTTAAAACCAAGAAAATCAAAGAAAAATAATGATTCAGTGTTCATGGTCAGAATGTTTGGAGGTTTGTGCGACTTACACGAAATATTATAGATAAGACATGGAATATAGTTTTGCTCATGCTATTGTGATAATTTATATTGTAAGGCGGTAACGACGTTGGTTCGTTTTAGCTGTATAGTATACTAGAGGCTGCCCCGCGGCAGTGGCGTGCCTCGGATTTCAAGTTAGAGCAAGCCTGGCCTATGATTTAAGGGATAAGTGCCTAACTCCTAAAATAACCTAGGTTCCTAACCTACTGTAGGTATATTTATTTATTCGTTTGAGAAATAATGCACTTGCACTTCAAACCACTAACCTTTTTCTCGTCTTCCCGTCAACCAAAGTTCAAACACTCATTTAAATTAAATCAACAAGGTGCACAATAGTTTGCTCCTTGAAAACATTTTAATTAAATTAAACTGCAAAACAAAAACAAACAATGAACAATCACGACAAATAAAATCGAACTATAGTGAACAGCAAACCAATTGGTGGGTTCCTCTCTCTCGCGCAGCGGCTCGCTCGTTGCTAACTTCGTACGCAAGCAGGGCTTTCGATTTTATAGTAAAGTGCATAATAGAGCTACTTGCGCCTACATACGGCATTCGAAACGCCTCATTCGAAACGCCTTTACACCCTAAGGGCCATATTCCTTTGTACTGGTCAACCACCCACCAATTTTATTCTACCAAAACTACCAATAACGTGAAAGCTCTAGATGTGTCCCATTGTTAAGTTTTACAGCAACCAGATGTTTGTAAATGTGCCACATTCTCAATTCAATTGTTTTGACCATTTTGGGATAACATTTTGGTTCAAACGAATTTATTTGAAAGTGTAAAGGGGCCACGATTGTCGATGGTACTTACATTGTCGAATTTTTAATAGGTTAGAAAGAGAGAACACGGCTCGAAACGTGAAATATCGTGGTGCATTGTGTCAATAACCTGTCAACGTCAAACTTGACAGCGTTTCTAACGCGCGCGAATATTTGAACTATAAAAAATACGTAAACGAAATTTTTTATAATAATTATGAGTTAGGAGAGTGTAAATGCAGTTTAATAATTTTAATAGGGCAAGCCGGGCTTCTCGGCTTATATAGTAGTAACGCCACTGCCCCGCGGTTGTTCCCGCGTAGATTTCTCGTAAACACAAAAATCCCGTTTTTTCCGTTCCCGTGGGAATTTCGGGAAATCCCTTCTTAGTGCTCACCTACACTCCCCAAGGAACCTACATGCCAATTTTCAGCTTTCTACGCCCAGTAGTTTCGGCTCTGCGTTGTCTGTCAGTCAGTCAGTCAGTCAGAAGAGTTTTATATATATTGATGTATATTTTAAGGAAGCCGTAATTTGCACTAACTAGGCCGTGTACTGTGTATCTTGACGGAAGGCCGCGGATTGTTGTAAGCATCACCTCTTATCTCGAAGGTGTTGCCCGGCATCGAATGCGCAATTATTCAATTGCTGCGCAGCTTCCAACACTTATTGCAATGGATAAATGACGTTCCAATTACTACGATTCCCGTCCGGTGCATGCGATTACTAATTTAATTTTTTAATTCCCAATTGGCCAATTAATTTCTAGCTCTGTTTTGTGCCCTTCATATAATGATTCTTCAAAACTTGAGAAACCCGTAGGATTACAGCCAGAATAAAAAACTGCTTTCGATTTCTTTTAAGGATCCAGTTTACCCACTATTAGTGCCAATTTAATTTAACCAGTGAATATGGATTCAGCTCCTAGGTATACCAAAGACATAGTAGGGACAAGTTAAATTTGATAAGAATTGGTCTAAGAACTTCTTGTTTTCTCCGTCCACTAACACAAATGCAGCATTGCCTTATTATTTGACGAGAAAAACAAAGAAGGAAAATGTTTTCCATCCAGTTACAACACAACGAAAATAATACAGGATTTATCTTATCTTATCCAGTAGTCTTTGCAGACTAAACAAAGCACGAGCAATTGCAAACAGTGGAGCCAACACAGGGGCTCGTCAGCTAGTTATCTCGCTTGTTCTTGGCCAGAACCAAAAACTCTTATTGCGACTTGAATGAAGATAAATTCGTGTTTTGTTTCCTGTTCTCAACGCTATATTTTTAACATATTTTTATGTGATAACGTTTTACAAATTAAATTAGTCAAAAATATGATTTACACAAAATCTTTTGTTTTTCAGAGGCTACATTTGCAGGCGACATCGGGAACGCGCAATCAATGGGTTATTCCATTAGTCTCCAAAAATCATTTTTTTTTATTTCCATTTAGTCTCCAAGCTGATTTATTCTTATTCTTATTTAATTATTTTCCATTTCCTATAGTCTCCAAAATATTAACAGGCAAAGATGGTATCGACGGCAAAACAAGCAAGAAAAACCAGTTTTAACAGCATTGCAAAATAAAAATATAGTAACCGATACAAGATTATCGCCTAGATTTAAAAAATATTTGCACTCGTTGTCAAAAACATTACAAACTGTCAGCTACCTGATAAAGGGCGGCTAAGACTACAACTAGGTACTACGTTTTACGGAAACAATAGCCTTGCGGTTATTAAACCAATCACAGAGCGCTGCTCGGTAGTCCTTCGGCGAAAGTACCGTTATTTAAAATTTTAAAAAAAATTAGTGCATGTGGTACTCTATTTTTTCTAATCCAGACTGATCTTTGACTTGAGGAGAGATTAGGCTAGTGTCACTGTGCCAGTGCTTAATGGAATAAAGTTAAAATCCAGGCGCAGGACCTAGCACAATCACGCCGTTTAAATATGCATTCAACATTTCAACTCACGTAAGTTTGGTTGATAATTATGATAAGCTAAGTATTACAGTATAGAAAATAATATGCAAGAAGTGTTTAGAAATTTATTAGATGTTTAATAAAACGTTATTTACCTATTTTACCCTATCGTTACTTATATATTTAGCATAGTAATAGTGCTTCTGATTGTTGTAAATGTGAAAATTGTATTCCCTTACCTAAGCAAATTTTAACAGTCATAAGTATTATTTTTTTGTGAAGTTCAGGATAATTCATATGTAAATATTTATTCAAACTGATTATACTAAAAAACTACGTTTTAATAAAATTCCTAAACTTTTGTTGTTGTCTCTACATAGTAAAACTTACCTGGAGTGGAGACTAAAAGGAATAGTTGTATGAAAAAAAAATTTTGTACCTACCTTTACCACAAAAGTGTTTTGGAGACTAATAGGAAACGTTGTATGGGGCGGCAAAATTTTGGACATCAAAGGTTTTGGAGACTATCGGAATAACCCCAATCAATTCCATAAAAAATTGCGTGCACTGCACCATCTCGATAATTCTAATTATCTGATCTATCTACTACTAGCTGTCCCAGCGAACTTCGTATTGCGCCTTACAGTTTGTATACGAAAAAAAAGTGTTACTTTTACTAACTGCCTGTCAATTTTTCCGTATTTTTTAACTTTTAAACCTTCCCTGAACTACTACGAACATTTCAAACCCAAAATCAGCTAAATCAGCCCGGCCGTTCTCGAGTTTTAGCGAGACTAGCGAACCACGAATCATTTATTGATTGCCGACTGAGCTGATTTTGGTTTTGAAATGTTCGTAGTCCAAGGAAGGTTTAAAAGGTGAGAAATATGGAAAACGCAGGGAAAGTTAGCAGTAACAACAATTTATATTTACCATAAAAACTGTTATTTTTTTCGTTTCCATTGTTGTTTACATAATTTTGTTTCTTTGTTAGCCCATTCTGGACAATCAAAGTAGCATAGTCCATCCATACAGCCAAGTTTTTAGTAGTAGGTGGGTAGTTTAATAAATGGTGTTAACTCATAATCTAAGGCGATACGGAGTTTGCCGGGTCAGCTAGTTTAATATAAAAGAGTTTACTATAATTTAAATTATGTGATTTTTGCAAGGAAATAAGAAGAATTCGTCGTTTTTCTAAAAGCCTTTGTCATTGTCAAAGAGGTGAACTCATCATAAACAATACGAAGATTACTAAACGCTAAATGATATCAAAGGTGTTCAACTGGAGTTACACCTGTAACATAGAGCGGGCGTGAAATGTATTCACGCGTTAATCCAACACGACAAAAGTGGAAAGAGAGGCTGATTGTGTATCGCACGGCACGTCGCGCGTGACGACACTGCTAAAGACGGGCGACAATGGACACGCGGCCTCGCGCACCGGCCAGTCACGACCCTACAGCACGTTTATTATCAATATATTGTATAGACTGAAAAAACCCTTTAAAATATAGATCAGATTGTGAGTGTCGAAGTGGAAAGGCCTATCCGAAGATATGTTGCTACGGATTCTAATGGATTATTCTGGCAATATGGAAAAATATTTATATGTATAAAAAGACGCGAAAACTCGCATGGCGGACCGCGCCATGGATAGTAGGCCACACCACACAGTTATCGACCCGCACTGGCTTGGCTAAACTAAACTATAACAACTTGAAATTTCCAAATGCAACACGGCTTCCAAAAATGCAATCCCTGTTGCCTATTTAAAAAAAATATATCAGAACTAGTGGCTGCCCCGCGGCTTCACCATTGCATTTTCCCTTAAAACATTTAATTCCAAATTTTCCCGCGGGAATTTCAGGATAAAAAGTAGCATATGTCCTTTCTCAGGCTCTAGACTATCCAAATGCCATCTTTCATTCAAATCGGTTCAGTAGTTATCTTGTGAAAGCGAGACAGACAGACAGACACACAGAATAACTTTCGCATTTATAATATTAAATATTAAGTATGGATTAGTTAATTGGAATGAAAACAAAAAGTTAAATTAAAGACAATCATATTTCGTGATACAAACATTACATACAATTTTGTATCACGAAATATGACTATATATATGACTATAAGTAACTAACTTGCTCATAATTTTCTTTAAGAAAAGTATAATAAACCGCTGTCCATCAAATTCAGCAAGTCCAGCAATGGGAACAGATATAGGATATCGGCCAAGGGCGACTTTGATCGAAAAGACGACACAGCTAGCCGTCCGCGGCCGGACCGAGCAGTGCAACAACCACTGCCTCAGCCCCAGGTTGACGTGAATGAATTACAACGGCCGGAACTGGGTCGACCGACTCAGCCACTGTTCAGGATACATCTTTTAACTGTACCATTATTCTGAATTCTGCTTCGTACGCTACACCGAAAGAAATGTTTTCTGCGTTTGACGCAACGATAATAGGTACAAGGCTTCACATTAAATTGCCCTTTTCAGGATCCTATCCTAAGTCAACTCAGGTAAGGCACAAGATTTAATTAAATAAGTTACCTCGTAAACAGGAAATGCTAAGGAAGTTAGTTGTGGAACCGCTTTGGGCTGCTCTAGTGAAGATAAGGAATTAAAATATGTGAGGGCGGAGGCGGAGTGGCGCAGAGCACACAAAACCAGCGATGAACACTTCGCAAAAATATACTTAGCATTTTTTTTTTAAATTGTCTTTTAACCAATCTCTACATTTAAGTCGAACGTCCACCGCCAACTAAACTCAATTAGTTTAGCTTAACTCGCATAGTTGAGCCAGTTTTTCTCACAAGCTTTACGTCAAGCAAAATTTGGCTGAACTATGCGAGCTAAGCTAAACTAATGTAAGTTGGCGGTGGACGTTCGGCTTTAGAATTTTATAATCTAACGTTTTTATGAAATAGCACTTGTAAACCTAACACAACTTACTGTTAACAAACATCAACCCTGTATCAAATGGAGAAGCAAAAAGCAACTAATTCTGATCCCGTTTATACATATTGCCAAGTCCAGAGAGTAGAGTGCGGAAATGAATTAGATTCCTGCTATTTTCAAAAGCTTCAGCTGCATTCAGAACAAACCAATTGATTACTTGATAGCTATGTTTTTTATTGAATTACAAAAAAAAACATATTCGAGGAAATTTGTAAGAAATGATAATACAGAAAAATCTTACTAACATTTGTATTTGCTTTACTTTTTATACCAAAGTTAAGAGCTTACCCCACGTTAGTTCCGCCCATACAAATGTACTCGTATTCTCTTTTTTTTTTCGTTTTCGACCGTGGAACCTTAATTTTTGCAAGATAGTAAATATTGTCCAAATCTATGCCCCTGTCACTTTTTTTTTCTAATTTATTAGTTACTATAAAAAATTGAGAGACTCAAAAATGCGTAAAAATGAAGAAAAAAACTATTTGACATCGTGTGTAGATCCTGAAGGAAGAACAGCGAGGCGGCGCGATGGCCCTATACAATACATATATGTAAGTACGTAGTCGTTTCGTATATCCGTTAACATTCCTCCATGCTTCGCTTGAGACATCCATTGGCACGCGTGGGCGTCACGCTCGATTTGCAGTTTAACGTGGATCTCTATCCTGGCACTAAAGTTTTATTGCCAGCCATCAAGCGATACTTCTACTAGTCTAACCCGGGCTAAGCTTCAGCCGTCATATCAGATCAGCGAAGGATAATTTCAAAGAAACCTTTTAATTTATTTGGTTATAGAAGTATAATAAGGTATTTTGTGGTATAGATATAAGAAATATTCACTACTCCCAAACCTATCACAGAATACTTTTTTTAGTTATTGCTTGTGTTACAAATAAACTCTTTAATGTAGAGTGGCAAATATTATAATAAAGTAGGTACACTGGATCACATTCGGTTATTATGACGATTTCTAGAGGATAAGTGATGATTAAGATGCCTTCATATTTTTGTTTTATATATTACGAGCTTTCCCGGCTTACTTCGTTACGCCATAGAATATAAGATACAACAAAAGACTTGGCTCTATAGACTATGTTCTTTTGCCTGCCCAGAATGGTCTTGATAAAAAAACAAACAACAACAACAAACCACCTGTCAAAATATGTAAACAACGGAAAAAATATTGCACCTTGGGTTACATTATTTGAGTTTAGGTAAGGATCCCAAATTTTTTTGAAAATCTAATATAGCCTATGACACTCGGGGTTAATGTAGCTTCCTACCAGTGAAAGAATTTTTCAAATCGGTTCAGTATTTCCGGAGCCTATTCGTTACAAACAAACAAACAAACAAATCTTTCCTCTTTATAATATTAGTATAGACTAGAGGCTGCGCCGCGGTTTTTCCCGCGCAGATTTCTCATAAACACAAAATTCCCGTTTTTTCCCGTTCCCGTAAGAATTTCGGGAAATCCCTTCTTAGTGCTCACTTACACTCCCCAAGGAACCTACGTACTAATTTTCAGCTTTCTACGCCCAGTAGTTTAGGCTCTGCGTTGTCTGTCAGTCAGTCAGTCAGTCAGTAACGGAAGAGTTTTATATATATTGATTATAGTAGTGGTAGTAATAATAGAGGCTAACTATCATGTATGGGTGTGGAACCAAATCACCGTAAGAAAAATTTACTCGGAGTGAGTGGGTTAGGTATGGGCATACGACGGCCTTGCGTCAAGGCTCCAGTATAACATTACATTAATATATATATATTTGGCCAAATTAGTGAAAAGGAACCGGTTACATAAAATAGCAGTAGATCATAGCAGCCGGTCCGTGATTGATGTTTAAATTAACGAGCTCCCGTTCTGTTTCGCAGAACCTTTTGCTCAATTTACCCAGCTTCACAGCGAGGAGGGTATTTATTGATTTTGTGGAATGCGACATCCCGGAAAACGAAAGAGTATATATCTGGATAAAAACGATCTAAAATTGACGGTAAAAATTAGGGTATAGTAGTCAACAGTTCGTATAGGTATACCTATACGAGCACACATGAGTTATATTCAAGTTTCATCAAGATAAAGTACATAACCAGAGTTAATTCTAGTATAGTTTTTTACTAGGGTTTAACCACATTATAATAAAGTTTACATACAAGTAATGTCAACAAATATAATGTATATCTTCAACTCAAAAACTCCAGAACTAATTATGATGATACATATTTTTAATTTAGGATATAAACTCTCCAAAAACAAGCCCTAAACATATTCAAATCGGTTCAGTTGTTCGGCCGTAAAAAATAAAAAATAAAAAAGTGATGTCTGAAACATTGCGAGCACCTTCACCTACTTGTACAAGAGAAACGTCGTGGAAAGTGGAAGGAAATTCCTCTGGACATTAAGTGAGTACCGCGAAAAAAACTTTTTTTAAAGTTAACAGTCTTTCTGATTGTTATAGTTTGATAGGAGGGAGCTTGAGCAAAAGTTTAAGTCTGCCGACATAGGTTACAGAATCAAGCTTTAATTTAAACGAATCACGATTTGGTACTATTTTATTCGTGACTTGATATATTGATATACACACACATATTGATTTCTCACAAAAATCACGTTGTGGTTGTTTTCGGTTGGATAGGACATTGCAGGCTTGAATCACCTGATTGTCCGAAAAGTAAGATGATTCCGTGCTTCGGAAGGCACGTTAAGCCGTTGGTCCCGGCCGCAGTAGTGGTCGTTATAACCGCGGCGACAAGCTGGCCCCTTGTCACGTTGGTAATAAAGCATAAACTCGGCTAAACGTGGGTCTGGCTCTCAAGCCGGTGCCTCTGCCTAACCCTCCGGGGAATAAAAGGCGTGATATTATGTATATTATGTTATGTTATTCGTGACTAGAGGCTGGCTCGCGGTCTAACCCGCGCAGATTTCTCATAAACACAAAAATCCCGTTTTTTCCCGTTCCCATGGGAATTTCGGGAAATCTCTTCTTAGTGCTCACCTACACTCCCCAAGGAACCAACGTGCAAAATTTCAGCTTTCTATGCCCAGTAGTTTCGGCTCTGCGTTGTCTGTCAGTCAGTCAGTAACGGAAGAGTTTTATACATATTGACTACAGGCTGCCCCGCGGTTTTTCCCGCGCAGATTTCTCATAAACACAAAATTCCCGTTTTTTCCCGTTCCCGTGGGAATTTCGGGAAATCCCTTCTTAGTGCTCACCTACACTCCCCAAGGAACCCACGTGCCAATTTTCAGCTTTCTACGCCCAGTAGTTTAGGCTCTGCGTTGTCTGTCAGTCAGTCAGTCATTCAGTCAGTCAGTCAGTCAGTAACGGAAGAGTTTTATATATATTTAAACCAGGGATGTTCCGAATGTAGCATTTTGGAATTTTGAATGATGCCAATGGGAATATTTGTAAAGGTCAGTGAAAATATTTAGGTTTAGAATATTCATCACGTTTAATATGCAATGATTATAATTAAAAAAGGCAAAGAATAAAGAGGTAGGCCACGTTCACCGACCAAATTGGTAACGTCCTCAGGAAGGGCCACGTGAAGAGTTCACGAAACCGACGTGCGTGTATGAAAAGGCTTGTGATTGTAGAGGAAGCGAATGAAGTGTGTCCGGTTCGTAGCAAGTGGAAATCAAATGTATCTGCCTACCCCGTTGGGATACAGGCGTGACGTAACAAAATAAAAATAGACTTTCTACAAAAACCTACAACAAACATACAGTAAATATACTTCATTCTTAAAGCATGGCGGCACATTCGCATTCGCATCACATTCGCATCTCGTTGATGCGAATGTTGAAGCAAATGTCAAAATGATGAGAATCATTCGCGAATGTGAATGCAAACGTTCGGAACATCACTGATTGAAAGCCTGACTTACGATTTACACTAGGTCTAACTCTTTGTGTAGGTACATAAGTAAGGCTGCTGACTGAATACATGAGAGGCGATTGTCGCTGTGTTTGATGAAAACACAAGTAAGTACCTATATTAGTCAGTGTAGTGTGATAAAATATCATACGTATGGAAGAGAAGGTTAATTAATATCTTTGTACCTTTAAGTAAAATCTAGTTATTTCCAGATCAAAGCTTTTTAATAGAGCTCGTGTAGAATTGAATGCAGAATAGGAATCGCCCTTTACTTGTAAATGTACTGAGTAGTTCTCAAAGACTATGATTTATATGATAATGAAATAGAACCAACAGTCTTGTCAGAAATATAAATACATTTTGTACCTGTACAATTAAATTTTCATTTAGTGTAAGATATAAAAAAAATATCGAAAGTAAAATCTGTTGAAGCCAAAAAATCAAAATCTATTTTGCATAAAGCTAAACATGCAGAGAACACAAAGATCATATCGGCGACAACTGCAAAAACTCCTGCGATTTTGCGATAAGCAAAATTTTACGCGCGTTATAATACTTACTGCCAATGGAAGGGGCCGGTGATTCCATCACGGAGGCGGTCCTTCAGAGATCTCTGCCTGGAGGGGCCGGGCCCCGGCGGCAGCATGCCGGCGCCTGGAGCGGGCACGGCAGCCGGCGGAGGCGGCGGCGCACGCGCCGGCGACGACATCTCCTGTCCAGGCACTACCAGCGCACCCACACTATCATCACACCACGCCACTGACGATCACCACTAAAATGGTGCGCTGTAACATAACAGAGACAACCAAGCCACATAAATAAACATAAAGCTAAGCGAGAGTACATCGCGGTTACAGCGGGAGACTTGACTAGCGAACGTAAATAGGGTGAACACAAGGCAACAAAACATACAGCCAGGCAGGAAGAAAGGGATCGATTTAAGTATAGTTTTAAAACAGTAATAATCCTATCTACGTCTCTGAGATTTCGATAATTCAACAAAGACGTGGTGTAGAGTAAATTTACTGGAACGAGAAATAAATTATGCACCTGTCTCCACGGCAACGTCGCGTCAAACACGACACTGCTATGAAATGAACACCTAATTTTCGCGAAACGAAGAACTTTGTCGCGACAGCTGACAACACGGCTTATAATAAGTATACCAAAATTATTAATAAAAAAAATACTAAAATTAATAAATGTTTAAATTATGTTAAATAGCGAGCATATAAAACTTGAATGGAACCCTATATACATACATACACCCGCTCGGGACTCATCAAAGCTAAACTGTCTCAGCTAAACTTAACTAAGCACTATTGCTTCCTAGGATCGCGTGCAGGCAGTTGCGTGAGACATATAATGAAGCGAAATGTACCTTTAATAACGAAAACGTTCCCGGATTGTCCTACGCCGCTCTGTCCGATGCCGATACGACGTTAAACTTTTTAAATCCTAGTCATTCGTATAACTCTTCGTAAATATGTATAGTAAAGAAAAGACAGCCAGAAAGTCATACAAAAATGTATTATTTACTAGGCTGCATATTCATATGTATGTATATGTTGTATATTATGTCGTAGTAAGATTTGATAATTAGGTTTTTCGCAAAAAAAAACTAGGGATTTTGCGAAAACCCGGATAATTTGATAAAAGCATTACTTTTTTTTTCAATCATCCTGACATAATTAAAGGACTTTTTTTGCAAAAAAAACCTAATTATCAAATCTTACTACGACATATACATTATGTTCTTATTGGTTCTTAATGCAATCTAAGGCTGAAGCTGACTTATCTTAGAAACTTACCGTCTTATTCATAAAGATACAGTACATTTTAAGTAGCTTTACTGGAGGGCTACTTCCCTGGTTTGTTGTATGGTAAATACGTGACATCCAGTCTAAATTGGCATATATGTCAAATAACTAAGATGCTCTTTAACTTTTTATGAATAACAGGGTTAACCTATATTTTTTTATTTTATTTTGATTAAAATAAATGAAAAACGAAACTAACTGAATGCTCGTAACAGCTAAACAAGTTGGGGCATTACGTGCACAGTGCAAAAAGGAATTCATAAAGAGGCAAGAATAATTTAAATTATGCTAAACAACGCTTCACTACATATAATTTTCAAAAGAGCTGACAATTGAGATAAAATTAAATAGCTTTGACTTTGTACAAAATAAAACAAAAGAACTAAATGTCACTCTTATTGAATAACCTCGCGCATCAGAAGTAAAATATAACGAGGGACGCCTCGCAAGTGGAATCCACAATTTATTTAATCTTAGCTCTGATAAGGGCTTTCATTTATATAAGGCTTCTGGGTAAGGAACATAAACACAGGAGGGGGTTTGTTATAGTCTATAGTATAGTAAGGGCGACAGCAAGAGGCATAAACAGGGTATCGATCGGCCCTCGCGGCACCCTACGCGTCCCCCCTCCCCGCGCCAGGGTTACGTAATGCCAGCTGATCACCGCCCAGTAACCTTGACGACGAGGCTTGTGCACGCGCTCCTCAATGATCCGGCTGGGCCGCTCCCTTTGGTGGAAGGAATTGTTTAAAGTAGGTATATTACATTTCTTGAAAATGTAATAAAAGATACCGAACACGTTCAAATTTTTTAAAAATTAAATCCAGAAACCATATAATTTTGGCGGTTAAGACGCGGTGCGCGTCAATACAAAAAGAAAAGAAACGTTTTCCCAATACTTACTAATTATTATCCAATAGCCATAATTTAATAGTATGTTACGGACACTATAAAAAAACTAGGTTTATACGTTTCCTTTTTTTCAAAATTAGCAAAGATTTAGACTTTTAGGCTCCGGAAATACAGAATTTTTGTGATAAAAGAAGCCAATGCATATTTAAAAAAAGAAAGGTAAACGATCGATCCTAGAATATATAATGCTGAAGCGATGTACATGAAAATCATAGTGATACGCTAAAATTTAGGTAGTGAAATCGTTATCCCCCGAAACCCAAATTATATATTTTTTTTAATTACTCTCTTTCTATCGCACGGTTGCGGTTCGAGGGCGGGCGACAGCATGAGTTTTTCTAGATATTCTTTCATTACTTAACTATAGATTCGTCTTAAAAAGTTTAGGAGTAGGTACGTTGTTTTGGCCGCGAAAATGACTTCTGAGATACCTTGTTTTAAATAAAAAGACCCTTGGAAATAGCATTATTTTATGGCATAAGTATTGCAATCTAGTATTAATACTACTAGACACTAGACGGACAGATATAAAATACCTACTAAGTATGTTCGTGGATTCTCTATTAGCTACGAACAAAAATTCTATTAGCAAGCCCAGCATTCATTATATATGGTAATTTATATAATATGCAAGGCTTTCATTTTTCATAGTCATAAACACAACTCTGCTATTTTTACCAATTCACTTCAAGGAAATATCCAAAAGTAAGGTGACGATACCATTCGCAATATTACCTAGTTAAAAGCCGGCCTAGTTTAGTGCCAGGCCAATATCCGGCGGTCCGTCCGTATAGACAGGGCCGAGGCAAGCTAGATGAAGGCGATGTTCATTCCTAGCTGATCCTTCAGGCTGGACTAGCTAATTACTAGCTTTGAAATGTGTCTCAAATAGAAAGCGTAGTTAATCATTGAAGGAAATACTTTTCAGACATTAAAAAGAGAAAGCATTTTACCCATTTACTATGTCAATGTTTTACAGCAAGTCCTGCAACTTACTTAGTATTTTTATTTTATGCTGGTTCCAAACTAGATTTATGCCAAGCCAGATACGAAAAAATCATAGTGACTGATAAAATGTTTGTGTTTCCGAAATGTATATTTACACGGACGGCGTAACACTTTTGTCTATGGTCTCCTGCGCACGTGAAACGTGAACTTTTATTATTGGTGCACAGCGGCTATTTATTATAGAAAAAAATTAATGTTTAAAAAACCTAGCAAACTACTACGACTTACTTAAAATCTTACATAAAACTTAAAATCCAGCCCAAGAGGTTGCACCTTAATAAAACTGTATTTCAAATAAGCTTTTATCAAAACGATTAAATTGTGGAATCGCCGATAAATTTGTCAATAACTGTATTTTCTTTTTTTTTATTTATAAAATTTAATTCGATTGCTCATTGGTTCAACAAGTTGCATTACTGACAAAATTATATTTTTTTATAATCAAATTAATTACGAACAATTTAAATCGTGTTTCAGGTTTCAGATCTTCCTTTGTAAAAGTGGAGGGCTGTATCCTTTCGTCTAGCATCAACCTTACCTACTCAGCATAGGCAAAGATGCTGCAAGAAAGGGAGATTTAGAACAAAAGAAACACGCCACGCTGCACCCGAGCCGAGTAAGGTCGCAACTCGGAACGGAACAAAACGTTTCTAGGCAAGCATTTTACCCAACTAATTTAATAACGGAAACATTATCTATGTATTGCATATAATATAACTTTACAAGGAAAGCAAGTAAGCGTTCGTTCCCTTATTTAAAATTTTCACCGAAGTTGCTCGATATGCGCGACCTTGCAGGACAGAGCGGCGCGGGGCGCGAGGCGCGTGCCCAATGCAAAAGTGGCGCCCGACGTGGGACGTGAGATCAGCTGTTATTTACCAAACCACGCGCGATTCTTTCTACAATAATATAATATTTTTAAGTCATGATTTTGTTAAAAATTTTGTAAAATTCTCAAGTCTTGTTTGAAAGCCAATTAATTTTAAAACAATATTACTCTAATAATGGCGATTAAACATGATAATTCTTGCTGCGTGTCTAATATATTTAGCTTTACATAATACCATATTTTAAATTACTATCATGCTACAGTTAAAAAAACTAATAAAACAGAATTATAGTCTACAAAATAAAATACACAAAAAACAACAGCTTGTGAACATAAAACAATTACCTCTATTGATTTCGTGATTGCTAATCGACGTAATGATTCGAGACGATTCATACTTGATGGATTATCTAGTGACATGTGAATGCTTGTTTGCAATTTTCATAATTTTTTTCGTCATAATGAATGAATAATGGAGTGCGAGTAAGCATCTAAAGTGGTCCATGCATCTATGCAACGAACCGAAGGAGAAGAACGTGTGTTTTTGCGTAGTAGCGCTGTGGTAAGATCGTACGGCATAACGCGCAAACGTGGTACTCCGGCGGGAGGCCGCGTGGGACTGGGTGAGCGGAGCGGAGTGCGGTGAGGCGAGGCTCCGGGCTCGGGGGCGAGCGGGAGCCCGCGCTGGCGCCCGACGTGGGACCGCGCCACCCACAGCCACGCCTCCCCACACACATAATCACAAATCGGCGGCGGCGTCGAGCGAGACACCTATTCTATTGCATTAGATATATCGAAATATTGTAAACGCAAATCAACTTTGTGTTAATTTAAATTGACAATCAAAACATTTTAGAAAGTGTAGAACAGTGATTTAGAATTCTTTCGATCACTTATTTCTGGCGATATTAATTAGGCAAAAAAAGGCTTTGTTGTGTATTTGTATTAAATTACTTAAATAAGATGCTAACTAAAGTAAAGTGTGTCTTAACTCGTTTAAAACAACATCACGTGGATCCGCACAATCACAGCGTGTATTGCAAACGATTGTAGTAATTTTTTTTGGTAAAAATTGTAATAAATCACATCCCTATAACACCCACATAATTATTAACAACAGATTTTCATGTCGCGTGGTAAGAGGTATCTGCGCCTACACGAGTCACGATAGGTATAAACATTTTTAGCCTTATCACAAAAAATAATTATTATTTTTTTACAAAAAATGAACCCGCCTTCAATAAACTGACACATACATCAAGTCGGTTATAACAGATACTAAAACCTTCTCCTGAATGTAACAAATACTCTACATCTGAAAACCGCATCAAGATCGGTTCAGCCAAACGCGAGATAATAGCGGACAAACATAAATACATACATACAAACATACATACAGGTCAAACTGATATCCTCCTTTTTTTAATTCGGTTAAGTGTTCTGTAGCGTTTACGCCTATAAAGTCAACAATAACATAACAGTTTGGTACACTTACTTTTTTAGTATAATTTTGTCTCTGACAGTAAATGTGCTATGAGACAACAAGAGGCAACTTTTCAGCAGCATTGCTTTCCGGGATTGTTCTAGAGGTAGTATAGAGGGTGCTTAATAGAGACCTTGACCCGTCGGATCAGGCCCGGGCCTGAGTGCCCGGCACGGGGCTCTACTCTACTCTACCTTAGTCGACCGATAGGCTGTGTATGTAATTTGTGAAAACTTTTAAGATACCTATTTAAAATTTGCAGAGTGGGACATAAACACAGCAGAATAATAAAAGGCCATTTATGAGTTATGAGTGTGTTTGACAACTCTGTAATAAATTAAAGGGGTGATTTAGTTAAGAGCCTATAGACCATTGACAAACCGCCGCTTCCACGCGACCGCAGCGCCAAGACTTACGCGGCCGAGTTGTGAAGCCTTATCACAAGTTTTGACAGAATTTTTCGCGCAAAAAACTTTATTGTTGTCACGCCATTTGACGCATCCGTCGGGCAAGTGATGTTCTTCTTTACCAAAAATAAAAAATCTCGATATGTAATTATTATATATAAGTTTATATTTTTATAGTTTTTAAAGTTTATGAAATACTTACCCGTTTTTTATTTGTGATTTTTTTTTTTATTAAAACAAACTTTTGTTGCATCCCTAGATGGAATAAAGTAGCCTCGATCGGAAAAAAATATATTATCGATAATATCAAAGCTAAAATATAAGACAAGATAAGAGAATACTTTATTCATTCAATAATTTAATCAAAATAAACATCAAATAGGTACATAAAAAAGAACAAGTTACAAAGAACAATGAAAAAGGCGGCCTTATCACTAAAAACGATATATCGCAATCAAAATCGCCGATATTTGCATCACCTCGATAAAAATATCGATATTACCCACCTCGCATCCCTACTTGCACAATGCTATCAATTTTTTTTAAATATTCTCTAGCCTATGTTTATCAGGGATAAGGCTAGTTTCAGACAACGGTATAGTTTAAAAGCATGGGGTATGGTGGCGGACTACGACGGCGAACTTCGTGTTTTTCTGTATTGAAAAATAGCTCTTGTTCTGTGGTATTACAGTCAACGGCGGCGCACGAGACCATATACAAAAGTGTTACGGGGCGTCCGTGTCCGCCACTGTACTATAAATTTGTGAGATGCGCTGAGTTCACGCGCCGCCCTCTTCCTCCTTTCTTGACCCCGAACGTCCCGCAAGCTAAGCTAGCAACACAACACGTCTACACTCAAATGAGCTTGCTATATATATAATGTACCTTAAATGCTTGCTTAAGGTGGTAACTCTCGCTATGGCGCGAAATTCAAATTTTTTCGTGTTTTTTATTTATTCTGGCGAAAGTATACATTTTTAATTAAGTTTAAATGAATTCGCGAATGTAAAAAACCATCTCCCACATTGCAATACAACGTTTTTGGAAGACAGACCTACAGATTTTGTGTCTAAGGGGTAAAAGGCCAAAAAACAAGTTCCTTGAATATACACAAAATCGGTAACTCTGTCTTTCGAAAATGATATATCACAATGTGGGAAATAGGATTTTACGTACGCGAATTCATTTAAACTTTATTAAAAATGAATACTTTCGCCAAAATAATTAAAAAACGTAAAAAAATTTGAATTTCGCGCCATACCGTGAGTTACCGCCTTAAATAATGTCCCGTAATGTTAACACCATTAGTATACATATATTTGATTCTTCTTTGCTATATATGCAGTATAGTATAGTAGTAGTAGTAGACCTTCTTTGCTTTACTATAATATAAAAATTATATTTCAGCATTTGACCCGGTGTCAGGTTACTGGCTGCAGGCGCTACCATCGGCTAACCTGGGAACTCTCTTACACAAGACCACACTTTCCCTGGGGGTGTGCCTGAGACTGGGAGTCAGGACGTGTGCTCCTCATCGCTGCCACTGTGGAGATATGTCGATCACCTCGGCCACCACGGCCTCTCCTGTATGCGCAGCGCTGGCCGCATGGACCGCCACGCCAGTCTAAATGACATTATCCGTCGGGCCCTTACTACTGTCAACGTGCCAGCCGTCCTTGAACCTAACGGTCTGGCGCGAGACGACGGAAAGAGGCCCGACGGTATGACTATCGTCCCTGGACACGTGGCAGGCCGTTGGTGTGGGACGCCACGTGTGTTGACACCATGGCGGCTTGCCACGTGAAAAGAACATCAGGTGAGGCTGGCGCGGCAGCCGCAGCTGCCGAAGACCTCAAACGGCGCAATTACGCGGCAATTAGTCAGCAGTATGAGTTTGTGCCGTTTGGGGTCGAAACTTTAGGGCCTTGGGGGCCAGGGGCGCGTCGACTATTTAAGGAATTATCGACGCGTCTGATCGACCATTCCGGTGACCGGCGGGCTGGCTCGTACCTTGGCCAGAGAATAAGTCTGGCCATTCAGAGAGGTAACGCAGCCAGCCTGCTAGGCACCGTACCTTCCGGTGGCAGCGATTTGGAGGCCATTTTTTATTTGTAAATATGTCTTTGTTTAGTTTTTTTTAAGGTAATGTTTAATAACATAATATCATGTACATATTAAATAAAGAATAAAAAACCACAAAATTATATAGCGTTGTCTGAAACGACCTTTATGTACGATTAAAATCGAAAAATAATATTATCAGGTAGGTATCTCTTCCAAGACTTGCGAAACACGTGGCCTCGTGACGTCATCATGCTGAGACTAAGCGAGAAGGCAATAACAATTAACACTCGTTTGGCAAGTGAGTGACATGTTTACAATTTGATTGAATTAGAGAGCCAGAGAACAAAATCGACGTGCGCTCCGCCTCGCGACCGGGGCGTACTGACGTCTCTGACGCTGACGTCCGAAGTGCAATTTCGTGCAAAATTTACCCAGATTTTTGTATAAAAACTAATGTATTAAAATAAATACGCATTGTTTTTTAAATATTGCCACGTAAATTTATAGTTTATACTTTTTTCGTCGTTTTGAGTATCAACTTGAGGGGAAAATATTTGTTTTTATTAAAAACAAATATTTTACAGTGGCGTTACTACAATATAAGCCGAGAAGCCCGGCTTGCCCTATTAAAATTATTAAACTGCATTTACACTCTCCTAACTCATAATTATTATAAAAAAATTCGTTTACATATTTTTTATAGTTCAAATATTCGCGCGCTTCTTACGCTGTCAACTTTGACGTTGACAGGTTGACACATGCACTGCGATTGGTCACGCCCTACCGCTATCGCCGTTTCGCTCGCACTCGGTGGCTTCTTATTTGGCTTCGTTTCGAGGCGTGTTGTCTCTTTCTAATCAAATAAAAATTCGACAATGGCTACATACATGTAGACAAGTAGCTATATGCACTTTACTATGAAATCGAAAGCCCTGCTTCCGAACGAAGTTAGCAACGAGCGAGCCGCTGCGCGAGAGAGAGGAGGAACCAGCCAATTGGTTCGCTGTTCACTTCAGTTCGATTTTATTTGTCGTGTTTGTTTTGAAGTTTAATTAAATTTAAATGTTTTCAAGGAGCAAACTATTGTGCAATGTGTGTTGATTTATTTGAATGAGTGTTTGAACTTTGGTTTACGGGAAGACGAGAATAAAAACTTTTTATCAAAAAATTAAACCGCCGAAAAAACTGAAAAGCATTAAATAATTAGCAAACATTTTCTATTAGGACTTAATTTACTTACTTCTTAAAGTAATTTTGCTTTACCAAGAAATTTTAAGTCGGTGCCACACCACACAAGCAAATTCATTATCTACGTAAAGCGCAATGCGCAGCGGCACACGTTTTTCGGTTATTTCTTTGAATTTCAGGTAATTTAGTGATCTTTCTTCTTTGATTCTTGTGGCACCGACTCAAAATTTCTTGGTAAAGCAAAATTACTTTAAGAAGTAAGTAAATTAAGTCCTAATAGAAAATGTTTGCTAATTATTTAATGCTTTTCAGTTTTTTCGGCGGTTTAATTTTTTGATAAAAAGTTTTTATTTTTTGCTTTTCAGTTTTTTTATGGGCTAATTTTTTTTGACCCCAGCTAATCACCGTTCACAAGGTGGTCGCACCCCACAAGGTGGCCACACAACCTGGTGAATGTTGAGGGACTAACAGAATGAGGTTCGATCACGACCGGTCGGTGAGGCGATTTTTAGGGGAGGCCTATGTCCAGCAGTGGACGTCTATCAGCTGAGATTATGATTATTAACATACATATAAAAAAGACTCATAATTATACCTAGCAGTTTTCATGTAAATCACAAAACGGCAATACAATCTGTAAGTGAACAATAAAGTCACCCCTATTTTTCCACTCTTAGGGTTGGAATTTTATTTTCAAATTTTTATGGGACCAACTTCAAGGTATACCCTGTCGATTAAAAAAAGAATTATCAAAATCGGTCCAGACAGTGAAAAGTTATGCGTGATCATACATAAAAAAAAAAATAAAAAAAAAATATATACGCGACGAATTGAGAACCTCCTCCTTTTTGTTTTTTCGTCGGTTAAAAAGGTAAGTGGTTTTGAAGTGCATTATTTCTCAAACGAATAATATACCTACAGTAGGTTAGGGACCTAGGTACTTTTAGGAGTTAGGTACTTATCCCTTAAATCATAGGCCAGGCTTGCTCTAACTTGAAATCCAAGGCACGACACTGATTTTTAATATCACAATCCTAAAAACTCCGGAGCTTTAACATTCCCGATTTCGGTCGACTTTAGACATTTATAAGTATTTCACTATTAATGATAGGTACTACAAATTGGCGTCCGTAAATCGATAAACATGGTCATAATTTCAGTTTTTGCACTCTGCCCCCTCTTAACAAAAATCCCAAAGTAAGGATATAAAATTGGATGGTAAAGATAGAAGGATTGAAATTTTTAGGCAACTGATTTTAATATGATCTCTAAAACAGCTAAACTAAATTTCTATTTCAAAGATTTTTATTAAAAAAAATTACATTACACTACAACTAAGAATATCAATTGCACGTTGCACATAATTTCCACGAGTCACAAATCCACAAAAATACGCTCGTATAGATTGTTTACCTACAACGCTGCTTCACTAACTGCTACGCTACGCAGCTGTATAGTTGCAAAATAACTTTAAAAAAAATCGAAAAAAATATATATACATTTATTTAATTATAGTCTTGTCTGTCTTGACTACTCCGTGGCTCAGTTAGCTGATGTTGGCTATGACACGGGAGCAACGGGTTCCATTCACGGCGGGTGCTAACATTTAGTTAAATGAATAATAACATTGTTTTGCACTGTTATGTTTTGGGCACCCTAGATACAGGTTCTTCCAAGTAAGGGGCTCTGCCTGTGATACATTATTATTATTATAATAATTCATTTTCTTTGTAATGTCTGTCTATGATACCATAATATTAGCTACATTTGCCTTGAAAATTTTTAATTTCTTTTATACAAAAAGATATGACATGTGATAACTTTAAAAACAAAGACACACCTTCAATAAATTTACACATACATTAACTGAGAACTTCCTCTATTCTCAAGTCGATTAAATAGGTATTAAAACCTTCTCCTGAATATAACAAATACTTTTATGAAAACCGCATTAAAATCGGTTTCGCCAAACTCCAGATAATCGCGGACAAACATACATACAGGTCAAACTGATAACCTCCTTTTTTTTTTTTTTTGAAGTCGGTTAAAAAGAATTATGCTAAGTAGGAACATAAACATGCTAAGGCATATTTGTTCCTCTTTATGATTGTATAATGGTATTGTTTACTCTTTAAAGCACACATTGATTAGTTAGGCGTGACTGTATCGAAAACTTATTAAATCTTTGTTAAAATAAAACATGCCAACGTACCTTAGAACAAAACAATCAAATATTAATAATTAAAATATTTGTTAATTGTTATCATTTCAGTCTTTATAGAAGTTCACCATTCTTTTATGAGGAATGCGTGTGTGTATGTATATGTATGACCGCGATTATCTCGCGTTTGGTTGAACCGATTTGTTGTGATTGTTAGTACTGCAGTATTAAATCAATATGATATGGAAAAATAAAGATTTTAATTTTTCCCAATTTTGTTACATTCTTTCCACATTTGTTTATATTTTAGTTCACAAACAAGTTTAATATTTGTACTGCCTATCATTGAATGAGTAGAACAATAAAATACAAATTCAATTAAAGTTGCAACATTTTATGTTGTGTGGCAGGTTTTCTACTATTAACATGCACAATACTGTCATAAATCTATTTTTAAATGCTAAACAATACAGGAAAAACAATACCATATTCTTACTAAAGTAGCCATGTTTTACAAAAATTGTGATAAGATTACAATATGAGGATAGATGAGATGACAGATTATAAAAGAAATAGTCCTCTTATAAAACCTGAATTTAAAAATTGTTTTAGATTTTTAAGTACATACTTAAGAATATTATCTATACCAATATTATAAAGAGGAAAGATTTGTTTGTTTGTAATGAATAGGCTCCGGAAATACTAAACCTATTTGAAAAATTATTTCACTGGTAGAAAGCTACACTATCCCCAAGTGACATAGGATTTATTAGATTTTCAAAAAAATTAGGGATCCTTACTTAAACTCAAATAATGTGACCCAAGGTGCAATATTTTTTCTGTTGTTTACATATTTTGACAAGTGGTTTGTTGTTGTTGTTTGTTTTTTTATACACCCATTCTGGGCAGTCAAAAGAACTAGTCTATAGAGCCAAGTCTTTAGTAGTATCTTATATTCTATGGCGTGAAGAAGTAAGCCGGGACAGCTCGTTAACTATAAAGTTGTTTTAAAAAAAAAATCATGTTATATCTATACCAATATTATAAAGAGGGAAGATTTGTTTGTTTGTTTGTAACGAATAGGCTCCGGAAATACTGAACCGATTTGAAAAATTCTTTCACTGGTAGGAAGCTACATTAACCCCGAGTGTCATATGCTATATTAGATTTTCAAAAAATTAGGGATCCTTACCTAACTCAAATAATGTAACCCAAGGTGCAATATTTTTTCCGTTGTTTACATATTTTGACAGGTGGTTTGTTGTTGTTGTTGTTGATTTTTTATTCGGCCATTCTGGGCAGTCAAAAGAACATAGTCTATAGAGCCAAGTCTTTTGTAGTATCTTATATTCTATGGCGCAACGAAGTAAGCAGGGAAAGCTCTTGTCATATAAAATAAATAAAATATAAAAATATTATTATTATTTTAAAGACTGAATTATATTCAAAGGAGTGACATTGTACAGAAGGTACATAAAACATGTGAGACTCTATAGTTTTTTTAAGTAAGAATAGCTGTTTGTGAGTTAGTGAGCAACTATCTATCATATCATAACAAATGATAACCTCCCTCTTCTCTTAAAAGATAAAAGGATACCTACCTACATTACAAAGCAAACATACCAGTATGATTTCAAAGTAAATAATAGATGATAAATAAGTAGATTTATCATAAATTATATAAGCACACCTAAGACTCAGTAGCTACAGTACAATAATAATAATATATTGTTTGTTTGCAGTTGATTGGATGTGGTGGTAGAATCCATGTTGATGTTTAGGATCGCAAAGAAAAGCCTAACTAATTTAAATTTTTGTTTTCAATTTACAATTATTTTTTGTCAAGTGGCAGTTAACTTACACCCTGCTTCCTGCGCCTGATTTGAAATTTAAACAATTCAATATTAAAAGATTTTCCGTTTAATTTTCTTATAGAATCTTCAATTTTGGCTAAGTACTTTATCATTTGCTTTCAGTAGTCGGATGACATTAAATCACCTAACAATGTAGGTCAACAACTACAATCAATACATTAACAAAATTATACTATAAAACATTATAGGGATTTCTGCTTTCGCGGTTTATTTGCTATTACTTCTTACCATGATGTGTTTGGGTAAGTAGTTACAACAAAAGCATCTGTAGGTAATTACCTACAGATGCACCATTTTGATATAGGTATGTGGTTAGTTCTTGGCGTTTTAGGAAAATGGAAAACAGACCTATAGAAAGAGGGTAAAGTATGTACTTACATATTATGGTTAAATGTTGCTGCAGACGTAAGGCCTCGCGGCACACGCGACCGACACAAGCGCAGAAAACGTTTAGTGTAGTGTCTGTTGATCAATAGTTCACATGATAGTAAATTATCACAAGATGTAGGCACAGCCGGCCTTTAAAAACGGGTGAGCACAGAGAAAACACCAAGTCTTTCTTGCAATGCAAATAACGATTTCTATAATCTCTTTGCGATGCCTTTGCTGCAAAAGCAATAATTATGTATACTTATCTACCGGAATAAATGGTTTTTCAAAATCACAAAGCACTGTTCTAAACTTCTAACGTTATAAACAAGAACAGAGTTATTTTAATTGAACGTGATTTTTATATAGAAACACAAAATTATATTTTCGCGAAATTTTATCTTTTGCGCATCTGTCAATTTATCCAAGTTTACAAACAACACAAAAAAAAAGCAAACAAGCAAACATTTCCTTTAGTGAAGATGGGTTGATGGTAACGCCATCTATGGAAATAACTTAGAAATATAGAATAATAGTGCTACTCATAAATAGCCTTTATCACAAACCCCTTAAGACATGGTTTCGTTTGTTAGAAAGTTTAAGAACAGGCTAAATTACCGGTGGCTTCCAACTCAGAGAAAGGAAACCGCCGCTATTAGGCTACGAACGCACAGGCGGTTTTTTGCCGCGCGGATTTTATGTAACATACTGAATCCTATGGAAGTGTGCGCACCAGCGGATAAAAAACCGCGCGGTTAAAAATCCGCTGTCGCGGTTTTATTTCCGCGCAGCTAAAAATTCGCCTGTACCTTCGTGTCCTATGAATAAGGTTGAAAATGAAATAACAACCTTTCCAACCGCGCGGAAATAAAACCGCAACAGCTAATTTTTATCCGCGCGGTTTGTTACCGCGCGGATAAAAATCCGCCTGTGCGTTTGAAGCCTTAGGTTTCCAACCTTTTTTTTTGGCGGGGAAACTCCTAAGGCTACGAACGCACAGGCGGTTTTTTGCCGCGCGGATTTTATGTAACATATTGAATCCTATGGAAGTGTGCGCACCAGCGGATAAAAAACCGTAACAACACGCTTGTGCGTTCGGGGCCTATGAATAAGGTTGAAAATTAAATAACAAACTTTGACACCGCGCGGAAATCAAACCGCCTGTGCGTTCGTAGCCTAACGTGTACCCTGCAGCCCTACTAAAACCCCGCCGGTGTCCTTCTCGGCTGTTAGCAGGAGGGTCGCGGGCTTTAGTGATAATTCTCCGCGAACCCCTCCAGCATCGGCTATAGAGCCTCTTCTCGGGGGGACATTGTGGTCGTCCCCCCGGAGCGTGGATAGCTCGCCCAACGCTCGAAACGAGACACCCGCGTTCCGCCGTCCTTCTCGGGCCGTTGAATGAATACACGAGGCCCTCGCCTCGTACACCCACGATCTTGGGGTCCCCCCTTAGTCGCCTTTTACGACAGGCAGGGGATACCTCAGTCCTATTCTTTGGCCCGGTACTGCAGGAGGGGCTATTACGGCCGCTTTTGCAATATTGCTTTGAGTCCTCTTTGCGTTTTTTTTTGTATTGACTTTGACACTCTAGACGAATAGTAATATTGCAAATGCGGCCATATAGTACCCCTGGCTAAATAAAAGGGGTTGTACAGACAGCGGCACTGTACACTGTATACGGAAAACCTTTTTGTAGATGACGCTCTATATGTTTGACCCATATGAGAAGGCTTTTTGTGTGGCAAAAACGCGAACTTCGTGAGCAGGTAAACAATGGGTAAACTTTAGTTAATGTTTGCTAGGACCATTTGCCTGTCATTATCTCAAGTTTGCATTTAATTACTTATGTGTATGGACAAACAATCATACGAATGAACCATTTTATATTACTTTTGCTTTTAAAAAAATATAACCTTAAAACAATCAAAGATCATCTCAAGATGGGTCAAAAAACCTTGTGCGAGGACTGCTGCAGACCCCATACACAGCGATAATATATATAATTACAAACAAATTAGAATCTTCAAAATGACTAAAACATAACCTCGATCCGTTCGGTTGCTTTAAAGTTCTTTAACCACATTAGCTTCCTAGCCGGGAATTGTTAGGAAACATAATTTTCATTTTCCTTACATTTAACAACTACATAGTGAGTTCTTTTGATAAATAATTCGACTACTTACTTACCAATGGAATATAAAAAATACAAAACTTTGTGGAAGTGGAACAAGCGAATGAGTTTGTATACCTGGGATGTAAGTTTACCAGCGATGGTAGGTGTATGGCGGACATAGAAAGGAGATTGAAAGCGGGAAACAAAGTTAACGGCGCCTTGCACTCGTTTGTGGGCAGCCATGTCGTGTTTCTAAGGGCTTGCCTGGCTGTGCACAACGGTGTATTGGTGCCTACACTGATGTATGGAAGTGAAACTTGGGTGTGGCAGAAGAGAAATGAAAGTAGAAAAAATGCGGTGGAGATAAGGCCATTGAGGAGTATGTGTGGGGTCACTAAAAATAATAGATAAAGGAATGCTGTTATCAGAGAACGGTGTGGTTTGAATGAGGATGTAGTGACCAAGATTGAAAAGGGTATGCTTCTGTGTATAGGTCACTTAGAGCGGATGGATGACAGGAGATTGACGAAAGAAATATATAGAGCGGATGCGGAAGGCACGGTTGGAAGAGGTAGGCAACGGAGAACGTTCACCGACCAAATTGGTGATGTTCTGAGGAAAGCCCGCGTTAAGAGTTCACGAAACCGACGTGCATGTATGAAAAGGCTTATGACTGTAGAAGAAGCGAAAGAATTGTGTCAGGATTGTAGCAAGTGGAAATCAATTGTCTCTGGGATACCTACCCCGATGGAATACAGGCGTGACGTTATGTATGTATGTATGTATGTACAAAACTTTGTTGTTATGGGTCAACCTCAACCGTACAAACGACACTGGCGGGATAAATTGGCAGTAGTTCTCCCCCTTCCCCATTCAAATTTCTCGACCAGGCAGTAGACCTCAGATTAATAGCGGCGGTTTCCTTACTCAGTAGACCATAGAAAAAGTTGACACCTCAACCCTCAACCTCATGCAGTGACACTCTCAACAGTTGGTCTATGCTCTTACCGCACGCGGTTGCACGCAGTCGAGACCTCAGGTCGAGACGCAACCGCGCGCGGTCGGTTTGCAGCATGGAACTATTACTTTAGTCCTTATTCTGAGGTTTGCAGTCAAACAGCGTCGACCGAACGCACAAATTTGCCTATCTAAATTATTTATTTGAGTAAGGGGGTTGTAAACTATTTTTACCTAAGTACCTACTTTATTTGTAAACTTATATTTTAGAAATTATAAAGACTGGTTGATTGTCATACGTGATAATCGGAAAAAGTTTCAATCCATGAATTCCGTGAAAAATTAAGTGGAACGGAACGGAAATTGAATCCGATTGAAATCCGACATTGGATAAAAAGTCAGCTTGAACATGTAGTCTTACATATAGTGCCGTACATATAGTGCCGATCCCCCCCCCCGAACTTAAAAATGTAGAGGCATCGTTATGCCGAATAGCTATGTCCGGCCATCAGCCAATTACCTTAGGCTCTGTCTACCTGAGAGAGAGGCATGACGTGCTTAGGAGCGACTTCGAAGCACTCCTCAACCTGAGTAGTGCCGTAATTCTCGCGGGTGATTTGAATAGCAAACACCATCGTTGGAACTCACACTCTACAAATGCGAACGGTCGTAGACTGGACAAACTTGTAGACGTACTAAGCTTTGACGTAATAGCCCCTCTCTCGGCTACGCGTTATCCCTCTGAGTTTAATAAAAGACCCGATGTATTAGATATTGCACTCTTCAAGGGCATATCTCTATCATTAAGCGATATGGAGGTGGTACACGAGCTAAACTCGGACCATCGCCCTGTAGTATTAAAACTAGGTCCTCAGCTCGCGCCAGCCCCCGAGACCAAGTCACTTATTGACTGGCAGAAATTAGAATCAACTCTAAGCTCGACTCCCTTGGATGACATACCAACGGACAACCTTAACAATATCATGGCAATCGACGGTGCAGTCGAGGCCCTCACCAACAAACTCCAGTCAGTCGTAGGTGACTGTTCCAGGCGGGTTCCGGTTTCGAGAGATCGCAACCGAAAACTGCCACCGGAGGGTAGGGAGTTGTTGAGGGTTAAGAATGCTGCCGTCAGAGCCGTCTCTTCCTGGCCCTCGCCAGAGAATCGCGCTCACCTGAACCTTATGAAACGTAAGGTCTCAGTCTTTATGAAGGAACTTCGGCAATCCCAGTGGGATGAGTTCCTAGGGGGCCTCACCCCACACCACCAAGCTTACTGGAACTTAGCACGCTCCTTGAAGTCCGATAAAACAACGGGAATGCCCCCTCTGGTGCGCCCGAACCATCCACCTGCGTTCGATGACAATGAAAAGGCCGAGTGCCTTGCCGAGAGCTTAGAGGCTCAATGTTCTCCGAGCCGCTTACCGGCAGACATTGATCACATTAAGCTGGTGGACGAGGAAGTAGATCGTCTCTCTTCCAGTCCGCCCCAAGTTACCTTAACCCCTGTCACTTTGGACGAAGTCCAAGGTATCCTAAAGGATCTCCATCCCCGCAAAGCACCCGGTATAGATGGTATCACGAGCAAAGTACTTAAGAAACTTACTCTTCCCTTCCTATATCTTCTGGTTGCCATCTTCAATGCGGCCATGCAAAACTGCTCGTTTCCTTCCTCCTGGAAGACAGCAGAAGTAATTGGTATCCCCAAACTTAGGAAAAATCTATCCCTTCCGGATAGCTACCGCCCCATAAGTCTCCTATGCGTTCTAGGAAAGATTTATGAAAAACTCATCCTTGCCCGCCTTAAAAAGGTTATCAGGGAAAAGAACATCATCATTGATGAACAGTTCGGTTTTCGGGAGGGCCACTCATGCATCCATCAGCTGAGTCGCCTCACCGAACACGTCCTTGAAGGGTTCGCCCATACCCCCAAACCCATCCCAACGGGCGCACTATTTTTCGACGTCGCCAAAGCCTTTGACAAAGTCTGGCACAATGGTCTCCTTTATAAATTATTTAAACAAGGTATCCCAGATAGCCTTGTCCTTATCATAAAAGACTTCCTTCGAGACAGGAAATTCCACTACAAAGTGGAAGGAACTCTCTCCTCTCTACATCCAATAAGAGCAGGTGTCCCTCAAGGCTCTGTGCTTTCCCCAACTCTTTTCTCGCTCTTTACGAACGATATCCCGCGTACTCCCAAAGTGGAGCTAGCGCTCTTTGCTGACGACACTGCTCTGTTCGCCTCTGACCCACACAGAGGTCGAATCAGGATACGACTCCAATCCGCCGCTACCGCCTTAGGCGAGTGGTTTAGGAAATGGAGAATCGAAGTCAACCCTTCTAAAAGTGCTGCAATCATCTTTGCTAAAGGTGGTTGCAGTTTCACTAAAGCCCTCCGCTCGGCCCAAACCATCAAACTCTTCGGAGTAGATATACCGTGGTCTAGATCTGTCAAATATCTAGGTGTCACCCTAGATAGTGGCCTGTCCTTTGGACAACACATTAGAGCAGTTCGTAATCGCGCCGCGTTTATCCTGGGTCGACTGACCCCACTTATTAACAGTAAAAGCAAACTGAGCCTGCGTAGCAGGGTCAGACTTTACTTAACCTGCATAAGACCGGTCATGACTTACGCCAGTCCGGTCTTTGCCCACACCAGCCCCCTTCGTCTCCGCTCACTCCAGGTCCTGCAGAACCGGTTCTTGCGTAAAGCCACTAAGGCTCCATGGTTCGTTAGGAACCTAGACCTGCATCGCGATTTAGAAATCCCCACCATAGCCCAATTCATGAAGTTAGCGTCTAAACGCTACTTCGATAATACTCCCCACCACCACAACCCGTTGGTGGTAAAATCCTCAGATTACACACCTGAAATAGGTCCCAACGACCTCCGTCGTCCAAAGCATGTCACTTTGGATCCTGATGATCATCATCATAGTCAACAGATATGGCCACTGGCCAATCTGTGTCCCCTCCCAACCGACGCGCCCGCAGAGCGCGTAGGAAACTTCGCAGACCGATCACTGCCTTCTCCAGGTACAAACATGTACCTGGAAGATTCTCTCCCATCCGGGATTCCCCTAGTAAGCGCTTTAGGCCAAGTTTGTTCTCCTAATCGGAGGGGTTTTTAGTCAGTAAGAGTCTGACACTACCTCGAGGTTCCCCTTAGGAGCTACGCACCTGCGGAGGCCAGGAGCTTCGCTCCTGGCCCCGCAGGGCTCCGCTCATAGGGTAGCGCCGAGGTGTCCATGAGGATTTTCCCCTTCGACGTAGTGTAATTACTCTGGCAAGCTATTTTCTTTTGTCACTTTTTTTTCCCCTATGGCTTGAGTGTTATGCACTCGCCTACCAAACGTTCGGTGTCGCAATTACCGTCCTTCAGACGAATTGCATTCAGTCAGTTGGAAAAAAAAAAAAAAAATAGTCTTAGTGCAAAAGAACGAATTTCGAGAATAAGTAAATAATTACTGTTTAAGGCGGTAAGTCACGGTATGGCGCGAAATTCAAATTTTTTCGCGTTTTTTAATTATTCTGGTGAAAGTATTCATTTTTAATAAAGTTTTAATGAATAAGCGTATGTAAAAAACCATTTCCCACATTGTAATACAACGTTTTTCTAAGACAGACCTACTAATTTTGTATCTAAGGCCCTAACTATGTATGTATGTTATGTATGCACAAAATCAGTAGGTCTGTCTTCTAAAAACGTTGTATTACAATGTGGGAAATGGTTTTTTACATACGCGAATTCATTTAAACTTTTAAAAATATGTATACTTTCGCCAGAATAAATAAAAAACACGAAAAAATTTGAATTTCGCGCCATAGCGAGAGTTACCACCTTAAATTTCGATTTGCTCCTTGACCTTAACTTTTGTGCGGTCGACGACGCCAGTGAGGTGGGGAAACGCTAGACGACGCCGATCGCGCGCGGTTGAGTCTAGTGTCTATTTACCTTCTCTCTGGTTGAGTCTCGACTGCATGCGGTTGAGATTGTTCCTGCATGCGGTTGAGAGCGTTGCCTGCATGGGGCAAAGATTTCTGAGTGTAGCGTAGCGTTTCCCCACCTCACTGGCATGCGGTCGAGGAGTCAACTGCGCGCAGTAGGTGCCGTGCGGATAATTAAATATATGGTGCGGTCCGTCTGATAGATAGATCATTAACTGTGAATTTAAAAGTAGGCGGGGTCGACTTTTGCAAAAAAAAAAACATACTGACGTGAGGCTGTTTTCGTCGATGAAATTGATCATAGAATACACTCTTAAAATAATGTTATAAAAAATAAATCGTGGTTCTTTAGTCTCGCTAAAACTAGAGAACGGATGGGCCAATTGAGCTGATTTTGGTTTTAAATGTTCGATAAAGTCCAGGGACGCTTAAACGGTGAGAAACTATGGAAAAATTGAGGGGAAGATAGTTGAAGTAAAGATTTATTTTTCCCATACAAATTGTAAGGCGCGAAACGAAGTTCGCCGGGACAGCTAAGTAGTATGTATATAAAAATAAATATTGGTTTGTTAGTCTCGCTAAAACTCGTTAACAGCCAAGCTGACTGCTCCGTGGCTCAGTTGGTAGTGATGTGGACTGAGTAAGCGTGTGCTGTGCACCCGGGTTCGATTCCCGGGCGGGGCGAATATTGATATGATAAATATCGATGTTTGTTTCCGGTCTGGGTGTACTGTTCGTCTCTGTGTGTGTTTCGGGTACCCTAGATACAGATTCTTCCTAGTTAGGGGCTCTGAGTGTGATGTGTTATTATTATCATTAAACCGATTTATCTGATTTGTGTTTTTCGAAATGTTTGTAAGTAAGTAGTCCAGAGAAGGTTTAACCTTTTAACCGTCAAGCACTTGATATTAAGTAGTCACAAAGTTCTCCCACCACGCCAAGCACTTCTCTGGAAGTAGCTTACATTTTTACATTTTATGACCCAACTATATGTTCTAAAGAGAAAAATCCAATTGGATACTGTTCTTGAAGCTTATATGAACGAATTCATGTTAATAGATGTTGTGAAAAGTAATTTTGAGTCGGCGCCACAGATTCCTCGTACAAAGATCACTAAATTAGGTATCTTAAATTTAAAAAAATAACCAAAATTCGTGCGCTGCCACGCATCAATCTTTACGTAGGTAATTAAGAAATTTACTTGTGTGGCGCGCCGACTTAAAATTACTTGGTATACCCTACATTACTTTAAGAACTTAGTAATTCGATTATTATTTTATGCTTTTCAGTTTTTTTTTCGGCGGTTTTATTTTTTGATAAAAAGTTTTATTTAAAAAGTTTTTATTGAAGCTAAAATGCCTCGGCGTGGGGGAGCAACCTTCGTTTATTTCCTGCAGCGCCGAAAAGGTTAAAAGTTGTGAAAATGTGAAAAATTTGAGGGGAAGTTAGTAAACACAACAATTTAATTTTCCATACAAAATTGTAAGGCGATACAAAGTTCGCCGGGACAGCTAGTAATAATAAAGTGATGTCCAAATAAGGTAAAGGCACCAGTCTTGGACGCTATAAGGATTTTTTTTCAGTTTTTCGCAAATATTTTCTAACCTATGATTGCTACAGGTCTAAAAGTTAAAACATTAAACGAAGCGGGGTTTTTTTAACAATTACGTATTTTTTTAATAATTTTATTAAACAAATTGTTTAACAAAATTTAAGAAAAAAGAAACACTTTTTTTTCACCAGTCATGGACATGAAAAAATTCAGTGATGGACACCCAGTGATGGACAGTATCCAGTTATGGACATCCAATCTTGGACAGAAGTTTTTAGAGTAATTTCAGTATCTAAGCGTGACAGACGGCTGCTGAACATAGGCCTCTCTTTTATGGCTGTTTGGAGTTTCCCTGCGTGATCAAATAAACAATTACGAGATCCGCAGAAGAATCAAACCAAAAATCCCAGAGAAGCAAAGAAAAGCATGAGCAGGAAGGGAAAATAGTATTATGTTGTTCGAAGAACAGATAGCCGCAACGCTGATGCCGATAGAGCAAGTGGCAACAGTGCACACAGACGAACCTGTAGAAGGTTGAAATGAGGATCGCGCAATACCGGTTATTATGGCGAACTTAGATTTCAAAATGGATGGAAATGATGGAGCGACGAACTGGGAGCACACGCCAGCTCAGGACCTAGGTGTCATAGGTTCTTAACCAAAAACGATCAACTCGCAACTGTCCCGCTGGCGACTTCGTTAACCATTGCTGTTTTCTTTGGCCGTGCAACAGAAATTGCCTTTATTAAAGCGGAAATGGTTAGCGAGGCCGCTGGCAAGACAATTGCGAGTCGTCGTTCCCAGTCAAGAAACCTGACCCCCGGGTGAGAGTCCGCTCAATAAAGAGACTTGTAGAAAAGGGGAAAAAGACCAGTTCAGCAGTAGGAAAGTTTAGTCTGAAAATAAAAACATAATTCTAGTTATTTTAGAGAAAATTTGGGTTTGGAATGCTTAAAGGCTTATAAATTATGATTAAGGTCTCGAAGACATATTTTTAGTTAGGACAAGTTTTTTAATTTAAGTATAAGTTTGTTACCTATAGGATTAGATGGAATTGATTGAAATGGAAGTTGAAGCTAGGAAATATTGAGAATGTGAAGGGCCAACACTTGTCTCAAAACTTGATAGCGTTTTTAATGGGTTCTTGCCCAATACTTCTTTAAGAATCTAAATTCTAGAAATACTAGGTATTGATATACCTTTTTATGGTTCATCTGATGATGAACCATAAAAGTAGAGTAGAGTAGATGATCGCAACACCAGATAAAACATAAAAATTCCTAGAATATTAAGTCTTTTCATAAAATATGTCCCTTAGGCTTAGGTAGTCGCTTAGTTAAGCTTTTATTAGATTGATATGAGTTTATATGAGAGCAGTGCGACCTGATCTTCTCATATGCGCCATGGATGCCTTCTTTTGTAGTTATTTAATATCTTTGATAGTTCTTTGTATTTCTCTATTCCTCTTATTTATTTGGTATTTTTTGATGTTTCTAAGATTCAAAATATAGGAAAAAATGAATCCAGTGATTTCATTGCCTATTAGTAAAAGTTACCGCTATACTGAAATCAGCTTTTGCATTCGTAATTTTCGTATTTTTTGTTTTATCTTTGTAGGAAAACATTAGGAAATAATAAAGTTTAGAAGTGACATTAAACAAACAGGTCCTACTTGTTATAGTCATTAAAAAAGACAAAAAAATAAATAAAACTTACTCCATAGTTGAATAAACAAACGGGCCTATTTTAAAGGCCCAGTCATGGACACTCCAGTCATGGACCTATGTACAAGACTGGATCTAGATGTGCTAAAGCAGATCTGATTAGACTATCTAAAAGCATATATTCTGGTGGCCATAAATCTATATTGTTACCAAAAAAATATATTAATCCAGTCATAGACAAAATGTCCATGACTGGGGAGCACTCTCTAAACCTAACCAATCATAAACATTTATTTTCCAGCCATTTTCTTAAGTCAGAATGTAAATATGAGGTTTTAGAGGCACTCCGAGTCTATTAAAGAATAGATAACTGCATTGTAATGTAAAAAAATCTTATAAATTTTCAGTAAAATCAACATAATTCCAATCAAGTCCTTAACGCAAATCACTTAGATTCTACCCATTCTCTGCCAAAATCACTTCTTATTTTTTTCATTTCATATCTATTATAGTTATTAACTTTTAAATGTTTGTATGCGGTAGAGGAATTGTTACCAATCATAAAAATAATTACAAACAGGAATAGGACACAGCAGATTTCTTATTTTTTTAAACTGAAACTGAAATGTCCATAGGAGCCATGTCCAACACCGGTGCCTTTACCTTACCATCCATTACACGAAATTGTAGGAAAATGATGACCTCCAAAGTATATGGGCCAATGGCTTATGTATCGTTTAAATGCTGAGAATAAGAATAATGAAACTTAAGAGGCAAGGGAAGGGGGCAGGGCACATAGCTCGAAGTTCGATGAATAGAGTTCTCGAATGGCGCACCGGAATACTCAGAGTGGGCAGACCCATCACAAGGTGGTCAGGCAACCTGGTGAGGACACACTGGATTACACTGGATGAGGGTCGCTCAAGGCCCCTTGGTTAGGCGATGTGTGTGGGGGGGGAGGCCTATGTCCAGCAGTGGAAGTCTTTAGGCTGAGATGATGATGATGATGATTAAATCCCAAGAATAGTACTTAGCTAAATAACTTACCTACGGTACCTGATAATAAAAAATAAGTACAAACCTACTTATGAAAATTGAAGCAAGTACCTACTCAGAAAGTACTACCTACGTGATTTTTACCAAAATTATTATCTATGGAAAAATTTCGTCATATAAATAACACGCAAGAAGGCAATTAAAGTACGGATTTTTGTATATAAGTAGAATAAAAATGCATTTCATATAATACAACTATACGTAACCACTACAAAAATGTCTTCCAAAACAGTATTTTTGTGCCTGGCTGTGATGCTGGTTGCTACCGTAAGTATAGAATATATTTTGTTATATCACACATGGCTCAAGACTTGTTTAATGTTCAGAGTCATAGTCATAGCATATGTCCTTTTCTTTTAAATCGGTTCTTAGAGGGGATAAAAAGAAGAGAACTATATTCTATATATTATTTAAAAACAAAACGGTGAAGTTTTCTTTTATTTTTATGCATTAACTTAATGTATGTTTCAGATTTTCTCGGTAAGCAGCCATGCTATCGACGTTGAGGTTCTACAGCCGGCGAAAGGTGTGGCCGCTGTAGCAGAGGCGGCCGCGCTGCAGAGAGCTCGTAGAGATGCTTCCTTCGGGAGAGGAATCTTCCCGCTGCTTTTCCTGCTGCTCCTGGGCAATGGTGGATGCTAATTTATAACAATAGTTCACCATCCATGTTATGTTGCTACGATATATTAACTTACTTTGTGCAGCCGTTTTGTTTAAACTTAAATTGAAAACAACAATATCTCAGGCAGGATTGTAATTTTTTGCGCAAATTAGCCTTCTATAAAATATTCTATAATAAATTAAATGTGAATTTCAAAATTCAAAGTTAAGTATACTTATACATACATACCTATGGCTACGTAACCAAGTCGAATAAAATGTACATAAAATTAAGGTGTTTTTTTTATTTTTTTTCCTTTCTTCTTTACGCACTTAAAAAAAAATTAAAAAAAAAATCAACAACGCTAAGGATCCCTGAAAATATATAGGAAGTTGAAGGATCTATTGGCTTGGCAGTTGAATTCTCTAAGGCTACGAACGCACAGGCGGTTTTTTTTCCGCGCGGATTTTATGTAACATATTGAATCCTATGGAAGTGTGCGCACCAGCGGATAAAACCGTAAAAACACGCTTGTGCGTTCGGGGCCTATGAATAAGGTTGAAATTAAATAACAAACTTTGACACCGCGCGGAAATAAAACCGCCTGTGCGTTCGTAGCCTAAGATTAGCAGTGTGGCCGGGCAGAGACATGGGAGAACTCTACGTTATGTTCCCTATTCCTTTAAGGCTGAGCTTTAAGGGCTTACATGGTGCGAAACTAGCGCCATTTCCGATTAATAATAATTATTTATCGAAGTGGCGCTAGTATCGCACCCGTTCGCTCCATAACGGGTCGGGGGTGGCGCGGGGGGCCACTTGGCCCCGGCCCCGAGCCGGACGGAGCGGATACAGGCAATACACTTATTTTTACTCAAAGCAACATGGTGGGTTCTCAAAGAAATAAAATATAATGGTAATTTTACTGAGCTCAGGGGAGTGGTCATCCCAGAGAGGTTGGAAACCAAAGAGGTTGGAAACCGCCGCTACTGAGTCGGAAACCGCCGCCGCCGCTAGGTCATCCCATATTATGGACTAGGTTAACAGCGGCGGTTTCCAACCTCTCTGGGTTAACCAGTCAAACTAAATCGAGAAAAAGTATAACATCACTAGGTACCATGCATAGAGTGCTTTAATAACTACGATAATCCAATCTGTGCATGAACTGTGTCCATGGAATTAATACCAATACCAGTACAACTAGAATGCTCACTGCTTGATAATAGTCCTATTAAAATGAACCGTATAAGTATGCAAATAAAGTGCTTTCCGATTTAAGTTTTAAAAACGAGCTCAAGTGAAACGTCGTTTTTCTTGGTCCCTTTCGCTCGTAAGTAAAGTGTGGGGCCAATAACCAATGTCATCCAGGCCAGAGGGCCTATTACGGCCGCTTTTGCAATATTGCTTTTCGTCCTCTTGAGTGTCAAAGTCAATACAAAAAAAACGCAAAGAGGACGCAAAGCAATATTGCAAAAGCGGCCGTAATAGGCCCTCAGGTGTCAATGGAGACATTGGAGACACTAGTTATACTAGTTAGAAAGAGATGCCCCAAGGAGAAAGCCCTCTCACTCGGCTCGTTTTCGTTAGATAAACACAGTGAGCCTCGTGAGCTTTCCATTCCAGTCAGTTGTACATACATACGTAGTACTTCCATGGGCGAATACTCTAGTTGGTCTGTGGGCGAATTATATATTAAAAAAAAGTTTAAGTCTGTGGAACGAAACGAAAATGCGAATGCGAAATAGTGATGGGTTACTCAGTAATTTAAATTGAGGACTCGTGAGGACCTCATTAGGCTAAATGAGGTCCTCACGAGGACCCCTCATTTGGGGCGAGGCATTTCAACCCAAAAACAGGCCCAAACCTTCCCGCAGCCCCTCATTTTTCCTTTCTATAGACATTCACAAGTATATAAATGCAATATAATAATAAAAATAATAATAATTTTATTTACTATAAAATATAGTTTACAGATTTAAATTAAAACTTACAAATTAATATTGCATGTAGATTTAGATATTTGTAAAGGATTAGTTTAAATAGAATACAGAATAATTATTAAATTGTAAAATTACAACACCATGCAATTCAATACCTAAGCTATCCAATAAATAATTGAAATTAAAATAAAATAAATTCATGTGCTAGGTAGCACTCTGCCTGTCCTGCTGTGGGGTGTTCTCGAAGGCTGGACATATTCTTACCGACAAAAAGTCATCATGATACTATTAGGCATCTTCATGTAGGTAAGCTATATAATAAGAATAAATATAAATAATAAAAGCACACTTTAGTTTTATTTTTTATAATAACTAAATCTAAATACTATATGAATCGGTATCGGTACCTTCCTATTTATTATTCTATCTTAATAGTAAATTTCCAAAACATTTACGTTTTTATGTTTGCTAAACAATAATAGCCCTTTTTCCAATGAAAAGAATAAATAACTCTGGAACAAGGCTATACCTTCCTCATTCCCCTCACCTAGTCCACATTTATTGGGGTTCGTTTCGTTTACTTGTCGTTGAAACACAATCCTCACACCTCACGACGCCTCACGCTTCACGACGCCTCACTCCTCCTCATTCCTCACGCCTCCTCACTCCTCACGACGCCTCACTTCTCACTACGCCTAACTCCTCACGAGCCCCCTCACGAGTTTTATACGAGGTACTCACTCACCTCACTGTAACGAGCCCCCTCAAACGAGACCCTCACGAGGGAGTAACTCATCACTAATGCGAAATGAAATGAAGGAAATCTTTGTAATTTTTTTGGTTTCGGTTTTTAACAATAAACCTACACTTTTCAGTACATAAGTACCTATTCCATTAGTTTTACCACAATAATTTGTAGTTTCGTTTCCCATTAGTACAGAAAGTTCAACATGAAATCGCTTCAAGAGTGTTTAATCGCATCGATTATCAGGATTCGCTTTTGTATCAGCGATTAGATAAAAATTTATATCTAGAGCAATCGTGGCTATTATCTCTGGCCTGTAATTACTGTGTGGGTAGTGCACTAGTGTGATGTACAAGTGGTGCCCGCGTTATGTCTAGCTCCAACTGCAGCGAGGAGGAGGAGTCGTACCCTCTGCACGAATGCGTATTCGGTGGCGACGTGCGGCAGCTCTCAGCGCTGCTGCGGCAGCACGATGTGACGCACAAAGACAAGCACGGCAACACGCCGCTGCACCTGGCCGTGATGCTCGGCCGCAAGGAGTGCGTGCAGCTGCTGCTAGCGCACGGCGCACCCGTTAAGGTTAAAAATTTAGCTGGCTGGTCGCCGCTTGCCGAGGCTATAAGCTATGGTGACCGACAGACCATCTCTTCCCTTGTCCGCAAACTCAAATCACAGGCCCGCGAACAAATGGAGGAGCGCAGACCTGATCTTGTAAGAGCTCTTGCCCAAATAAAAGACTTCTACATGGAACTCAAGTGGGACTTTCACTCTTGGGTCCCTCTGGTATCTAGAATACTACCATCTGATGTTTGTAAAATATTCAAATGCGGGTCAGGTATTCGACTCGATACCACTCTTGTTGACTTCTCTGATATGAAATGGGAAAGAGGAGATATTTCCTTTATCTTCCAGGGACAGAATTTACCTTGCGAATCTTTGACAGTAATGGACAACAAAGCTAAGGTATATCAGCGAGTGCGATATGAGGAAACTGAAACTGAAATAGAGGATGAAGTTGACATTCTCATGTCCAGTGACATACTTGCTGCTCAGATGTCCACAAAGGGCATTTCATTTTCAAGAGCACAGTCTGGATGGATATTCCGTGAAGACAAAAAGAGACTGTTGCAGGAATCTACAAAAGCGACATATACACCATATCTGGTCTGGTTCTAGAATCACGTAAACGTCGTGAACACTTATCTATTGATGATTTGCAGAAAAATAAAGCCATCATTGAAAGTCTTACAAGAGGTAATACTCAAAGCCTGGATCCTAATGGCGAGCCAGCCCGACGTGCATCTTTAAACCCCCTCCTGAGAGTGAAGTAGACTGGTCTACTTACATATCTGCCCAGCCAGGGCAGTACCCTGGTTTGGGAAGAGAACTTGTGTACAAAGAATCATCTAGAAGCTTTCGAGCAACCTTAGCCATGAGTGATGATTTTCCCCTCAGTGTTGACATGCTCTGAATGTGCTGGAGGTCATAGCACCGTTCAAACATTTTGCAAAATTAAGAGAGTTTGTGGCTATGAAGCTGCCTAAAGGGTTTCCTGTCAAAATTGATATACCAATCTTGCCTACAGTAACTGCCAAAATAACATTTCAGAAGTTTGAATTTCGCGACGACATTTCGTCTGATTTATTTTGCATACCAGAGGACTTCACAGAGGATCGTTAAGGTTTCCTGACTTATGACGCTTTGACATTCTAACACTGTTTGAAATAGATGAGAGGCCCATGTGGCGGCGCCAGGCGCGGCGCGCCCGCGCCCGCTGGGCAGCGCAGGCGGTGCGGGGCGGGGGCGGGGACGGGCGGCGCGCCGCGGCTGCGCGCGCGCCACAGCGCGCCCGGCTTGCTCAGCATCGAGTTCCCCATGTTCGGCCTCGGCAGCTCCTACTCGAGCCACTGTGTCTTTTTTGTAGATGTAGAGTAACTTTACCTACTCTGCTCTGTGTAGTAAATTTGAGTTTGGTGTGTTTGGTTTTAGCTTTATACAGTGTTAGAATGATCTGTGTGTTTATTTTTCAGTAACATAGCATGAATTATTTCACATGCCTAGATTAGCCTGGAGTTGAGTTAGCCTCTTTCCACTGAAAGATGTTTTTTTTAATAGTTTGTTTGCAATAACTATGATAGAAACAACTTGAGAATGTGGAGGTCATAAGTCATGCTAGAACTACTGCAAGGTTGAATTAATTTTAACATGTACTTACTATCTTCTACTTAATTACCTCAAAACCCGATAATAATTTGAAGACATGACAACATGATTTCGCAATTGCAATGTGCACCTCTATTTTTGTAGTGTTAGGATTGCTAATTTTTTCATAGATTGCGTACAGAGGCATTGATTGTTGTGTAAATTGATAACTATGTAATATTTTGTAATTTTGTACATTTTTATATTAATTTGACTCATTATTCAATTAATGTATTATTAAATTATTATTTCACTTAATTATATAATTTATGCTATCCTAAGTTCACTTTTATCAGACACGTGTTGTAAAATATGTGGTCTGAATTTGTAACTCAGCAAGAGTAATGTGCTGTGCAAGTGTGGCGAGGTTATAGGCAAGCTGTATGTAATCTAGGCAGTCCTAGCTTAGTGTAAAGTAAGATGAACCTTGTCACTGTGATTTCAGTTTAGTTTTTTTTTTTATAAAAATAGGAAAGCACAGTTTTACAATATTTTAAATTAGGGAACTAGAAACATTTAAC